>SJYX01009062.1:80252-146633 GCA_006410675.1 Oreotragus oreotragus
ACCGACTCAGTGGATATGGGTTTGGGTGGACTCCGGGAGTTGGTGATGGACAGGGAGGCCTGGCGTGCTGTGGTAATGGGGTTGCAAAGAGTCGGATGTGAGTGAGCAACTGAACTGAAATTATATGCACAATAAAGATTTTAAAGATCATATAGGCAACTAATCACTTATTTCTAAGTTATCTGACACTGAAAAAATGCCACTATCATGAATGAACTTGAATCATTCTTGAATCATATCTTGGAGATTATTTTGCTAGGACCTGATTGCTATAAACCATGGACATGGTTCCATATATATGATGTAAACAAATGGTACAGATTGAGGACTTGTTTTACAAATTTAAAAAATGAAAAGAATAAAACAATTTAAATGACACATGCTAGTAAACTGTATGTTGTGACTGTTCCACATAAGCACTTACTTCTTCATGGACAAATTTCCACTCCTGCTTCAGTTCCTCACACCACATCTCCCACTCTTTAGCAGTTTCCAGCAAACTCAGCCATCTCTCCCAAAGAGCCGATGTGCTTCTGAGCAAATAGAGGCTATCACTGTCTGTGCACGTGGCCCTCAAGTGTCTGAGGACCTGTCGTTGTTTCATCAGTTCTCCCTTGGCTGATAAAAGATTTGACACCAAGGCCTTAAGAGAGAAAAGAAAAGGATGAATAGAATTTTTCTGAATTCAGAACTATTCTGAAAGTTAGAAACTATTTTAATCTTGAACAATTAACGTTTTTAAATCATCCATAAGTAAGATGTGATCCATTTTTTATTCCTTTTGAAAGTCAATTTGAGACAGATGAGAAGTGTCAATGTATTGTTATATAGTATATAGTACATGAATTTAGAATTATGGCGACAAATAATGACCCTTAAATCACATTTGCCAAGTAAACATGAATCTTCCAAGGTAAATATTCCTAGAAGTTCATTTTTTTAAAAATTTTAATGTAAGTCTCATATTTTGTTGTTGTTCAGTCACTAAGTTGTGTCCGACTCTTTGCAACCCCGTGGACTTCAGCATGCCGGGCCTCCCTGTCCTTCACTGTCTCCTGGAGTTTCCCCAAGTTCGTGTTCTTGAGTTGGTGATGCTATTCCACCATCTCATCCTCTGCAGCCCTCTTCTCCTTTTGCCTTCAATCTTTCCCAGGATCAGGGCCTTTTTCCAGTGAGTTGGCTCTTCCCATCAGATGGCCAAAGTATTGGAGCTTCAGCTTTAGCATTAGTCCTTCCAATGAGTACTCAGGGTTGACTTCCTTTAGGTTGGACTGGTTTGATCGCTTTGCTGTACAAGCGACTTTCGAGAGTCTTCTCCAGCACCACAATTTGAAAGCATCAATTCTTCCGTGCTCAGCCTTCCTTATGGTCCAACTCGCACATCCATAGATGGCTACTGGAAAGACCATAGCTTTGGCCCATATTTTACTAGATAGGTATTAATAATTTGTACAACACTTACTGTATCAACCACTCACACATTAGTTAAGGTTATCTGGTTTTGTGTTTGTTTGTTTTGTGGTAGATGGTAAGCACAGATGATTTTAAATGTTCTCATCCAAATGTTTATAACACAATACTGCAACAGATAAAAAACGCAAAACTAAAATTGCTCAGTAATAAAGTATAAAAAGTAACCAGGATTTAGCACTTCAGATAGCTGCATTAAATGCTCTGTCATAGACCCAGTGATCTCCAGCAAAGTAACAAGCAAGGTCAAGCTTTCAGAAGAATGATTAATAAGGACAGCATGCTACTGGGGAGAGGACTGTCCTGTGAACTCGACTGATTAACTCTCTCAGAACCAATGCTTCATTTTCCCCGTGGCTTTTGGTTTACGAATTTTCTTGAGCGTATGAATTAGGTTAAAGATTTCTGTGGGTCATAACAGAGCCATAGCCCCCAATGCCTCCACTTGCTCTTTCTGCCAATTTTTGCACACAGTCTTACTGAAGATTTGGAGTATCTGTTACCTTGCTCTGTTCCAAGCGCTCCAAAGCTTCTTTGTAAGACACTGGCAAGGGGCACATGGACTGCCCAAGAATGGTCTCCATCTGGCTGAGGTTAGTGCAAATTTTCTCATTTATATTCCTATAGCGTTTGTAATTGTCAAGACACCTAGTGAGGCACAGTTAGGGGGAAAAAAGTAATATTATACTTTGTTTAGTGCAATAAATTCTGAACTTTCCAGAATGTATTCTGAACCTCTAATAAAAAAAAAAAACAAAATTTAATTCTCTTTTTGTTACTCAGTGTATTTCAACAAATACTTATTGACTACTTCCCCCTCACCAGATCTGCATGAGACTTTTAATGCAAATATTAACAGGTAGATTAAGACTATTCCCCAAACATTTAAACTTTGGAAAACTGTATTCTTGAACACTGCCAATAAGGTGTAAATTGGTACAATTCTTGTAGGAAGCTCCTTTGTCTTAAAACTGCTCATAACTTTTGATCAAGAAATATTCACAGAAGAGGCTCGAGTTCATTAGCAATAATAAAGATTCAAATTAAAACCACAATGAAATATCATTCCTCAACCATCAGACTGGCAATAATTAAACCTCATGACATTAAGTATTGATGAGGATATGGGACCACTGGAATATTAATATGCTGCTGGCTTGAGTAGAAATAGATAAAATCATTCGGAATTAAAAATTTAAGATGTGTATAACTTTTGACCCGGTAATCACAATCCTAAGTATACACCCAAGGGAAGCTCTTGAATTTGAAAACGTTCTTCCTAGAAAAAACTGCCACAATCCAAATATCTACCAATACCTGGGTGAGTGAATTTTACTACAGACAAAACATGAATGAACTTCAGAATCATAATGCTAAGTGTGAAAAAAAATGAAGTCACAGAAGAGAACACACACAAGAAAAGAGGAGACAAATATATAGTAAAAATATTTTTCAAAGCAAAGGCATGGTCAATAAACACAGGATAATGGTTATTTCTGAGAGGAGAGGGAAGGAGTCCACACAGGAATGAAAAAGTCATTATGTTTACCTGTGAACCTTTCAGTACAAAGGTGTTTATCATTATTCTTTATACCACACGCAGATTTCTATAAACATTCCATTTTAAGTACTTGATATTAAGAAAAAATAATAAATGCAACAGATATTTGCTAGAGTTTTCCTTAGACAGTGATTTTTGTTTTCCGTATTTCCCCAATTATTTCTAACGTGCACATGTTAATTGCAATCTACATTTGTTCCTAAAGCATTACCTTTAGAAAGAAGTACCTACCTTTCCAGTTCAGCCTCCTTTACTTCGGCTGCCTCCCTCAAGGCTGAGTTCTTGGAAACTAAGCCCCGTAAAGTGCACTCAAGCTGTCGTTTAGCTTCCAGGCCGGATACGGTCCCCAAGTTCTCAGTGAGGTCCTGGATGCCTGCTATCGTGGATTTCAGCTCCTCTTGTTTCTGGCGAGGCACCTCGACTGATTCTTCTGGATTGTCAAGATCTACTCTATGCGACGTCATGATGACTTCCAGGTTGGAGATGATCTCCAAGGCCCTGGAGACTGCTTCATTATAGCGTGTCATATTTTCATAAGCATCATTCAAGACATTCTGGTGAATGGGAGATTAAATGCTGTGATGAAATTTTCAAATTTGGGGGATTTCTGTCATTTTTGAATGTCTGTGATACATTCATAATACGTCCCTGGGTCATACAAGAGCAAGCATCTCACACTTATAGTTTGATAATATTACACTGATATTTTAAAATGAATAAGTGTTTCTCTGCATAAAGAAAATTATTGCATATTTCAATTTTAAGTATTTCATAAAGAAAAAAATCTAAATTTAAAAATACATGTCATGAATCATGTCTAATGATATATATTAATGGTCTAGAACTCTTGTATTAGACTACTAAATAAAATAACTGAATATATTTAATGTATATAACCTCAAGCAATATTTGTGGAAAAAAAACTGGAAAGACTCCCTCCCCAGATCTGCTGCATTTCTAAATTAATGTCTCTGCCATTAACTTTAGTTTTGAGCACATCACTTAATGTCTCCAGATCCCTGTCTTCTTGGTGAAATAACAAATAGTTCAAATAAAGAACTTGAAATGTCCCTTCCAGTCCATCTCCAAGCATAACAGTTTGAGGATTTATGTACAGTGTTTCTAGGAACCATATTAAAATCAAGTGGAGAAATTTATTAAGTACCAATTTAAAGAACATATTAGAGTTCATATGACTTTATATTTCTATAGCATTTAAACCTAGCAAAATAGTTCAAATACATCATCTAATAACTCTTTGCATTTAAGAAGGGAGTTAACTTCCCCATTCTATAAATTTAGTGTGACAATTCAGAAAACACAGTGAAAGGAGTTATGTTAAGCACAGTGTGTTTAACTGATGCCTAAGATATCTACCCTTTTACTACAGGAAAAGAGGGAGTTTGTTGCAGTTGCTCTTCAACAGGCATCAGCAAACTTTTCTTGTAAAGGGTCAGACTAAATATTTCAGGTTTTGCAGGACATACAGACTGTCACAACTACTCAACCCAGAGGTTGTAGCAGGTGGGCAGCCATAACAGCCATAAAGTGGATGGGCATGGCTGTGTTCCAATAAGACTTTATTTGTAAAATCAGATGCTGTAGGCAGATTGACCAATGAGCCTTAATTTGATGACCACTCTCTAAAAGCAGACAGATCTCAACCTGAATCCTGGTTCTGTTACTACTGAAAGACCTTGAGAAAATGGTAGTTTCTGAACTTCAATTTCCTTATTTTAAAATGAGGCTAATATTAGCAGCCACCTCACAAAGTTGCTGTGAGGATTAAAGTATTCAGCATACTTCCTAGGCATTGTAAGTGCTAAAGAAATGTGGAGTTATTGTTCTGTGTTCTTTACACCATATTTATTCCACTACATTCTGCTATTTCTAAAAACAAACAAACCAAAACCCAAACTTTTTGGTTCTGAGCCCAACATATTCTACAAGGCATATAGAACTAACGGTGTCAAACATTTTTCCACTATGAGCACTCTATTTTGATGTGGAATGAGTTGGGACTATAAACTGGCCCTTTGAAGTTCTGTAAAATGACTATTGTGTAGAATGACTCCTGTGTAGCATGTTCTTACATAACCTGTAACTTCTGTTTTATAAATGTGTTTATTTTTAATTGAAGGATAATTGCTTTACAGTATTGTGTTGGTTTCTATCAAACATCAACGTGGATCAGCCATAAGAACCTGTTATTTCTTGAGAAATGTAGATATTAATGAGAGTAAAACATGAAATCAGGTTTTTATGTTTTAAAAACATACTAAAACAAATACATTAACTGCCTAATTAAAAAACTTACAGTGCGGGAATCAATGCTTGCATTAAGCTGCATGTAAAGATCTTCAATGTCATTTAATTTTGCCTCCACATCACTAGCTTCAGAAGAATTTTCTTCACTTTGCTTCTCAATAACAGTCACAGCTTTAATGCTATCCATTTCTGCCTGAACTTGTTCCTGAAACACTTCACAATTATCTTTTTCATTTTGAATATATTCAATTTGCAAATTTATAAGTAATGGCTGTTGCAACTGAGATTTTATCTGATTTAAAACATGTAAAGAATTTTCTAGTTTGCCCTTAAACTCCTTTTCATCCATTTCTTTCAGCTGGGATTGCAGGGCCACTTTTTGTTGGAGAACCTGGCGCAACTTATTATTTTCTTCTGCATACAGCTTTAGTTGTTGTATTTCTCTCTCTTTGAATAAGTCATCAAAGTCTTTATTTTCACTTAATTTCTCGATAATCTCATTATACAAGCTCATGGCTTTCCCAATTCTCTGATTCAAAATTTGAGCATTGAGAAGACTGCTTTCTGGTGGAGTGTTAGGCATTGTTAGTACTGGTTCAGCCCTTTTCTTAATTTGTAAATCCAAAGCCTTCAGTTTAGCTAGTGATGCTTGATATTTGTCGTATTCTGCCACAAACGTATTCAACTGCTTAATTTTTTCTTCAAGTTCTCGTTCTTTTTCAAGTACTTGGGTTTGTAACTGATCAAGTTGGGTCCAATCCCACTTTAGTTCTATACAGTCAAACACTTCTTTGAGTTTCAGTACTTGTAGGATACTAGATTGAATGCCAGTGATTTGGTTTTTAAGATGATACAATTCCTCTTTAACATCTGGATTTACTTCTGGATTTAGTAGAAGTTCATTGTGCTGTATATGGTCAAACTCCTTCTGAAGTGCAGATATTTTTTCATGAAATTCTCTGTAAAAATTTATCTTGTGTTCTACTTCATTACATTTATTTTGAATGAACCTTTGAGTTCTGTTGGCTCTAGTCTTAAGACTTGTCAATCGATCATCTAGAAATAATCTTTCAAATACACTTAGATCCTTAGAGATGCTTGTTTGTTCCTGAAGATGTGTCGTGATTACACTCTTAATTTCCTGCAATTCCTTCTGAGAAGTGGTCAAAGCAACATACAGTTGTTCTAGTTCAGCTTCTGTGGAGGTTGCTTCTGTCTTGGGGATTATCAGTGTTTCATTTCCTTGAAGTGAAAGTTGAACCTTCCCTATTATGGCAACAAATTTGCTTCTTTCTTCCAATTTAAGTTCTAATTGCTGTGATCTTTGGGTTGATTTTAAAACCAGCATTTGGTATTGATTCTGTAAGTCCTGAAGGAGGTTATTTAAATCATTGCTCTCATATGCTGTGAGGTTAGGAATATTATCTTTGACCTCTTCAACCAAGGACTCCACAGCCTGCTGCTTATCTAGAATGCCATCATGTATCACCTTGCATTTTCTGATCTGTGAAAGCACATCATCTGGGAGAAGGGAAATGGGAGGAGTGAGTTCACCTAACAGATTCTTGACCCATAAGATAGCCTCTTTTATTTTGTATCTGGTTTCACACTTCTTGATCTGATTTTCCACCTCCATGTTTAATGGTTCCAATGCTTCCAATTGCTTCTGCAAATTACTTATTGCATCTTCTAAAATCTTCCTTTCTTTTTCTCCCCAAATCCTCTTCATCTGAAGTTCAGCTCGCCCCTTGAGCATAGAAAACCTATGCTTTATAGTATGGAGTTCAGTGGCCAAAGCAACCATGCTTAGATTCCCTTCCTGGGCTTCTGAAGAGTTCAGCCTTAACTGCAGATGCTGCTGCTGCTGCTGCAGGGAAGTTTCAAGGTCTTGAATCTTACTCATAAGAAACATAAACTCATCGTGTCCCACTGATTGTTGAGAAGACTTCTTCTGAACCAGTTGTTCTACTTGCTCCCAACCATGTTCAAGTAGCTTGATCTGGCTTTCCAATAGCTTCTTATCCATGTCAGTCAGACAGTTTGATAAACTTTCCCATTCAATTTTCATCTTGCTTAAAGAATCTTTCTCTTTTTCTATTGATGCCATAAAATTTTTAATTTTGTCCATATAGGTTGCACTGTCCAGGAGTCCCCTAGCAAAAGAAGAAAAAGTGAAGCTTATTAATATTTACTACCTCAACATGAAATTAGCTGTCATTAAAAGAAATTAATTCTGCTCTGAATTCATGAAAGAGAAGATTAGATTGTCTGTAAGAACACTCTTTCCTTAAAACAAAAATCAGAATCTTGTTTACTGTGGCTCTCAATTAATGTGTGACAATGTAGAAAACTCATCTATAAAATGAGTATCATAAAAATGCAGAACCGCAGGAAAGGAGTAAAGAGCAAAGGGAACAATGTACGCAAAAGTCCTCTATAATCTGCAAAGTACTTGTGCAAAGTTAGGACTAAGGAAAATGACAATATCCAACTCCTTTGTTATCATCTTACCAACAATAACAACACTGATCAAGAAGGCATAACCATCAGGCTAAACTTTATTTTTTAAAGGAGAAGCTGTATTTAATATACATACCCAGAATATATAAATGTTTGTTTAAAATAAGAAAACCATTAAAGAATTTTTAATGGTTTCCATATGAAATTAATTTCTATACTGAAGCATTAAAAGTACAATATTCTTTAACAATATAAGCTCTTAACCTGGGCCTGTCCAAAGAAGTGAAGCCTATGGTTGAAATAAAGAATGCACGTCCTAAATTCTTACACTTACACTTTTAGACTTTCCTTTTCTGTCAACAAGGCTTTCATCGAGGATTCAGCTGCCATGAGATGTCCCTGAAAATCTTTAAGGAGACGGTATTGACTTTCTTTCTTTTTCTTCAAAGTAATAAGTGCCTGAAGCAGATTATCCAAGTGCTGTACTGAATAACTTTCATCGTGGAGGACCAAGGCACTTGTTTCTGTTTTGCTGAGACATTCACTTTGTTCGGGAGGTTCAATGGCTGCTTTCTTTCCTTCCAACAGGGTATATAATTCCTGAAAACAAGTAAAGGAGATCAATAAATATACACTTACTAATTCACTGATTAGTTAATTCATTTATTTTTCCCCCTTGCTCTTTCCTTCCAGTAATACATTCCATTCCAAGAAGATTTTTAAATATTTCATTTGCACCCAGAGAAACTAAGGTCCTGACATTTAAAAGATCCCTGCCACCCCCACACCGGAGTCATGTTAAAATCTAAACTAACATTCACCATTGGTCTAACATCTAATAGCAATCTGGTCACGCTATTGTGTCCAAGGGTTCTATAATGTCTAAAGAAGATTTACCTTGCTTTCATTATTTACATGCATCATCTCTTTTTCCTCTTTTAGATACACATTTACTATTACATAAACTTGGCTAAAATTGTAAGGATCATTTTTCAAAACATGATCATGTACTGGATTTTCAGATGCCTTTCCATGGCTATAAGTACATAAATACATAAATACAGTTATGTAAACACAGCTATAAAAATGAAGGAGAAGTACCCCATAATGTTGATAATTAGGAAAACCAAAAGGAATTTGTCAAACGCAGAAAAATAGATATGACTAAAAAAAGGAATAATGACAAGCCCGAAACTCCAAATTTTATCACTGAGTAAGTAAGTTTTTAGGAACTTTTTGAAAGAGAAAGACTAATGTTCATTAAACTCTTACACTCTTTAAATGGAAGGATTTATACAACTTACTGATTAGTACATAATTATACAGTTACCAAACTGATCATCAGGCAAAGGTTAAATACGACTTTTCATTCTGTGCTAGCAAGTTTTTGGTAATTAAAATATATTGTATTGCACTAGATAAATGATGCAATCATGTTGTCAGTGTTTTTCTTGTTTCCATACCTCTATCTCTTTTAATTGTTCGTTTCTTAACATAACATCTAATTCTAAAGGTTGATTTTGCAGCTCATTGACTTTCTGCTCATCTTCAGTGTTTTTCATGCTTTCTTGAACATCAAGAGAAAGTTGTCTTGACAAAATCATTTCCAAAGCTGAATTCTGAAAACATAAAAAGATTAATTGCTAAACAGACTAACTTCAAAATGAATAATTTTTATTTTTCTTGATGAAAAAATTCTAGTTTCTTCTATTTACTCACATTAAAGACTTTTCAAAAGTGTATTTTTGCCACAATCAAAGTGGATTTTTTCATGCAATATTTAATGACAATATTTAGTTTTTTCCACGCAATATTTAATACCAAGAAAAATGAAACTTTTTTTGCAAGATAGTATAGGATTTAGCATTTCTCAATTATATAACTGAGGAATAGCTACAGTCTTAAAGAAAGAAAACAGATATGAACAAAACAAAAGTTCCAAAGCGCATACTTAGTATTCACCATGATGCAGAGGTCTGGTTTAATAAATAGGCATTCAATGGTACCCACTGGTAGTTTAAAACAGTAAATGGAGAGATGAAAGAAATGCCAAAATTTCACGCATTTAAAATGTCATGCTTTAAACCAAGTAACAGTAAGAATTCCAATTCTGGGTATGGCAGAACAGGTTATATAGAGGGTAATTTGATCTTTTCTAAAAGCTCTAAGAACTTGAGGTTCTCAATAGGATATACAGAGATGGCATTTCAACTCATTTATTCATTTTTTTCAACAAACATTTGTTGAGCACTTATATATATCAGGTCCCACAGTAGTAATTTTAAAACATTTCACATTATTTTGCTAAGGTAGTAGATTTCATTTTCAGGTTATTTTATAAGTGAAATATCATTCAGTTCTACCATATACTTTCATGTCAGTAAACATCCAGTCTGCACCAAGTCTGTGAATAAAATATATCCACATCTCCAAACATGGCAGAAATTGTTAAAAAATTGTGTTAAAAATACAGCCTAGATAGTAATATTACGATGTTAACAATGGGAAAAACTGGGTAAAGGATAAATGAGAACTATCTGTACTATCCTTGCAAGTTTTCTATCAATGTGAAACTATTATAAAATCAGGACTTATTTAAATAAAACAGATACCATCTGGAGCTTCACCAATACTGATTGGTAAGAAAATTCAGTTGACCAGTGTTACTGGTTTTGAAATATCTGCTTGCATTTAGCACAGGACACTTCTTCTAAGAGGCTGTAAATAACTGGGATGATTTTTCCAATTTCCTCCATTTCTAACAATTTATTCATGAGAACTAGTGTTAATCTCCATGGAAGGCAGGATCTCTGCATGGGATGGGGGCCAGGGAGGGAGATCCAGAAAGACTGAGAGGGGAGGGCGTTGGTGCCACATCACAGATTTCTACACCATAAACTGAAGTCCTGTGAGGGCGAGGCCTGTCTCTCTGTCACCCGATGGCTACTGTTAGTACCCCAACAAATCCACCTGCAGGGCAAGAGCTCCTGAGCTAAAGACAAAGACACTAACCCCAGCAAATCTTCACTCCTTATCAATAATTTATCAGGAATTCAGAGCCCTGGTCTCTCTTACCTGAGGGACCAGTCACTTGACTAGCCACATTTATAACCTGCTATTTGTACTCAGCCTTCAGTGGTCAAAGAGAGCATCCTAAAACACCTGAAATCACCCCAAAACACCATTTGTTTACCAAATCCAAAAGCCATGTTTCCACTTTGGCAGTAAATCCAACAGAATCCCTCAAAGGAACATTTTAAATTTAAAAAGTAACATTCCTTTGTGCACACCCCAGAATTAGAACACAGACACCTGCCCTGATTGGCTCCTGGAAAGATTCTTTTGTAACCAGCCATATTTTGCTTCTCATCTTTAGCTCTATTCTGATTTTCCAGACTCATTTGAAACATCTTATTTTAAACAATAATAAGATGTTTCAAATATATTTAAAAGAATACAATATCATGGTTATTCATTGCCCATGACAAGGACATAACTGATATAATTTTCCATATTAAAAATACAATTTAAAGTCCAGTCCCCACTTCTTTTTCATCTAGTCTTCCCTAGAACTAACCACTATTCTAAATCCACACACATCTGTCTTTATACTGTGACTACATATGTTAATATTCATATAGTATTATTTTATGTATTTTAACTCATAAAATTGGAATCACATATGTATTATTTTATAACTTATTTTCTTCATTCAGCAATATGATTTGAGGTTCATCATGGTGTCAGATATAAATCTCACTCGGTCATTTGAGGTTTTATACAGTTCTGCTGTCTGAATAAACATGTATGTCTGTCAGGCTACTATGGATATTACCATGCTTCCAACTTTTCCTATTTTAGATACTGCAGTGATAAACACCCTTGTTTTAAATCTTCTTGAACATATGTGAGTTTCTTTGGGATGTTTTCCTAGAACTGAAATGACTCCTTAATCCACCCCTGCTGATCTCAGTGTAAGTATTGTTTCCTTAGAGAAGCTCTCTCTGACTACAGTTCAAGTCAGACTCCTTTACTGTAGATTATAATGGAAGCATGTTCTTTCCTTTAGTTCCTGTAATTAGGCTCTCATCAGATAATTAGTTGGTTAATGTATGTCACCTCTTATAGACCAGAAGCTCTATGAGAAGAGAGACCATATCCATTTTCATTCACCACTGAACCCTCATTGCCAACTCAAGAAAGTTTTACTGAATGGATGTATAGATGAATTCATGTTATATATAAAAAAAAGTTTCATTTAGTCTTCAATTGCCAAGATTAACAATTAGTGGTTTATGAAGTGGAAAGAAGTTGACCAATCAATCTAGTAGTTATGGACTAGAGATCTGCTAGAAATGACAGAAACAGGGCTTGGTTGGGCTGAAGGAGAGTAGGGAAGGTTTGAAAACATACACAAGAACTCAATAAAGGGTCCACTGGAGCCAGATAGCATAGTAGCGTATTAAACCTCAATTAACAGCCCATGTAACACATTTGATAAAATTGGGAAATAGACCACCAAACATCAAGCTGGGTAGAGACGCGCCTGGTTCTAATCCCAACTCTTCTAGAATGAGAATTTGGCTGATTAACACCTTCTGATGTCAATTCCCTAACCTGAAACACACAGTTAGGATAGAAGTTTTCTAATGTTCCTCAGCCTAATATTTTAGGACTTTGAAGAATGTCCTCAAATGCATGCTGCTCCTAGATGTTAATACCATTTATACCATGTCTTTATTGGGGCTAAGAAAATATTACAGAATTCAGATTTGCTGTTCTGTTACTAAGCTGTGTCCAACTCTTTGCAACCCCACGGACTATAGCACATCAGGTTCCACCATCTCCTGGAGTTTGCTCAAATTCATGTCCACTGACTTGGTGATGTTATCTATCTCATCCTCTGTCACCCCCTTTTTCTTTTGCATTCAGTCTTTCCCAATATCAGGATCTTTCCCAAAGAACTGGATCTTTACATCAGGTGGCCAAAAGTTCCAATAAAAAAAATTTTTTTTTAAAGAGGTGTTACATATACACAATGGAATATTCAGTTCAGTTGCTCAGTTGTGTCTGATTCTTTGTGACCCCACGGACTGAAGCATGTCAGGCTTCCCTGTCCATCATCAACTCCCGGAGCTTGCTCAAATTCATGTCCATCTAGTCAGTAATGCCATCTAAACATCTCATCTTCTGTCATCCCCTTCTCCTCCTGCCCTCAATCTTTCCCAGCATCAGGGTCTTTTCCAATGACTCAGTTCTTCATATCAGGTGGCCAAAGTATTGGAGCTTCAGATTCAGTCTCAATCCTTCTAATGAATATTCAAGACTGATTTCCTTTAGGATGGACTGGTTTGATCTCTGTGCTGTCCAAAGGACTCTCAAGAGTCTTCTCCAACAGCACAGTTCAAAAGCATCAGTTCTTCAGCACTCAGCTTTCTTTGTGGTCCAACTCTCACATCCATGCATGACTGCTGGAAAAACCATAGATTGGACTCAACAGACTTTTGTCAGCAAAGTAATGTCTCTGCTTTTTAATATGCTGCCTAGGTTGGTCATAGCTTTTCTTCCAAGGAGCAAGCATCTTTAAATTTACCTAACCATTAAAAAGAATGAAACTAGAATACTTTCTAACACCTTACACAAAAATAAACTCAAAATGGATTAAAGATCTAAATGTAAGACCAGAAACTATAAAACTCCTAGAAGAAAACACAGGCAAAACACTCTCTGACATAAATTACAGCAGGATCCTCTATGACCCACCTCCCAGAGTAATGGAAATAAAAGCAAAAATAAACAAATGGGACCTAACTAAACTTAAAAGCGTTTGCACAATGAAGGAAACTATAACCAAGGTGAAAAGACAGCCTTCAGAGTGGGAGAAAAAAAGAACAAACGAAGCAACTGACAAAGAATTAATCTCAAAAATATACAAGCAACTCCTGCAGCTCAATTCCAGAAAAATAAATGAACCATCAAAAAATGGGCCAAAGAACTAAACAGACATTTCTCCAAAGAAGCCATAGAGATGGCTAAATACATGAAAAGATGCTCGACATCATTATCAGATAAATGCAAATCAAAACCACAATGAGGTACCATCTCATGCCAGTCAGAATGGCTGCTATCCAAAAGTCTATAAACAATAAATGCTGGAGAGGGTGTGGAGAAAAGGGAACCCTCTTACACTGTTGGTGGGAATGCAAACTAGTACAGCCACTATGGAGAACAGTGTGGAGATTGCTTAAAAAACTGGAAATAGAACTGCCATATGACCCAGCAGTCCCACTGCTGGGCATACACACCGAGGAAACCAGAATTGAAAGAGACATGTGTACTCCAATGTTCATGTTTATAATAGCCAGGACATGGAAACAATCTAGATGTCCATTGGCAGATGAACAGATAAGAAAGCTGTGATACATATACACAATGGAATATTACTCAGCCATTAAAAAGAATACATTTGAATTTGTTCTAATGAGGTGGATGAAACTGGAGCTTATTATACAGAGTAAAGTTAGAAAGAAGAACACTAATACAGTATACTAATGCATATATATGGAATTTAGAAAGATGGTAACGATGACCCTATATGCAAGATAGCATAAGAGACACAGATGTAAAGAACAGTCTTTTGGACTCTGTGGGGGAAGGCAAGGGTGGGATGATTTGAGAGAATAGTATTGAAACATATATATTATCATATGTGAAACAGATCGCCAGTCCAGGTTTGATGCATGAGACCAGGTGCTCAGGGCTGGTGCACCAGGTTGACCCTGAGGGATGGGATGGGGAGGGAGGGTCAGGATGAGGAACACATGTACACCCATGGCTGATTCATGCCAATATATGGCAAAAAACACTACAATATTGTAAAGTAATTAGCTTCCAATTAAAATAAATTTTAAAAAATGAATGAAATAATGCTATTTGCAGCATCATAGATAGACCTGGAGACTGTCATACTAAATCAAGGAACTAGACAGAGAAAGATAAAACCATATATCATTTATATGTGGACTCTAAAATAAAATGAAACAAATGAATTTATCTACAGAACAGAAATAGACTCACAGACGTAGAGAATGAACTTATGGTTACCAGGGGGACAAGATTGAGGGTAGGGATAGACTGGGAGTTTGGGATTGACATGTACACACTGTTATATTTGAAATAAAATGCCTTTCCATATTAAAAAAAAGAAAAAAGATTCATGTTACAATAGAGGGGAAAAAAGGTGTTAAAAGTATTACTAGAAACTAAAACTAGCTTCCTCTAGCACAGGCTTGTGAAAATTGTTTGAAGACTTAAGTCCCTTCATCTGCCCCTAAAAAAAAAAAAGCACTCTAATGAAGTAGCATAAATTATCAATAGCTCATCATTCAAGAATGAGTAAAAGCTTAATAAACAAAAATTTCTATTATTGGGTTGTGATCTTTAGTTTTCAATATACTCTACTGAATTCGGGTAGTTCACGGCCAACACGAGTCTGAGAAGCTAAACTTAGAGTTATTAAGCAAATCCAGTTATCAATGTCACGTATTAGGACAGAAAAGTACTCAAGTATTTTTACTTTTTACAGCTCTTTAAATACCATCAAGAAAGTTCCTTTTACAGATACAACTTCAAGAGTCTCATCACAGGGCCCTAAGCTTTTAAGACATACTCTGTTAGCTCGATCCAACATGTGCGATTTCATGTCAGAGACATGTTCCACTGGTATTTGACCTTGCTTCACATTTTAGGAAACCCTATCTGGCTCCTCTAGTCCTCCATGCATCTCTTCTCTTTCTTTGGCTGCACTGGGTCTTTGTTGCTGCACGTGGGATTTCTCTAGTTGCAGAAGCAGGGGTGGTTCCTCTCTTCGTGTGGTGCGTGGGCTTCTCATTGCAGAGGCTTCTCTTATTGCGGAACTCAGGCCCTAGGGCATGTGGGCTTCAATAGCTGCAGCTCTTGGGCTCAGTACCTGCAGCTCGCCAGCTCTGGAGCACCGGCTCCGTGGTTGTGGTGCATGGATTAGTTACCCCAGGTCTGTGAAATCTTCCCAGACTAGGGATTGAAACCATGCTCCCCTGCATTGGCAGGTAGAGTCTTAACCACTAGACCAGCACAGGGAAGTCCCTCCATGTATTTCTGCTCTTGGAAGACAACAGAAATGCAGATTCTCTTTCATCCCCATGTATCACATATTCCATAAAATGCTGACAGTGAATGGGCTAACTTTCGCTGTTGTCCCAATGGACCCTGGACTGCGAGAGGCTGCCAAACAGGGAGACTCTTTCGAGTGTAGTTTATTGGATGGCTCTTTGAGCCTCTTCCATTTCAGTCTCTCACCTATGAGAAAGCACTTTAAAAGCCACGGGGAAATATACCCATTTGGAGGTTTAGAAAAAAAACAAAACGATATTCTTTTTTCTTCTCCCCAGGAAGATCAGAAGCCTGAATATCATTATTCTCACACTAAATGACCTGACAACAGTTAAAAATACATTTGAAGTATAGGGTTAATGTAAGAAGATAAAGAAAGGCAGCTATCCTTCCATACAGTCTCTGATTTCATTATAAAATCAACAACAACAACAAAAGACCCACCAAAATAGAGCTGTTAGATTTTTTTTTCCCTAAGAAAATGGGTAAAGCACATTTTCTTTTGCCTTCTCTAATTTGCTTTTGAGTTCTTGACCCAAGAAACTGTATCTGATTACATATCAGAGAGAATAATAAACCTAAATTGATGACTGACATTTCTATCTGTTAGAACAGTAATATTTCACTGCTGAAATCCTGGACAGTTTTCTAAGGGCTCTTTTTATAAGTGAGCATCATAAATAGCCAGTACATTGAGGGTTTAATTATGAAATCAGGAGGCTTGATTTATGACCCTCTCTTCAGAGCCCAACAACACCTCTTCATTCGCAGTTACGATGTCTTAGAGCTGCAATCACAAGCACTAACCTTATTGATTTCCCAGTCTTCCTCCAACTTTTCCACTGCAGCTGAGTCCTGAGTGGACTCCTGTACATCAGAAGTGACTTGCTCCTCTCTGCCTGGCAGAGGAAACTTTGCTTTCTTTTCTGTTGAGCATTTTGATTTGAGAATGCTGTTGAGACAGTTTTCCATTTCCTGCTTAGCAGATTCAAGTCTGTTTTCCAAATCTTTTTGTTTACACTTCAATGATTTCATATCATCTTTAATAATCTTCTGTCCTGCTGAAGATGTATTTTGCTTGACGGATTTTGCTAAAGTTAAAATCTTCTCTAATGTGCCATCTTGTAAATGGAGACTATTCTCTAGGTCCTGTGAGCAGAGAGAAGATTGTCACAAAAGTATCACTGTTCAATTATCACAAGAGTTAGTTGACTTTTGTGAGTTAGAGAGTATTCTGCTTCACTAGCGGGAAGCTTTGTAAGAAACATATCAACCCATATCACAAAGAAGAAACTTTGGGCAAAATTTAAACTAATGTAGTGACCCAGATCAAATTCCCCAACAGATTTTGTAAGATACTGGAAGATTTTATAAGATTACATTTATAAAAGGTAATGAAGAAAATGTTCACACCCATTCCTAGAACATAGGAAATGGCCAACACATATTTGTTGAGTATATAGTTCAAGATACTAATATATAAATAACACTAAAATCAAACACAACCAAAACACTAAATAATAAGTGCCTACTTTGTGCAAGGCCCTAAAAAGAATAACATCATTTAGTATGTGCTTATATGAATCTAGTGCTAACATTTAAAATTCAGAGAAAAGCTTAAATCAATCAAATGCAAAATCTTAAATATAGCAGGAACTCAATCAATATTTACTAAATGCTTAAATGAATGAGGCTAATTTGAGATCTCCAGACTCAAAAGGAATTTGATAAACTATAGCAGCTATGGATGTTACTACTGAAACAGAATAAGCCTAAAAGTTACTAGGTGAACTATGCTGTATTTATTACTCACGGTTCTAATGGACTACACAATAAGTATTTATTCATTCATGCGAGTAATATGATCAAGTTTTGAAATTACATAGATGAGTAAAATATAGTCCCTTCATACAGAAGTAAACGGACAATTGTAATAGAAGGTGGAAAGATGTATGCTAACAAACATGCACAGGTCATTGAAACCTTTTCAGCGGGAAGAAGGGAGTTCCAGATTGCATTTTGGATAGATACAAGGTGGCCATGGGCAAGTTGTACCAGCGAGGTGACACTGCAGGCAGGGAGCCTATTCAGTCATCTAACAAACACAGGCATCTGTGAGGTGAGGGTCTGCTCTAAAGCAGCGGTCATGGGGGTAACAGCAGAGGGACAATTGTAGAGATAACCCAGAGATGAAAGAGACAACTCTTGATGTCTCTCTAGGCTGGGCAGCCTAAGAAAGGATATCCAGGTTTCTGACCCGCAGCCTAGAGAGATGGTGTAGACAGATATTCAGAATCAGAGGAGAAGCGGCAGGCTCACTGGAAGGACTCAGGGTATGGAGAAAAGGAAGGAGATGACGAGTTATTTTCTGGACATGCTGAACCACAAATAACTATGAGACACTCAAGTACAGAAGTCTAGTGGGGTCAGAAGACCCAAGTAGTAGCCCCCACTTGGTCATTTAGCTCATCATATATAAAATGAGGAAGCTGAACTTGATAGTTTCTGAGATTCCTTCCAACTATAGCTCACGTCTTATACTTTTCTCAGTATCTGAGGCACCCAAACAGGGGCTTTGACATTTGTCAAATTATCACTGTTAAAAAGGGAGGTAGGATTTCCCTGGTGGTCCTGTGGTTAAGACTCTGCGTTTCCACCGCAGGGGTCTCAGGCTCAACCTCTGGTCTGGAAACTAAGATCCTGCATGCCACGTGGCCAAAATAAGAGGGAGAGGGAGGTAGCCTTGTGACAGTGTCAAGCTATTCTGAAGGGGGAGTCTTGCTTGATTCCCAAGTTCCTAAAAAGAGATCAGAAATTCCCAAACTCAAGGCACTAGTGCTTCCTGAGACTCGCCCCACGCAATCTCCAAAGGACTGGGAAAGCAGCATAGAAAAGAACATGCTTTGCTGTTTCCTTCCAGAGGACACCGCATTTGTTGGCTGTGCAAACAGTGAGCTTCCAAGGAATGTGTTTTGAGAATGCGGGTAAAGAGCTGCAATGCTTACTGTGTACGGTGAGGGCTTGTTGAAATGGTGAGGGTGGGAATTTTAAAAGCTCTCCATCTGCAGAGAACTCTAAGGCAGTCCATGAGTATGAAAATAAACAAGGTGAAAATTACACAACTCCCATCCACCCGTGATGAAGACTGCAAAACTGAACCATTTTCCCCTTCGGCCTTACTGCGTTAGGTGCAGCATTTGATCACCCAGTTATCTCCTGGAATCACTGCGCTTTTTTCTAAGACAGAGATCTCCAGCAGCTGCTGACTGGTCATGAGTGGAATTATCTCTGAGGGTCCAGAGGGCTGAGTACTGTCCAACTCAAATTATAAATGGATTTGCTCACTAATGAAGAACATTCCCACTTTCCATGACCAGACAGGGCTTTATCCAATAGTCATCTGAATAGCATTTTCAGCATCTTAATTTCTTTTTTAATTTCTTTTCTTTCATCATTTGAATTTCTGACCAAGAACACTAATTTGTCAAGTTGTGTTTAATACTGATTTTTTAAATGCCTATCATTTCTGCTTATTGCTTAATACCTGCAGTTTCTGCAGTTTTTCCTCAGTTGCTCTTTCATCCACAGGCCTATCAGAAAAACAGACCAATTCCTTAGCGATATAGTCCAATGCAGTGTTTAGATCTGTGACGCAAAGCTGGTAAGAGTCGTGTTCTTGAACATGACCTTCTAGTTTCTGCACAGAATCCTAAAAACAAAACATTGAAAATGTATGAATTAGATCTCTGAATTATCTCACTCAGAAAATAATTAAATTGTTCATAAATATTTATTTTATGAGGGTTCATCCTGAAACAGAAATAAGACCATAAATCATCTAGAGTTCTTAAGTAAAATTTTTAGTGTTGAGATATTTATTTGTTCCCCACCCCACGTTTCTTTGCTTTCATTTCACTCCTGAAAACAACTTGTCAGAGGTTTACAAAATGAAATGGCTACAAATTATATCACCAAATCACAAACATCCATAATAAAGCAGCTCCCTCAATTATCCTTCTCAGAAATGAGACTATGTGAAATCAACCGAACCTCAGATTCCTTTCCTAAGAATCAAACCCCAAAGTTGGGAAAAAGTAATCCTAACTCAAGAGCAAAACTACTTTCAAGTTCTCTTCCTGGAGTAAGAAAATAAGGTGACCACACCTGATCAGAAAAGCAGCAATTAAATAACTTGCAGCCAAGTGAGCACAATCTTCACCTCTGCACAACTCCTGCTATCTGTATAAGTGGGATTTCTAATCCAGGTAATCCTTACACTGAATCTGACTTTCAGTGTGCAAAGAATATAAATAATTCTCTTAAGATAATATTAGCTTCATGACAAAATGACATTTTACTTCTTAATTCTTTTATTGTAGATCATGTGGAAAGACTAAAGGGAGAAACCTGATCAAGTTTATACAGAATAATGGATACAACTATCACAATAGATGATGGATAGATGTGTGGATGGATAGATGGATGAATGGGATGATAGACTGACGGGTGGATAGATGAATGCTGCACGGACAATTTTGACACTATCACTTCCATAAAAATGCCTAAGGGAATTCCCTGGCAGTCCAGTGGTTAGGACTCCACATTTTCACTCTGAGGGCCTGGAAAACAATTTTAAACCTTCCAATCCCTCAAGAGAACTTTGATGAAAGGAGATAACACTATCATCAAGTAATACACACTAGATTTCTCTAGCAAAACTAACCAAAGTGATTCCTCCATTTTGTGGAGCTAGCATTTGTGTCTAAAAATGATAAATTTTAAAAGCTTTAGGTTTTCCAAAAGAACCAAAAAATGGTTCCATACACAAATAGTACATAATCAAGCATACTGAGGAGAATCACTTAAAGTTTTGTTTCGAGCATTTCACCTGCAGTTGTTGAAGAAGACTCTCATGTAGATCCTTGATTTCCAGCCACTGTTCTTCACTGAAGTTGGGATTTTTAGTGCACTCTAAGAGGTAATTTCCTTGAGATTTTAACTCCTCTAGTAAGAATGTCAAATCCTGTGCTTTCTGCAGGAACTTCTTATAAATTTTTAATTGAGCTTTCTTCTCCTGCAAACCAGGCTGCAGAGCAAAGCCCACTTCTTGTTTCTTTTTTAGTTCTGTGAGCATTAATCTCAGATCCTCCTTACTTTGCAAATACTTCTCGCCTTCTAGTAGAAGCTTTTCCTGATGGCTAAATTTTACAAAACAGTTTATAAATGAAATGTCACAGCAAAACAAAACAGCATTTTGCATCATATAATACAACATGCATTATTATAAAAAGCATTAAAATAACACTACTGTACATTATTCCCAGATACTTCTTTGGCACTGTAACATTCTGCTGCTGCTGCTGCTAAGTCACTTCAGTCGTGTCCGACTCTGTGTGACCCCATAGACGGCATCCCACCAGGCTCCCCCATCCCTGGGATTCTCCAGGCAAGAATACTGGAGTGGGTTGCCATTTCCTTCTCCAATGCATGAAAGAGAAAAGTGAAAGTGAAGTNAGCAGGTGGGCAGCCATAACAGCCATAAAGTGGATGGGCATGGCTGTGTTCCAATAAGACTTTATTTGTAAAATCAGATGCTGTAGGCAGATTGACCAATGAGCCTTAATTTGATGACCACTCTCTAAAAGCAGACAGATCTCAACCTGAATCCTGGTTCTGTTACTACTGAAAGACCTTGAGAAAATGGTAGTTTCTGCACTTCAATTTCCTTATTTTAAAATGAGGCTAATATTAGCAGCCACCTCACAAAGTTGCTGTGAGGATTAAAGTATTCAGCATACTTCCTAGGCATTGTAAGTGCTAAAGAAATGTGGAGTTATTGTTCTGTGTTCTTTACACCATATTTATTCCACTACATTCTGCTATTTCTAAAAACAAACAAACCAAAACCCAAACTTTTTGGTTCTGAGCCCAACATATTCTACAAGGCATATAGAACTAACGGTGTCAAACATTTTTCCACTATGAGCACTCTATTTTGATGTGGAATGAGTTGGGACTATAAACTGGCCCTTTGAAGTTCTGTAAAATGACTATTGTGTAGAATGACTCCTGTGTAGCATGTTCTTACATAACCTGTAACTTCTGTTTTATAAATGTGTTTATTTTTAATTGAAGGATAATTGCTTTACAGTATTGTGTTGGTTTCTATCAAACATCAACGTGGATCAGCCATAAGAACCTGTTATTTCTTGAGAAATGTAGATATTAATGAGAGTAAAACATGAAATCAGGTTTTTATGTTTTAAAAACATACTAAAACAAATACATTAACTGCCTAATTAAAAAACTTACAGTGCGGGAATCAATGCTTGCATTAAGCTGCATGTAAAGATCTTCAATGTCATTTAATTTTGCCTCCACATCACTAGCTTCAGAAGAATTTTCTTCACTTTGCTTCTCAATAACAGTCACAGCTTTAATGCTATCCATTTCTGCCTGAACTTGTTCCTGAAACACTTCACAATTATCTTTTTCATTTTGAATATATTCAATTTGCAAATTTATAAGTAATGGCTGTTGCAACTGAGATTTTATCTGATTTAAAACATGTAAAGAATTTTCTAGTTTGCCCTTAAACTCCTTTTCATCCATTTCTTTCAGCTGGGATTGCAGGGCCACTTTTTGTTGGAGAACCTGGCGCAACTTATTATTTTCTTCTGCATACAGCTTTAGTTGTTGTATTTCTCTCTCTTTGAATAAGTCATCAAAGTCTTTATTTTCACTTAATTTCTCGATAATCTCATTATACAAGCTCATGGCTTTCCCAATTCTCTGATTCAAAATTTGAGCATTGAGAAGACTGCTTTCTGGTGGAGTGTTAGGCATTGTTAGTACTGGTTCAGCCCTTTTCTTAATTTGTAAATCCAAAGCCTTCAGTTTAGCTAGTGATGCTTGATATTTGTCGTATTCTGCCACAAACGTATTCAACTGCTTAATTTTTTCTTCAAGTTCTCGTTCTTTTTCAAGTACTTGGGTTTGTAACTGATCAAGTTGGGTCCAATCCCACTTTAGTTCTATACAGTCAAACACTTCTTTGAGTTTCAGTACTTGTAGGATACTAGATTGAATGCCAGTGATTTGGTTTTTAAGATGATACAATTCCTCTTTAACATCTGGATTTACTTCTGGATTTAGTAGAAGTTCATTGTGCTGTATATGGTCAAACTCCTTCTGAAGTGCAGATATTTTTTCATGAAATTCTCTGTAAAAATTTATCTTGTGTTCTACTTCATTACATTTATTTTGAATGAACCTTTGAGTTCTGTTGGCTCTAGTCTTAAGACTTGTCAATCGATCATCTAGAAATAATCTTTCAAATACACTTAGATCCTTAGAGATGCTTGTTTGTTCCTGAAGATGTGTCGTGATTACACTCTTAATTTCCTGCAATTCCTTCTGAGAAGTGGTCAAAGCAACATACAGTTGTTCTAGTTCAGCTTCTGTGGAGGTTGCTTCTGTCTTGGGGATTATCAGTGTTTCATTTCCTTGAAGTGAAAGTTGAACCTTCCCTATTATGGCAACAAATTTGCTTCTTTCTTCCAATTTAAGTTCTAATTGCTGTGATCTTTGGGTTGATTTTAAAACCAGCATTTGGTATTGATTCTGTAAGTCCTGAAGGAGGTTATTTAAATCATTGCTCTCATATGCTGTGAGGTTAGGAATATTATCTTTGACCTCTTCAACCAAGGACTCCACAGCCTGCTGCTTATCTAGAATGCCATCATGTATCACCTTGCATTTTCTGATCTGTGAAAGCACATCATCTGGGAGAAGGGAAATGGGAGGAGTGAGTTCACCTAACAGATTCTTGACCCATAAGATAGCCTCTTTTATTTTGTATCTGGTTTCACACTTCTTGATCTGATTTTCCACCTCCATGTTTAATGGTTCCAATGCTTCCAATTGCTTCTGCAAATTACTTATTGCATCTTCTAAAATCTTCCTTTCTTTTTCTCCCCAAATCCTCTTCATCTGAAGTTCAGCTCGCCCCTTGAGCATAGAAAACCTATGCTTTATAGTATGGAGTTCAGTGGCCAAAGCAACCATGCTTAGATTCCCTTCCTGGGCTTCTGAAGAGTTCAGCCTTAACTGCAGATGCTGCTGCTGCTGCTGCAGGGAAGTTTCAAGGTCTTGAATCTTACTCATAAGAAACATAAACTCATCGTGTCCCACTGATTGTTGAGAAGACTTCTTCTGAACCAGTTGTTCTACTTGCTCCCAACCATGTTCAAGTAGCTTGATCTGGCTTTCCAATAGCTTCTTATCCATGTCAGTCAGACAGTTTGATAAACTTTCCCATTCAATTTTCATCTTGCTTAAAGAATCTTTCTCTTTTTCTATTGATGCCATAAAATTTTTAATTTTGTCCATATAGGTTGCACTGTCCAGGAGTCCCCTAGCAAAAGAAGAAAAAGTGAAGCTTATTAATATTTACTACCTCAACATGAAATTAGCTGTCATTAAAAGAAATTAATTCTGCTCTGAATTCATGAAAGAGAAGATTAGATTGTCTGTAAGAACACTCTTTCCTTAAAACAAAAATCAGAATCTTGTTTACTGTGGCTCTCAATTAATGTGTGACAATGTAGAAAACTCATCTATAAAATGAGTATCATAAAAATGCAGAACCGCAGGAAAGGAGTAAAGAGCAAAGGGAACAATGTACGCAAAAGTCCTCTATAATCTGCAAAGTACTTGTGCAAAGTTAGGACTAAGGAAAATGACAATATCCAACTCCTTTGTTATCATCTTACCAACAATAACAACACTGATCAAGAAGGCATAACCATCAGGCTAAACTTTATTTTTTAAAGGAGAAGCTGTATTTAATATACATACCCAGAATATATAAATGTTTGTTTAAAATAAGAAAACCATTAAAGAATTTTTAATGGTTTCCATATGAAATTAATTTCTATACTGAAGCATTAAAAGTACAATATTCTTTAACAATATAAGCTCTTAACCTGGGCCTGTCCAAAGAAGTGAAGCCTATGGTTGAAATAAAGAATGCACGTCCTAAATTCTTACACTTACACTTTTAGACTTTCCTTTTCTGTCAACAAGGCTTTCATCGAGGATTCAGCTGCCATGAGATGTCCCTGAAAATCTTTAAGGAGACGGTATTGACTTTCTTTCTTTTTCTTCAAAGTAATAAGTGCCTGAAGCAGATTATCCAAGTGCTGTACTGAATAACTTTCATCGTGGAGGACCAAGGCACTTGTTTCTGTTTTGCTGAGACATTCACTTTGTTCGGGAGGTTCAATGGCTGCTTTCTTTCCTTCCAACAGGGTATATAATTCCTGAAAACAAGTAAAGGAGATCAATAAATATACACTTACTAATTCACTGATTAGTTAATTCATTTATTTTTCCCCCTTGCTCTTTCCTTCCAGTAATACATTCCATTCCAAGAAGATTTTTAAATATTTCATTTGCACCCAGAGAAACTAAGGTCCTGACATTTAAAAGATCCCTGCCACCCCCACACCGGAGTCATGTTAAAATCTAAACTAACATTCACCATTGGTCTAACATCTAATAGCAATCTGGTCACGCTATTGTGTCCAAGGGTTCTATAATGTCTAAAGAAGATTTACCTTGCTTTCATTATTTACATGCATCATCTCTTTTTCCTCTTTTAGATACACATTTACTATTACATAAACTTGGCTAAAATTGTAAGGATCATTTTTCAAAACATGATCATGTACTGGATTTTCAGATGCCTTTCCATGGCTATAAGTACATAAATACATAAATACAGTTATGTAAACACAGCTATAAAAATGAAGGAGAAGTACCCCATAATGTTGATAATTAGGAAAACCAAAAGGAATTTGTCAAACGCAGAAAAATAGATATGACTAAAAAAAGGAATAATGACAAGCCCGAAACTCCAAATTTTATCACTGAGTAAGTAAGTTTTTAGGAACTTTTTGAAAGAGAAAGACTAATGTTCATTAAACTCTTACACTCTTTAAATGGAAGGATTTATACAACTTACTGATTAGTACATAATTATACAGTTACCAAACTGATCATCAGGCAAAGGTTAAATACGACTTTTCATTCTGTGCTAGCAAGTTTTTGGTAATTAAAATATATTGTATTGCACTAGATAAATGATGCAATCATGTTGTCAGTGTTTTTCTTGTTTCCATACCTCTATCTCTTTTAATTGTTCGTTTCTTAACATAACATCTAATTCTAAAGGTTGATTTTGCAGCTCATTGACTTTCTGCTCATCTTCAGTGTTTTTCATGCTTTCTTGAACATCAAGAGAAAGTTGTCTTGACAAAATCATTTCCAAAGCTGAATTCTGAAAACATAAAAAGATTAATTGCTAAACAGACTAACTTCCAAATGAATAATTTTTATTTTTCTTGATGAAAAAATTCTAGTTTCTTCTATTTACTCACATTAAAGACTTTTCAAAAGTGTATTTTTGCCACAATCAAAGTGGATTTTTTCATGCAATATTTAATGACAATATTTAGTTTTTTCCACGCAATATTTAATACCAAGAAAAATGAAACTTTTTTTGCAAGATAGTATAGGATTTAGCATTTCTCAATTATATAACTGAGGAATAGCTACAGTCTTAAAGAAAGAAAACAGATATGAACAAAACAAAAGTTCCAAAGCGCATACTTAGTATTCACCATGATGCAGAGGTCTGGTTTAAT
This sequence comes from Oreotragus oreotragus, assembly GCA_006410675.1. Taxonomy (NCBI): domain Eukaryota; kingdom Metazoa; phylum Chordata; class Mammalia; order Artiodactyla; family Bovidae; genus Oreotragus; species Oreotragus oreotragus. The sequence goes on from SJYX01009062.1 coordinate 106,872, forward strand.
AAATAGGCATTCAATGGTACCCACTGGTAGTTTAAAACAGTAAATGGAGAGATGAAAGAAATGCCAAAATTTCACGCATTTAAAATGTCATGCTTTAAACCAAGTAACAGTAAGAATTCCAATTCTGGGTATGGCAGAACAGGTTATATAGAGGGTAATTTGATCTTTTCTAAAAGCTCTAAGAACTTGAGGTTCTCAATAGGATATACAGAGATGGCATTTCAACTCATTTATTCATTTTTTTCAACAAACATTTGTTGAGCACTTATATATATCAGGTCCCACAGTAGTAATTTTAAAACATTTCACATTATTTTGCTAAGGTAGTAGATTTCATTTTCAGGTTATTTTATAAGTGAAATATCATTCAGTTCTACCATATACTTTCATGTCAGTAAACATCCAGTCTGCACCAAGTCTGTGAATAAAATATATCCACATCTCCAAACATGGCAGAAATTGTTAAAAAATTGTGTTAAAAATACAGCCTAGATAGTAATATTACGATGTTAACAATGGGAAAAACTGGGTAAAGGATAAATGAGAACTATCTGTACTATCCTTGCAAGTTTTCTATCAATGTGAAACTATTATAAAATCAGGACTTATTTAAATAAAACAGATACCATCTGGAGCTTCACCAATACTGATTGGTAAGAAAATTCAGTTGACCAGTGTTACTGGTTTTGAAATATCTGCTTGCATTTAGCACAGGACACTTCTTCTAAGAGGCTGTAAATAACTGGGATGATTTTTCCAATTTCCTCCATTTCTAACAATTTATTCATGAGAACTAGTGTTAATCTCCATGGAAGGCAGGATCTCTGCATGGGATGGGGGCCAGGGAGGGAGATCCAGAAAGACTGAGAGGGGAGGGCGTTGGTGCCACATCACAGATTTCTACACCATAAACTGAAGTCCTGTGAGGGCGAGGCCTGTCTCTCTGTCACCCGATGGCTACTGTTAGTACCCCAACAAATCCACCTGCAGGGCAAGAGCTCCTGAGCTAAAGACAAAGACACTAACCCCAGCAAATCTTCACTCCTTATCAATAATTTATCAGGAATTCAGAGCCCTGGTCTCTCTTACCTGAGGGACCAGTCACTTGACTAGCCACATTTATAACCTGCTATTTGTACTCAGCCTTCAGTGGTCAAAGAGAGCATCCTAAAACACCTGAAATCACCCCAAAACACCATTTGTTTACCAAATCCAAAAGCCATGTTTCCACTTTGGCAGTAAATCCAACAGAATCCCTCAAAGGAACATTTTAAATTTAAAAAGTAACATTCCTTTGTGCACACCCCAGAATTAGAACACAGACACCTGCCCTGATTGGCTCCTGGAAAGATTCTTTTGTAACCAGCCATATTTTGCTTCTCATCTTTAGCTCTATTCTGATTTTCCAGACTCATTTGAAACATCTTATTTTAAACAATAATAAGATGTTTCAAATATATTTAAAAGAATACAATATCATGGTTATTCATTGCCCATGACAAGGACATAACTGATATAATTTTCCATATTAAAAATACAATTTAAAGTCCAGTCCTCACTTCTTTTTCATCTAGTCTTCCCTAGAACTAACCACTATTCTAAATCCACACACATCTGTCTTTATACTGTGACTACATATGTTAATATTCATATAGTATTATTTTATGTATTTTAACTCATAAAATTGGAATCACATATGTATTATTTTATAACTTATTTTCTTCATTCAGCAATATGATTTGAGGTTCATCATGGTGTCAGATATAAATCTCACTCGGTCATTTGAGGTTTTATACAGTTCTGCTGTCTGAATAAACATGTATGTCTGTCAGGCTACTATGGATATTACCATGCTTCCAACTTTTCCTATTTTAGATACTGCAGTGATAAACACCCTTGTTTTAAATCTTCTTGAACATATGTGAGTTTCTTTGGGATGTTTTCCTAGAACTGAAATGACTCCTTAATCCACCCCTGCTGATCTCAGTGTAAGTATTGTTTCCTTAGAGAAGCTCTCTCTGACTACAGTTCAAGTCAGACTCCTTTACTGTAGATTATAATGGAAGCATGTTCTTTCCTTTAGTTCCTGTAATTAGGCTCTCATCAGATAATTAGTTGGTTAATGTATGTCACCTCTTATAGACCAGAAGCTCTATGAGAAGAGAGACCATATCCATTTTCATTCACCACTGAACCCTCATTGCCAACTCAAGAAAGTTTTACTGAATGGATGTATAGATGAATTCATGTTATATATAAAAAAAAGTTTCATTTAGTCTTCAATTGCCAAGATTAACAATTAGTGGTTTATGAAGTGGAAAGAAGTTGACCAATCAATCTAGTAGTTATGGACTAGAGATCTGCTAGAAATGACAGAAACAGGGCTTGGTTGGGCTGAAGGAGAGTAGGGAAGGTTTGAAAACATACACAAGAACTCAATAAAGGGTCCACTGGAGCCAGATAGCATAGTAGCGTATTAAACCTCAATTAACAGCCCATGTAACACATTTGATAAAATTGGGAAATAGACCACCAAACATCAAGCTGGGTAGAGACGCGCCTGGTTCTAATCCCAACTCTTCTAGAATGAGAATTTGGCTGATTAACACCTTCTGATGTCAATTCCCTAACCTGAAACACACAGTTAGGATAGAAGTTTTCTAATGTTCCTCAGCCTAATATTTTAGGACTTTGAAGAATGTCCTCAAATGCATGCTGCTCCTAGATGTTAATACCATTTATACCATGTCTTTATTGGGGCTAAGAAAATATTACAGAATTCAGATTTGCTGTTCTGTTACTAAGCTGTGTCCAACTCTTTGCAACCCCACGGACTATAGCACATCAGGTTCCACCATCTCCTGGAGTTTGCTCAAATTCATGTCCACTGACTTGGTGATGTTATCTATCTCATCCTCTGTCACCCCCTTTTTCTTTTGCATTCAGTCTTTCCCAATATCAGGATCTTTCCCAAAGAACTGGATCTTTACATCAGGTGGCCAAAAGTTCCAATAAAAAAAATTTTTTTTTAAAGAGGTGTTACATATACACAATGGAATATTCAGTTCAGTTGCTCAGTTGTGTCTGATTCTTTGTGACCCCACGGACTGAAGCATGTCAGGCTTCCCTGTCCATCATCAACTCCCGGAGCTTGCTCAAATTCATGTCCATCTAGTCAGTAATGCCATCTAAACATCTCATCTTCTGTCATCCCCTTCTCCTCCTGCCCTCAATCTTTCCCAGCATCAGGGTCTTTTCCAATGACTCAGTTCTTCATATCAGGTGGCCAAAGTATTGGAGCTTCAGATTCAGTCTCAATCCTTCTAATGAATATTCAAGACTGATTTCCTTTAGGATGGACTGGTTTGATCTCTGTGCTGTCCAAAGGACTCTCAAGAGTCTTCTCCAACAGCACAGTTCAAAAGCATCAGTTCTTCAGCACTCAGCTTTCTTTGTGGTCCAACTCTCACATCCATGCATGACTGCTGGAAAAACCATAGATTGGACTCAACAGACTTTTGTCAGCAAAGTAATGTCTCTGCTTTTTAATATGCTGCCTAGGTTGGTCATAGCTTTTCTTCCAAGGAGCAAGCATCTTTAAATTTACCTAACCATTAAAAAGAATGAAACTAGAATACTTTCTAACACCTTACACAAAAATAAACTCAAAATGGATTAAAGATCTAAATGTAAGACCAGAAACTATAAAACTCCTAGAAGAAAACACAGGCAAAACACTCTCTGACATAAATTACAGCAGGATCCTCTATGACCCACCTCCCAGAGTAATGGAAATAAAAGCAAAAATAAACAAATGGGACCTAACTAAACTTAAAAGCTTTTGCACAACAAAGGAAACTATAACCAAGGTGAAAAGACAGCCTTCAGAGTGGGAGAAAATAAGAACAAACGAAGCAACTGACAAAGAATTAATCTCAAAAATATACAAGCAACTCCTGCAGCTCAATTCCAGAAAAATAAATGAACCATCAAAAAATGGGCCAAAGAACTAAACAGACATTTCTCCAAAGAAGCCATAGAGATGGCTAAATACATGAAAAGATGCTCGACATCATTATCAGATAAATGCAAATCAAAACCACAATGAGGTACCATCTCATGCCAGTCAGAATGGCTGCTATCCAAAAGTCTATAAACAATAAATGCTGGAGAGGGTGTGGAGAAAAGGGAACCCTCTTACACTGTTGGTGGGAATGCAAACTAGTACAGCCACTATGGAGAACAGTGTGGAGATTGCTTAAAAAACTGGAAATAGAACTGCCATATGACCCAGCAGTCCCACTGCTGGGCATACACACCGAGGAAACCAGAATTGAAAGAGACATGTGTACTCCAATGTTCATGTTTATAATAGCCAGGACATGGAAACAATCTAGATGTCCATTGGCAGATGAACAGATAAGAAAGCTGTGATACATATACACAATGGAATATTACTCAGCCATTAAAAAGAATACATTTGAATTTGTTCTAATGAGGTGGATGAAACTGGAGCTTATTATACAGAGTAAAGTTAGAAAGAAGAACACCAATACAGTATACTAATGCATATATATGGAATTTAGAAAGATGGTAACGATGACCCTATATGCAAGATAGCATAAGAGACACAGATGTAAAGAACAGTCTTTTGGACTCTGTGGGGGAAGGCAAGGGTGGGATGATTTGAGAGAATAGTATTGAAACATATATATTATCATATGTGAAACAGATCGCCAGTCCAGGTTTGATGCATGAGACCAGGTGCTCAGGGCTGGTGCACCAGGTTGACCCTGAGGGATGGGATGGGGAGGGAGGGTCAGGATGAGGAACACATGTACACCCATGGCTGATTCATGCCAATATATGGCAAAAAACACTACAATATTGTAAAGTAATTAGCTTCCAATTAAAATAAATTTTAAAAAATGAATGAAATAATGCTATTTGCAGCATCATAGATAGACCTGGAGACTGTCATACTAAATCAAGGAACTAGACAGAGAAAGATAAAACCATATATCATTTATATGTGGACTCTAAAATAAAATGAAACAAATGAATTTATCTACAGAACAGAAATAGACTCACAGACGTAGAGAATGAACTTATGGTTACCAGGGGGACAAGATTGAGGGTAGGGATAGACTGGGAGTTTGGGATTGACATGTACACACTGTTATATTTGAAATAAAATGCCTTTCCATATTAAAAAAAAGAAAAAAGATTCATGTTACAATAGAGGGGAAAAAAGGTGTTAAAAGTATTACTAGAAACTAAAACTAGCTTCCTCTAGCACAGGCTTGTGAAAATTGTTTGAAGACTTAAGTCCCTTCATCTGCCCCTAAAAAAAAAAAAGCACTCTAATGAAGTAGCATAAATTATCAATAGCTCATCATTCAAGAATGAGTAAAAGCTTAATAAACAAAAATTTCTATTATTGGGTTGTGATCTTTAGTTTTCAATATACTCTACTGAATTCGGGTAGTTCACGGCCAACACGAGTCTGAGAAGCTAAACTTAGAGTTATTAAGCAAATCCAGTTATCAATGTCACGTATTAGGACAGAAAAGTACTCAAGTATTTTTACTTTTTACAGCTCTTTAAATACCATCAAGAAAGTTCCTTTTACAGATACAACTTCAAGAGTCTCATCACAGGGCCCTAAGCTTTTAAGACATACTCTGTTAGCTCGATCCAACATGTGCGATTTCATGTCAGAGACATGTTCCACTGGTATTTGACCTTGCTTCACATTTTAGGAAACCCTATCTGGCTCCTCTAGTCCTCCATGCATCTCTTCTCTTTCTTTGGCTGCACTGGGTCTTTGTTGCTGCACGTGGGATTTCTCTAGTTGCAGAAGCAGGGGTGGTTCCTCTCTTCGTGTGGTGCGTGGGCTTCTCATTGCAGAGGCTTCTCTTATTGCGGAACTCAGGCCCTAGGGCATGTGGGCTTCAATAGCTGCAGCTCTTGGGCTCAGTACCTGCAGCTCGCCAGCTCTGGAGCACCGGCTCCGTGGTTGTGGTGCATGGATTAGTTACCCCAGGTCTGTGAAATCTTCCCAGACTAGGGATTGAAACCATGCTCCCCTGCATTGGCAGGTAGAGTCTTAACCACTAGACCAGCACAGGGAAGTCCCTCCATGTATTTCTGCTCTTGGAAGACAACAGAAATGCAGATTCTCTTTCATCCCCATGTATCACATATTCCATAAAATGCTGACAGTGAATGGGCTAACTTTCGCTGTTGTCCCAATGGACCCTGGACTGCGAGAGGCTGCCAAACAGGGAGACTCTTTCGAGTGTAGTTTATTGGATGGCTCTTTGAGCCTCTTCCATTTCAGTCTCTCACCTATGAGAAAGCACTTTAAAAGCCACGGGGAAATATACCCATTTGGAGGTTTAGAAAAAAAACAAAACGATATTCTTTTTTCTTCTCCCCAGGAAGATCAGAAGCCTGAATATCATTATTCTCACACTAAATGACCTGACAACAGTTAAAAATACATTTGAAGTATAGGGTTAATGTAAGAAGATAAAGAAAGGCAGCTATCCTTCCATACAGTCTCTGATTTCATTATAAAATCAACAACAACAACAAAAGACCCACCAAAATAGAGCTGTTAGATTTTTTTTTCCCTAAGAAAATGGGTAAAGCACATTTTCTTTTGCCTTCTCTAATTTGCTTTTGAGTTCTTGACCCAAGAAACTGTATCTGATTACATATCAGAGAGAATAATAAACCTAAATTGATGACTGACATTTCTATCTGTTAGAACAGTAATATTTCACTGCTGAAATCCTGGACAGTTTTCTAAGGGCTCTTTTTATAAGTGAGCATCATAAATAGCCAGTACATTGAGGGTTTAATTATGAAATCAGGAGGCTTGATTTATGACCCTCTCTTCAGAGCCCAACAACACCTCTTCATTCGCAGTTACGATGTCTTAGAGCTGCAATCACAAGCACTAACCTTATTGATTTCCCAGTCTTCCTCCAACTTTTCCACTGCAGCTGAGTCCTGAGTGGACTCCTGTACATCAGAAGTGACTTGCTCCTCTCTGCCTGGCAGAGGAAACTTTGCTTTCTTTTCTGTTGAGCATTTTGATTTGAGAATGCTGTTGAGACAGTTTTCCATTTCCTGCTTAGCAGATTCAAGTCTGTTTTCCAAATCTTTTTGTTTACACTTCAATGATTTCATATCATCTTTAATAATCTTCTGTCCTGCTGAAGATGTATTTTGCTTGACGGATTTTGCTAAAGTTAAAATCTTCTCTAATGTGCCATCTTGTAAATGGAGACTATTCTCTAGGTCCTGTGAGCAGAGAGAAGATTGTCACAAAAGTATCACTGTTCAATTATCACAAGAGTTAGTTGACTTTTGTGAGTTAGAGAGTATTCTGCTTCACTAGCGGGAAGCTTTGTAAGAAACATATCAACCCATATCACAGAGAAGAAACTTTGGGCAAAATTTAAACTAATGTAGTGACCCAGATCAAATTCCCCAACAGATTTTGTAAGATACTGGAAGATTTTATAAGATTACATTTATAAAAGGTAATGAAGAAAACGTTCACACCCATTCCTAGAACATAGGAAATGGCCAACACATATTTGTTGAGTATATAGTTCAAGATACTAATATATAAATAACACTAAAATCAAACACAACCAAAACACTAAATAATAAGCGCCTACTTTGTGCAAGGCCCTAAAAAGAATAACATCATTTAGTATGTGCTTATATGAATCTAGTGCTAACATTTAAAATTCAGAGCAAAGCTTAAATCAATTAAATGCAATCTTAAATATAGCAGGAACTCAATCAATATTTACTAAATGCTTAAATGAATGAGGCTAATTTGAGATCTCCAGACTCAAAAGGAATTTGATAAACTATAGCAGCTATGGATGTTACTACTGAAACAGAATAAGCCTAAAAGTTACTAGGTGAACTATGCTGTATTTATTACTCACGGTTCTAATGGACTACACAATAAGTATTTATTCATTCATGCGAGTAATATGATCAAGTTTTGAAATTACATAGATGAGTAAAATATAGTCCCTTCATACAGAAGTAAACGGACAATTGTAATAGAAGGTGGAAAGATGTATGCTAACAAACATGCACAGGTCATTGAAACCTTTTCAGCGGGAAGAAGGGAGTTCCAGATTGCATTTTGGATAGATACAAGGTGGCCATGGGCAAGTTGTACCAGCGAGGTGACACTGCAGGCAGGGAGCCTATTCAGTCATCTAACAAACACAGGCATCTGTGAGGTGAGGGTCTGCTCTAAAGCAGCGGTCATGGGGGTAACAGCAGAGGGACAATTGTAGAGATAACCCAGAGATGAAACAGACAACTCTTGATGTCTCTCTAGGCTGGGCAGCCTAAGAAAGGATATCCAGGTTTCTGACCCGCAGCCTAGAGAGATGGTGTAGACAGATATTCAGAATCAGAGGAGAAGCGGCAGGCTCACTGGAAGGACTCAGGGTATGGAGAAAAGGAAGGAGATGACGAGTTATTTTCTGGACATGCTGAACCACAAATAACTATGAGACACTCAAGTACAGAAGTCTAGTGGGGTCAGAAGACCCAAGTAGTAGCCCCCACTTGGTCATTTAGCTCATCATATATAAAATGAGGAAGCTGAACTTGATAGTTTCTGAGATTCCTTCCAACTATAGCTCACGTCTTATACTTTTCTCAGTATCTGAGGCACCCAAACAGGGGCTTTGACATTTGTCAAATTATCACTGTTAAAAAGGGAGGTAGGATTTCCCTGGTGGTCCTGTGGTTAAGACTCTGCGTTTCCACCGCAGGGGTCTCAGGCTCAACCTCTGGTCTGGAAACTAAGATCCTGCATGCCACGTGGCCAAAATAAGAGGGAGAGGGAGGTAGCCTTGTGACAGTGTCAAGCTATTCTGAAGGGGGAGTCTTGCTTGATTCCCAAGTTCCTAAAAAGAGATCAGAAATTCCCAAACTCAAGGCACTAGTGCTTCCTGAGACTCGCCCCACGCAATCTCCAAAGGACTGGGAAAGCAGCATAGAAAAGAACATGCTTTGCTGTTTCCTTCCAGAGGACACCGCATTTGTTGGCTGTGCAAACAGTGAGCTTCCAAGGAATGTGTTTTGAGAATGCGGGTAAAGAGCTGCAATGCTTACTGTGTACGGTGAGGGCTTGTTGAAATGGTGAGGGTGGGAATTTTAAAAGCTCTCCATCTGCAGAGAACTCTAAGGCAGTCCATGAGTATGAAAATAAACAAGGTGAAAATTACACAACTCCCATCCACCCGTGATGAAGACTGCAAAACTGAACCATTTTCCCCTTCGGCCTTACTGCGTTAGGTGCAGCATTTGATCACCCAGTTATCTCCTGGAATCACTGCGCTTTTTTCTAAGACAGAGATCTCCAGCAGCTGCTGACTGGTCATGAGTGGAATTATCTCTGAGGGTCCAGAGGGCTGAGTACTGTCCAACTCAAATTATAAATGGATTTGCTCACTAATGAAGAACATTCCCACTTTCCATGACCAGACAGGGCTTTATCCAATAGTCATCTGAATAGCATTTTCAGCATCTTAATTTCTTTTTTAATTTCTTTTCTTTCATCATTTGAATTTCTGACCAAGAACACTAATTTGTCAAGTTGTGTTTAATACTGATTTTTTAAATGCCTATCATTTCTGCTTATTGCTTAATACCTGCAGTTTCTGCAGTTTTTCCTCAGTTGCTCTTTCATCCACAGGCCTATCAGAAAAACAGACCAATTCCTTAGCGATATAGTCCAATGCAGTGTTTAGATCTGTGACGCAAAGCTGGTAAGAGTCGTGTTCTTGAACATGACCTTCTAGTTTCTGCACAGAATCCTAAAAACAAAACATTGAAAATGTATGAATTAGATCTCTGAATTATCTCACTCAGAAAATAATTAAATTGTTCATAAATATTTATTTTATGAGGGTTCATCCTGAAACAGAAATAAGACCATAAATCATCTAGAGTTCTTAAGTAAAATTTTTAGTGTTGAGATATTTATTTGTTCCCCACCCCACGTTTCTTTGCTTTCATTTCACTCCTGAAAACAACTTGTCAGAGGTTTACAAAATGAAATGGCTACAAATTATATCACCAAATCACAAACATCCATAATAAAGCAGCTCCCTCAATTATCCTTCTCAGAAATGAGACTATGTGAAATCAACCGAACCTCAGATTCCTTTCCTAAGAATCAAACCCCAAAGTTGGGAAAAAGTAATCCTAACTCAAGAGCAAAACTACTTTCAAGTTCTCTTCCTGGAGTAAGAAAATAAGGTGACCACACCTGATCAGAAAAGCAGCAATTAAATAACTTGCAGCCAAGTGAGCACAATCTTCACCTCTGCACAACTCCTGCTATCTGTATAAGTGGGATTTCTAATCCAGGTAATCCTTACACTGAATCTGACTTTCAGTGTGCAAAGAATATAAATAATTCTCTTAAGATAATATTAGCTTCATGACAAAATGACATTTTACTTCTTAATTCTTTTATTGTAGATCATGTGGAAAGACTAAAGGGAGAAACCTGATCAAGTTTATACAGAATAATGGATACAACTATCACAATAGATGATGGATAGATGTGTGGATGGATAGATGGATGAATGGGATGATAGACTGACGGGTGGATAGATGAATGCTGCACGGACAATTTTGACACTATCACTTCCATAAAAATGCCTAAGGGAATTCCCTGGCAGTCCAGTGGTTAGGACTCCACATTTTCACTCTGAGGGCCTGGAAAACAATTTTAAACCTTCCAATCCCTCAAGAGAACTTTGATGAAAGGAGATAACACTATCATCAAGTAATACACACTAGATTTCTCTAGCAAAACTAACCAAAGTGATTCCTCCATTTTGTGGAGCTAGCATTTGTGTCTAAAAATGATAAATTTTAAAAGCTTTAGGTTTTCCAAAAGAACCAAAAAATGGTTCCATACACAAATAGTACATAATCAAGCATACTGAGGACAATCACTTAAAGTTTTGTTTCGAGCATTTCACCTGCAGTTGTTGAAGAAGACTCTCATGTAGATCCTTGATTTCCAGCCACTGTTCTTCACTGAAGTTGGGATTTTTAGTGCACTCTAAGAGGTAATTTCCTTGAGATTTTAACTCCTCTAGTAAGAATGTCAAATCCTGTGCTTTCTGCAGGAACTTCTTATAAATTTTTAATTGAGCTTTCTTCTCCTGCAAACCAGGCTGCAGAGCAAAGCCCACTTCTTGTTTCTTTTTTAGTTCTGTGAGCATTAATCTCAGATCCTCCTTACTTTGCAAATACTTCTCGCCTTCTAGTAGAAGCTTTTCCTGATGGCTAAATTTTACAAAACAGTTTATAAATGAAATGTCACAGCAAAACAAAACAGCATTTTGCATCATATAATACAACATGCATTATTATAAAAAGCATTAAAATAACACTACTGTACATTATTCCCAGAGACTTCTTTGGCACTGTAACATTCTGCTGCTGCTGCTGCTAAGTCACTTCAGTCGTGTCCGACTCTGTGTGACCCCATAGACGGCATCCCACCAGGCTCCCCCATCCCTGGGATTCTCCAGGCAAGAATACTGGAGTGGGTTGCCATTTCCTTCTCCAATGCATGAAAGAGAAAAGTGAAAGTGAAGTCGCTCAGTCTGTCCAACTGTTAGCGACCCCATGGACTGCAGCCCACCAGGCTACTCCGTCCATTGGATCTTCCAGGCAAGAGTACTGGGGTGGGGTGAATGGCCCTAAGTTTAACTCAGAAATCAAGATAAAAATTAGTTGTAGTATGTCTTTAAAAAACTATTGTTTCTATTATATAATTTGATCTGAGGAAAAATGTTTAATAATTTAGATTTCAAACTAGTCCAGTTTTTATTATGTTTAAATATAATTATTCTATGTTTTTCTTTTTCATTTAAGTAAAACAAATAAGCATGCAGTATATTGGCCAACTAACTAGTTTGTGTTTCCTAAAGCTTGATTTTAATTTTGATCTGACTGCTTCCTTATAAAATTATGAAATTTACATTTCCACTGAACATTAAATGTATCACGATTTGATTTGATGTGAAAGGAGTTAAGAATTTTCACCAGAATTATGTCCACTTAATTCAGACATTTATAAATGTTTCTCAGAGCATATATATTTAAAAGCATAAATTATCCTATAGTATTGTAAACCCTGAGGTTGTCTGGGGGCAGGAGGTTTGGTACAGAAGGACTTTATTGAAGGTGGAATGATAGTGTTAATTTGTTGCCAATGGTTGGTTGATGCACANGCATATATATTTAAAAGCATAAATTATCCTATAGTATTGTAAACCCTGAGGTTGTCTGGGGGCAGGAGGTTTGGTACAGAAGGACTTTATTGAAGGTGGAATGATAGTGTTAATTTGTTGCCAATGGTTGGTTGATGCACAGGTAAACAGGGAGTTATGACAGCATGTTTCATATCTGATGCAGAGAACTAGTCCTGTTTCTGCCTCAACACTGTGGTTGTCCCTGACATTACTTTCTCTCCAACAGATATATTATATCTACATCCAGAAGGCAGACAAAACATACTTGTTATGGCTTCACTGTGCAATGAAAAATCAGGAAAATGGTGAAGGCATGCCCTTTACCTTAGATATGTGTTGGCCAAATGGAGTGTGTTGTCCCACTGGTTCTTGATATCAGTGAGGGTCTTTGGAACCACTGGAGCCTTGCTGCTCTCAGCCTGGCTCATGATGGCCTGTATTTTAGCATCCCCTTCAGGTTTTAGTAAAATGATTTCCTAAATTAAATACAAAATGATCTTAAAATCTCATTCATACTACTTGGGGATTACTATGATATCTTTTTACTTATAAACATCATTCAGAGATTCTAACTACAGAGTAGATTTCAAAATTTCCCTTTCACTTTTACATACGCCCCAAGTACAAAGATATCCTTCACATTGTATGGAACTGCTTCTCAGTAAACATCTGTCATGTTATCTACTCTCCTCTTGATTCTCAATTGCACTCAAAGAAATTATGTACAAAAAAAATCCCTGGCAAAGCCTCCTTCCAACCTGCACCATTATTTATAAATAAAAAGTTGGGGTAACAACCTGAACAAGACGTCTTTATACACCTAAGAGTGGGTTTCTGGCTTCCTATAGGAAAGTGCGCAGTGTCACAGGCCAACTCCTGTGATTAATTAATTAATTCTCATTCCCTGTACTTTGATTTTCCTCCTTTGCCCTAAACAATCAAGTTCGTCTCTTCTTGGAAACACTACTTCAGATTCACCTTCTCTGGAAAACCTTTCAGATGTGATCCCAAATAATTCTGACCACTTCTGTACGTCAAACCAACCCTTGAAACTTGACCATTATCTTCCTCCACAGTTAGTATCTGATAAACCAGGAAACACTCAACCCACTCAGCATCTAATACCCTTTAGGAAGCATACATATCCACTCTGAAAATGAGCTCCTCTCCAGCCCTGACTTTGACATTGCCAATGCCTCTGACGTACTGACATCCATGCGTTTAACATCCTAGCAAACTCCTACCTGCTGCAGTTCTAATTTATAGTCTTTATTTCATATCTGCACTCATGAAGATGGATGATAACTGGGCACTGCTCTCACAAAGAGAGGATATACCTTTCCTTTCTATATGCATTAAAATAATTTTAGATCCATCATAGCCCTTCTCTTTTGTAAGCTCAGTCATCTGAATTTCTCACCCAATCCACATTGATCCTATTTTCCATTAACAAATCTTTGCAATTTTCCTCTAAATCTTTTTAAAATTGGAGTTCATCCTGACCTCTGACATTTAGTTTCCACAGTACCTTTATTTTACAGATTCTTTCCTCAAGTGGCATTTTGCCTTCAGATGAATTCAAAACCATAAGGGATTCTTTGATCCCTGTTATCCAGTGAATTACATCATGTGCAAGATCATTAAACCTCTGGTCCTCGGCAGGAGGCAACTTAGCCTCTTTGTCAGTTTCACATAATTGTCTCAATAATGTCTGGTATCTATCGATCAGATGTGCTGATTCCGCTACTGTTTCTTCTTCCTCAGTAATCCCGTATTGCTTCACGGAGTTGCTCAACTGGGCCATCGATTCGAATTGTTCCCTGTAAATTCCAAATATCACTGGGAGATTATAGGAGCCATGACACACCTTCAGAAACCATATCCCCAAGAAACACATTTTGTGCAAGATCAGCTATACCTCTTTCTAGCTAGAGCTTGGCAAAATAGCTCAGTTTTCTCTCGTGTTCCTTCCATTTCTTTCCGTATTTCTTCTTGATTAATCAACCACTTACTCAGGTTTCTGTGGTCATTCTGGAGTCTAAAACAACATCACATATGTTAAAATATGAAATCAGCAAAAAGTGTCTATCTGAAGAAAACGTTGGCACAAATCTTGTAAGCCAACCAGGTTTTATATATTTTTTAAATTATTCTTTACAAAAAATGTTGTAACATTTACAAAATAATTTACAAAATAATGTTACAAATAACAAATTTAGAAACAAACTTATAACATTAAAACCTGAATAATAATAACATGTATTATAGTGGAATTCTAATAAGCCATAAATATATATCATAAGCTTCCCAGGTAGCTGAGTGGTAAAGAATCTGCCTGCCGATGCAGGAGACTTGGGTTTGATCCCTGGGTCGGGAAGATCCCCTAGAGGAGAAAATGGTAACACACTCTAGAATTCATGCCTGGAGAATTCCATGGACAGAGGAGCCTGGCGGGCTACAGTCCCTGGGGTCACAAAGAGTTGAACATGATTTAGCGATGAGCATGAGCATGAGATATATCATAAAAAATAAGAAACAGAAAATATTTTGGGGCTCTCCCCTGAACCTTTGCCATAATTCGAAGAATTCTCCAAACCTCTGTATCCCCAGTGTCAAACACGGGTTTGAAATTTTACATAAATATGTAAATAAAAATGTGTAAATAAATATAAATAAAATGTGTAAATAAAAATTTACATATTTTAGTTTTGAAATTCATGTGTATATATATCCCACTGCTAGCTGAACTATGGCAGAGTACATATGAAGATTTTACATAAGTAAACTTTCATAGTAAGTTTATGAAAGATCACCTTTATTTCCTACCTCAGTAGCTGCTGCAAGCACTCATCAAGCTCCTTGGCTCGTGCCTGGCATATGGACTCCATTTTTTCTAATTCAACTTCTTGACTTACGATCCAACTGTTAAGCTTCTTAACAGGTGCTTTGGGCAGATGTTTTTTCACATGATTCAGTACAGTTCCCACTTGCTGTATTTCACTGCCCCTTCCTTCAAGAGTCAAGAAATCCTTAAGAAAGACAAAAAGTGAATTATATCCTACAGGCAAGCCTCAGTATGGTCCCTGTCACCCCAGTGATACTTTTCCAAGATAGTACACAGACAAGCCATCTTCATAACTTCCTCTGTAAAAGAAGAGCTACGGAGATACGGCTAACTCCAATGGCAAACGATCAAAATATGATTTATATTAGTTCTAGACTGTGTGTGTACATTGGCGTTTGCATCTGACTTTCCAGGAATCACATCAAGCAAAATGATGCCACCATGTGGGTCAATGGGAGTTAGGCCAGGAAAGCCACATTCTGTTCAACTTTTCCTAAATATTTGAGCCTTTCTGGCAACCAATATATAAAACCAGGCAGCCTATTTTCTACTCAACTTTGTCAAGATCAGAACAAGGTTTGAGTATCAATTGCTGAGACCCAGGGAATGAGCAAATTTAAAGAAAAGAAAACAGTTGGAACTCTAAATGAAAAAAAGAGAAGAAAAATGATTCTGTCATTAAGAATGGTTATCATCAAAGCAAGGAATATACTGGGAACATTTAATGCCATCAATAAGCTGGAGAGTGTAACTTATCATCTAAAATACTTGATAATCTACCATAAAGTGATCAAGAATTGAGGGTGCCATATACATTTTAAATGCCCTATTAATGCCTCTTATCTCAGGCTACCTTCCACTCCACTCCCATCAGCAATGCTACCTTCCACTCCACTCCCATCAGCAATGCTACCTTCCACTCCACTCCCATCAGCAATGTATTAAAGTTCAATCAAAATTTTTAGAAAAAATATGGCTGGGAAAAGATTCTATAAAAAGTCAACAAATCTCTTACTGGAAATTGAGTGGAGCCAAAGTAGGTAAAGCCTTTATTTTTTTTTTTTTTCATCAAATATGATTTTAACACAACCGAATTAAACAGCAAACATTAAAATTAAACAGCATCTTAGAAAAGTTGTGAAAACTATTTTCTGTTTAAGTCACTTGCAACTTTACCCAGTAAACATAGAGTGTCAAAATATTTGAGAAAAGGTCAGGTTTTTTTTGTAAATATTACCTTTATGTAGGGAAATTACTGAGTCAAAATAACTATTATCCTATCTACTTATATACAGTTCTGCCTCCAGTATTTTAATTTTGATAAATTGTGAATGAAATTTATATATTTCTTCTTACAGAAAGTTTCTGTAGTTTTTCTTCCACACACTTTTTTGTTTCTGATGGTTCAAAACACTCCTTAAGGTTCATTTTAATGCTGCCAAACCAGTCATTAAAGTTCTTGCACTGATCTGTAGGAAAAAACAAAGGAAGCTGTATTTATTCAAAGACGGCATCACCTACCTTGTTAAATTAAGGGATTCTGAAACTTGCTCCCCATGCCATAGGTACAAGTCACTGTGAAATGATAATAATCTAAAACCTAATTTTGAGGGTTAAAAGAACTTACATAGTAGTTGTGGCATATTTTCTATACCAAACCTCCTTTCCAATCATACAAGACACACACAGAAACCTACAGGGGCAGCCTGCTCACAGGCATGTCCCCAGACTCTGACCACAGTGAGCAGGTCAAACACTAGGACCCAGGTGCCTCTCCTTCATGAAATAAAGATCTGGGACTTGAACAAAAGGTATGTCTTTTATAATAAGCATATATCAGTGAGTGTTTGCTCCCAAAAGATTTATCTATTATTTCCTTAAATAGGCTCTATGCAACCATCATCTCTAAGTGAAGCTTAGATTAATTAGCCCTTGTGTTCACAGTACCTATTCACTTTTCAATATTCCCAGAAACAGTAAGGAAGCATTGCACTCACCATTCAGTAACTTAGAAAAGTGATCTTGCAGAACACTTTTTTTGGTATTAAATAAATCACTGACACTTTCATATTGCTTTTTTAATTCAGAGAGTTCAGGAGTCAGACAACCTATTTGATTCTCAAGTAATATCATACTGTGCTTCTGCTGTAGAATTTGTTGTTGAATCTCCTAAATATATAAACAAACAAACAACCAATACTTAAAATGGGCTCAGTTTATACACAGAATATTAGGTATCCATTGTTTCTATTAAAACCTAGATAATTTTTTACTGGGTGGATCTGCTTTCTCTTAGATAATAAATGTATGTATTTAGTGACTCAGTTGAGTCTGACTTTTGTGACCCCATGAACTATAGCCCACCAGGCTCCTCTGTCCATGGGATTCAAGCCATTCCCTTCTCCAGGGGATCTTCCCAACCCAGGGATCGAACCCAGGTCTCCTACATTGCAGTCAGATTCTTTACTGTCTGAGCCACCAGGGGAGCCCCAACGAATGTATTTTGCAGTTTCACCTTCTAACTAGAGAAGGAAATGGCAACCCACTCCAGTGTTCTTGCCTGAAAAATTCACTGGACAGAGGACTCTGGTGAACTACAGTCCATGGGATCAGAGAGTCAGACACAACTCAGCAACTTTCACTCACTCACTCACTTTTTAATTCCTTTGTGGGCAATAATTATTTGATATTTAATATGGACTGTAGCCCACCAGGGTTCTCTGTCCATGGTATTCTTCAGGCAAGAATGCTGGGGAGGGTTGCCATTTCCTTCTCCAATTAAAAGGTGAAACATACACAAATTGTTTTTCTGGCTATTCTCCCCAAGCTTTCATTTTTAAAAATAATTATTTGTATTCATTTCAAAACGATAAGACCACCAGAAATAAGTGTGAAAATAAATCTGAGCCACAGAAAAGAAGTAGCTAGGAAGTACCTCTAGTTTAGTAAAGATCTCCAAGCTGTCGGAAGGTGACAAGGCATTTAAGAGGGACTCAGTCATTCCAATCTGGGTCTTGGCCTGGTCGAGATCCTCCCTTAGCTCGGCTGTGCTGCCACTGATTGCACCACAGTTGGATCCCCCTGTTAAACGCATTTTCACATGTTCTATCTTGTTCAAAATAGAAGACTCCATCACCTGAAATTATGAAACACGTGAAGTACTGTCATGGATTTGATTTACCTAGATTTTAAGACAACTACATTGCTGAAGAATGAGTTGAAACTTTGTTCATTTCAATGTGAAATAACCTCTATCTTTCTGATTTTTTCCTTGTTCTACATGATGATACAACAGGTTAAATATTGCTGTTAAAAAAAAAAGAGTAACATGAAAAACTGAAATTGATGTTCTAATTTTTTTCTAAGAGAGTAATGGAATTCTTCCCCTTGAAACAAGTTTTATTTAGCATACCATGGTGCTTATTGGAAAATAATATTAAAACATATATAAAAAAGTAAATAGCTAGCATTTACTGTTTATTATGTACATAGAATCATGGTGAGTATTTTATATACAAAATTCAGGCTTGAGAAGGATAAGCAACTTGCCCAAGACCACAAAGGCAGAGCAAGGCCTTCCCCCACAAAGTTTGACCCCAGAGCTCATGTTCAAGCATTTTAAGTTAAAGTCTAACAAATCTCTCCATACAACAGAAAATCACAACTAGGGCAATCTCTCTGTTTCCCTGTCTAGCAGCTAATAAACCTGGAATCATTGAGCCATATCACTCCATCCTATGCCCAAGAACACTTATGAGG
Source organism: Oreotragus oreotragus (assembly GCA_006410675.1). Classification (NCBI taxonomy): domain Eukaryota; kingdom Metazoa; phylum Chordata; class Mammalia; order Artiodactyla; family Bovidae; genus Oreotragus; species Oreotragus oreotragus. Next base: position 125,811 of record SJYX01009062.1, read on the forward strand.
AAACCCTTGTTACTTTTCATGGGAGCACAGTAACATCTCCCCTTCCACACAAGAGGTCCGTGAAATAAGTGAATTGAGAGTAAAACAATGCAAAAAATTACTCATTCTAAATTGGAACAAATATAATAAATTATGCTGTTAAAAATTTGGTTGGACATGAACAAAGGTGAATCAAATAATGACCCTGTTTTTATTTTAGGTTTAAGTTTTAGAATTCTGGTTTATAAATATGACTATAAGGATAGAGAGCATTTTTAATTGCAACTTTTAAACAAAAATTCTCTTACCTGTAATTCAAGAGGTATTTCACTGCTTTGAAGCAGGAATTGTATTTTAGCCACTCTTTTAGAAAATTCTGAAGGTTTTTGTTCATGGACTTGTAACTCTTCCTAAAATACACAATGCCATTAGAAAATATATTTTTATTTTATACCTTATTTTCTGGTACCCGTGATTGCTACTGAAAATATTTAGCAACTAAAAGAGCTTTGAATTTTCCCCAATCACTTGATTTTTGACAGAGTCCTAGGAGATACAAAACTAAGTGTCTTCATGAGTCAGGCATAGGTTATAACTGAGTGAAACGCTCTGGCAATAACACATTTGGAAAGTCTTTTCCAAAAGTATAAAAATGGATATGTGAACTTAAAAGTGAATAAAGTGATCAAAATTAGAGAAAAAAAGATTTGAAGCGTCAGACTTGGTATAGTGTAAAGTCATCACGCGTTCATACGTACATTTTAATATTACATTGAACCACATATAACTGCACGACTCTCTTCCTCTCAGCCCACCCATGTGCCTATATACTTTTCTCTTAACAAAGAGACAGCTACCTGTTTCACTATTTTATGTCTCCTTCTTGAAATTCTTTTCCAAAAAACCCAAGGGCCAGAGGGTAGCTTCTAGTCCCTAGTTGCCGGTGGTCTAATAATTAAGACACAGCGCTCTCACTACTATAGCACAGGTTCATTCCCAGCCAGAGAACTAAGATCCTGCTTCCAGCTGCCACTCACTCGACCCTTCCCCGAGGTCACTTTTATCTGTGAACCTGCAGGCTGTCTACGAACCCACATTAATAACTTGAAATTCTTTTCCAAAAAACCCAAGGGCCAGAGGGTAGCTTCTAGTCCCTAGTTGCCGGTGGTCTAATAATTAAGACACAGCGCTCTCACTACTATAGCACAGGTTCATTCCCAGCCAGAGAACTAAGATCCTGCTTCCAGCTGCCACTCACTCGACCCTTCCCCGAGGTCACTTTTATCTGTGAACCTGCAGGCTGTCTACGAACCCACATTAATACCTACTAACATCTTCCTGGATTACCACAAAGAAGACAACGGAACTCAGGTCTCCCTCGAGGAGTAATAAAAGAAATAAAGGGGTTCTTCGTGCTTTCTCTAGCCCTCTTCAAGAGAGCAAACTTGATGGTAAAATGCCAATGTCTATAAAAAGGACATATGTTCTATTTCTGTTCAGTCACCTTCAGTTTTTCTGTTTCCTCTTCAGTCAGTTGATGTAACTCCAATTTTTGAAGGACCTTTTCAGTCCACTCATCAATTCCATTTTTTAAGTAAAAAAGTTTGTCCCATAAAGCTAGAGCTCGACCAAGATTTTCATAGTAGTCCTCTGTCTTCTCATTTATCTACCATAATTTAAAAATAAAAATAATACATTGAATGGTGAAAAGTATAAGAACCACTGTTTCAGTCAAACACAACTTTAAGATAAAATTTTAGACTACCTTTACTTGCTAAATTATTTGCTTTATTTATCTACAAAATTTTTACTTTAATATACCATGTAGTTCATTATTCTACAAAAATAACTTAGCTGATTTGTTGCAGTTTATAAGCAACTGAAAGAAATAGTGTTCCTCGTTTCTAAACCACAATAATAAAAGAAATTTTCAAAAATCCAGCTCAAAATATACATATTCTTAATTTGTAATTCATAAAATATTACTACTCAACCAAAAATTAGTAAATAAATATAAAGCTGAACATCAATAACTTGCCTGGATGAGTAATATATTAGCTAGTTTATTTTAAATAAGTTGAGCATGTACTTGTAGATCTAAAAGAGTATAGACCCATTTCTTAGTAGTACCTAACTCTGGGGTAAAGTTAAATCCTATGTCATAAATTTTATATTATATGCACATTTTTTTTNAAAGCTGAACATCAATAACTTGCCTGGATGAGTAATATATTAACTAGTTTATTTTAAATAAGTTGAGTATGTACTTGTAGATCTAAAAGAGTATAGACCCATTTCTTAGTAGTACCTAACTCTGGGGTAAAGTTAAATCCTATGTCATAAATTTTATATTATATGCACATTTTTTTATAATAAGCACTTTTGAATTTTGTAATTAGATAAAAACATTAAAGATGCAAAAGAAAAGGTCAATTTAATTGTTATAAAGCAGAATTTCTAGTCAATCAAATTATCACTTACATCAAGCCATCTATCTATAATAATATTAGCTTCTTTCTCAAAAGGAGGCTCTTCAAAGGTTCTCATTTTATTTAGATGAAACTGCAGATTTTTGCAGATCTGGTTAATCTTGTCTACAACTTCTAAGTGTTCATTAAATTCTTCTTTAACAACTTCAATCTGTAAAAGTGATATGAAACATGTTTTGATATACTGATACAAACTGGTAAGACTTATTGTTCCACTTTCTCAATGAAAAATTATTAGAATCCTAAACTTCTGGTTTAATAATAATCCTACAGCCAAATTCCTTGTCCCACTCTGCATGATGAAATATTTATAATAGTCTAAAACTATGTTTCTAGTTAAATGAAATTATATTCTATCAAAAAAGTCACCTCTGTTCAGTGGTATGAAAAATGACAGCTCCTAGACTGCTCCAATAGGAACCATTTTTGTAAATTTGAAGAACCTAAGTGCTCATCTGATTAAAATAGACAAAAAGCGGTAAAACATCAATAATATGACTTCTAGCTTAATCTTTCAAGATTTTAACTTCCACATAATTTCTAACATATAAGGTGAAACACTATCAAAAGGCCAACGATTTTAAACTACAAAATAAAATTTGACTGTTGAGTAATGCAATTCTAATGTTTCCACTCAATTTACTAAGCTTACACAAGCATCTTTAATGAGTATATAAAACTTGAAAATAGTGATTTCTCATGAATAAAAAACTAAAAATTATATCCCCATGGGGGACGGGACTTCCATTTCTGGGAATAAGCAGTGAACATAATTTTCCTTATTCCCATTAAGTATAACTAAAAACCCTGGACATCACCTACAAAACAGACTTAAGAAAAATAAAATGTGAGGAGATCAAGGAGGGAGAGTGGCTGGGGATATCAGCTCCTGAAGCCAGCCTGGTGACGAGTTCTCTGACTTTTCCTTTTCCCTTGCATATCCCAGAGTGTGTGCTGGAGAAGTCAGGACCTGGCAATAGCCACGTGTACAGACCAAGAAAAGCCTTTTCTCTTCAGGAACGGGACAACACAGTAAAACAGAAAGCTTTTAGGAAATATCCGCTGGAGCAAAATACCTTAGAAAACATGCGGCCCTAACCCCCTCCTGCACCAGCAAAGCTCAAGTGTGGAAGCTAGATCACCACCATCTCCAGGCAGTAACAGGAGCCCACTCTCCCCCAGCCAGGAAAAAGAAGGCCAGGTAGAGCTCAGACTTTCACTCCTGCTGAGCAGTGACACACACACACACTCACTCACGATGTCAGGGATGGCCACGTAGGGAGCTGCAAGGAGCACTCAGGGAGGCAGGAGTGGAGACCTTGTGGAAAGCGAGAATGCCCACCCTCACCCAGTAACAGGGAAGCCTCCATCTTGGGTGCCATGACATTGTCTTTATTTGTGGACAAAATGATTATCTATGTCAGAGAGCCCAAGGGAATCTACAAAGCAACCCTAGGACTGATATGTTGGTTCAGAAAGGTCACAGGATACAAGATAAACATATAAAAATAGAGTGCATTTCTCAGTTGTAATATATAGTGAAACTGTATGTAACTTTGTTTTGTATTTTCCAAGTCTCCTGTAAATGTGTTCTCATTCTTTCATAATTTAAAAAAGAAAAAAAGGGAAAAAATCCAAACTCAGGGAAAAAGACATGCACAATATTCAGAGAAAACTCGAGTTCAAAAGGATACATGCATCCCAATGTTCACTGCAGCACTATTTACAATAGCCAAGACATAGAAGCAGCCTAAATGTCCATCAACAGAGGAGTGGATTAAGAAGATGTGGTATGTATATACAGTGGAATACCACTCAGCCATGAAAAATGAAATGATGCCATTTGCAGCAACAAGATGGACCCAGAAATTATCAAATAAGTAAGCCAAGCAGAAAAAGACAAATCTCATATGATATTACTTGTATGTGGAATCTAAAAAAAATGATACAAATGAACTTATGTACAGACAGAAACAGACTCATAGACATAGAGAACAAATTTAGGGTTACCAAAGGGGAAGGGGAACTGGGAGGGATAAATTAGGAGTCAGGGATTAGCAGATACACACTACTATACAGCATGACCAATAGGTAACCAACAAGGTCCTACTGTACAGCACAGGGAACTATACTCAACATCTTACCATAACCTATAATGGAAAAGAATCTGCAAACAATTTAAAAGCTACTGTATTTCTTTATACTAACAATGGATACATGGTCACTAAAATTTTTAATATAATACCATCCACAATTACTCAAAAATAAAACAGGTGTAAATCTAACAAAACATATACAGTGATTATATGCTGAAAACTATAAAATACCAACTAGAAAAATCAAAGAAGATCTAGATAAATGCAGACACATACTAAGTTCACAGATCAGAAGACAACATGGTAAAAATATCAATTTTCCTGAAACCAATGAATAAGTTTAATACAATTATTATCAAATCCTAGCAGCATTTTTTGTAGATAAAGACAGGATTATTCTAAAATTTATATGGAATAATAAGGGAACTATAATAGCTAAGACATTTGAAAAAAAAGAATAAAAAAGTGGGAAGTTTACTTGATTTAAAAGCTTATCATGTAGGTACAGTAATAAAGATTATATCAATTGGCAGAAGGACAGACACACAGATCAACAGATCAAAGTGAACCCAACAAATAACTGATTTCTCACAAGATGACAAAGCAATTTAAGGGAGAAATGGGAATCTTTTCAACATATGGTGCTGGAGCAACTGGACATTTACAAACAAAAACAGGAACCTTGACCCAAATTTCATACCTTATACAAAAACTGATTCAAAATGGATGATGAACTTAAGTCAATCATAACACCATAAAGCTTTTAGAAAAAGAAATAAGAGAGAATCTTCAGGATCTGTGCCAGGCAAACAATTCTGAGACTTTGACATCAAAAGTACAGTCTATGAAAGGAAAAACTGATAAACCAACCGTTACCAAAATTTTAATCTTTTGTTTGCAAAGACCCTGTTAGGGAGATGAAAAGGCAAGCTACAGTTTGGGAGAAAAAGTTGAAATTCTTTTCCAAAAAACCCAAGAGCCAGAGTGTAGCTTCTAGTCCCTAGTTGCTGGTGGTCTAATAATTAAGACACAGCGCTCTCACTGCTATAGCACAGGTTCATTCCCAGCCAGAGAACTAAGATCCTGCTTCCAGCTGCCACACACTCGACCCATCCCCGAGGTCACTTTTATCTATGAACCTCCAGGTTGTCTACGAACCCACATTAATACCTACTAACATCTTCCTGGATTACCACAAAGAAGACAATGGAACTCAGGTCTCCCATATATATATGAATATACATATATATGTATGTATCCTGTTCTTTATTACATTCAAAGAGCCTTGTTGTTACACTGACGCAAGCCACTGGTGGGTGATGAGAAACGCAAGAGCAGGAGAGGACACCTCTAGTATTGACAGGAGCTGCAGGTTTTGTCCTACAATGAATGGAAGGAGTCAATAAAGGAAACCAGACACCCCCTGACATTTCCCAAACTTTGACAGTCCCCTGACATTCTAGCCTTCTAGTCTTACTTTTGCACTTCTGCCTTTCATTAAAGAGAGTGGAAATTCGGCACCATACCCCAGATAAACATCCAGGTTTCTATGGTTCTTAAGGACAAAAGTTCTCAGTGGTATCATATTTCAGCCACTGGTGCAAAGTATCATGAAAATACATATGCCAGAAGTGGATTGTTTCTCAAGACCATACCTAAGTCATCACAAAATTAACAGAGAGTTACAGTAACAGCTGGTACCACAATTTGCCTTTTCCAGACAGGTTAAAAAAAAAAAAAAAACATTAGAGAAAATGATTAAACACAAGTGTACTTCTATATCTCCCTTACTAAATGATATATTATTTCAGCAAATATACAAAGATACCATGATAGATATAAGATAAAAAACATGGATATTTATAAATTTCTTAAATATAATCAGTTGTTTGATTAATTTCAAGATTTTCTTGTGAGTAAATCTTTACACTTGAGAAGGAGGTATAAAGCTAGCCATTTTTTCCTTCTACAATTCACGTTTCAAATTATGTCTTCAGGTAAGACAATATTATGGTTGAAACACAACTTTGTAGTCAGACAGGCTGAGCTTAAATAATAATTCTATCACTTATTAGTCATATAATCTTTGGAAAGTTATTTAACCTCTATCCTTACTTTATTTCTTTGTTTACAGAGAAAGTTGCTAACCTGTCCAGCCAAGCTGGGTGTGGGGGTCTGGGGGTGGGTAAGGTTACACCATCACAGTGGGCCTGGCACAAACCAAGCATAGTTGCAAGTCCAGAGGGATTTGCTCTCTGGTCAGTTTAAAAGGTAGGGACTCAGGATCTGTGAGTATCTAAGGCAGAGACCTGGATCCTGAAACAAGAGCACAGGCTGAAAAATGGGTGCAGGGGGTGGAGTGGAAAAGTAGCTGTATGAACTGGGACATAGTTTAGGCAAAGACTAAACTGTCTGTAAGAATCTGGTCTACAGGCATACCTCAGAGACACTGCAGGCTTGGGTCCAGACCATGGAAGTAAAGAAGTATTGCAATGACACAAGTCACATGAATATTTTAGTTTCCAGATACATTTAAAAATTGTGTTTACATTACACTGCAGTCCATGAAGTGTGCAATAGCATTATGTCTTAAACAATGTACATACCTTAATTTAAAAATACTTCACTGCTAAAAAAAACTCTGACCATTCTCTGAACGTTTAGCAAGCCATAACCTCTGCTGGTGAAGGGTTTGAAATACTGTGACCCAGGGACACAAAGAGAAAATGCTGTTGGAAGAATGGTATTGACAGACTTGCTAGACAAAGGGTTGCCACAAACTTTAAATTTGAAAAGATACAATAAGCAAAGTCTAATAAAACGAAGTATGTCTGTATATAAGCTTCATTAATGTTGCTCTCTGGGCACCTCATGCGAAGAGTTGGCTCATTGGAAAAGACTCTGATGCTGGGAGGGATTGGGGGCAGGAGGAGAAGGGACGACAGAGGATGAGATGGCTGGGTGGCATCACTGACTCGATGGACGTGAGTCTGAGTGAACTCTGGGAGTTGGTGATGGACAGGGAGGCCTGGCGTGCTGCGATTCATGGGGTCGCAAAGAGTCGGACACGACTGAGTGACTGAACTGAACTGAACTGAATGTTTCTCTCAGTCACTGGAAAGTTTAATAAAAATTGCTTTCTAAGAGCCAGGTATATCAAGTAGATGATATTTCACACATGCCTCTGACACTCTGACAGCACTTTTTGGTATACTCAGAAAACCAAGAGGAGGTGTAATTTTCTGGTGTATAAGAACAGTGTAACATATTCTTTTCTAAGTATTCCATTCTTCTGCCACTCTGGTTGATAACCACATAAAATCATAGAAAATAATGACATCTAGTGTCCAAAAGTGTAATTCTTAGACTATAAAGTTGTGATTGGCAAGGCTATGAACACAGATGGAGCAACTTGGAGATAAGCTCACACATCTTTACAAAAAGCATAGAAATAAAAAGATAATTTTTTCTTTATCCACTAACAACCGATTTTAGGGATTTTCCTAGTACCCTCTTTCTCTTAAGGCTGTGGTGAAGTCAGGTTCTTCTTAGGTGGAAAGTCAGTGCACAGACTGTTCCAACCTTTCAGCAAGGGCAAGGCCAGACTCCAAGAGAACCCTACCACCAATATCAAAACCCAAACAGATGCAACCCAGTATTAACTTGGGGACCAACTTTTTTTCAAGCCCTGGGGATAAATTCAATAAATTCTTGTATACCGGGTAAAACAGAGTCACTAATAACTACTTCTAAACTACATTTTGAAAATGATTTCACTGATAACCTTCTCTCTATTGTCAGGCTTGCAATCGAGGCCACTGTGTAAAGTTTCCTTTGGAATCTGGACTCACCTCTGCTATCCTTTTCTTCAAGTTCTCCTTTCCCATGTAGGAAGCCTGGAGGGAGATGACATTCTCTTCTTTTTGAATCAATGCTGTCAGGACACTTTTAAAATTCTGATACTGTTTTAAGAGCTCCAAAACTCTTTCACATTGGTCAAGGCTATGAAAAAAGTAACACAGCTGAATTTCTGAAAGTTACAAAACCATTCTTTCTCTTTGTCGTATGCTGTAAAAATAACCTAATAAGTTATAGAAGGATTTTTCCTCTAGACATGGTTTATAATATTGTTTTACAATTTAACCCACGAATGATGGTATATGTAATTATTTGACAAATGGATGGTCTAAATAAGGACTGGATTACTATTTTCACCAAGTCAATATTAAAAAGTTACCAGATGTAAGCTCTAGACAGAAACACAGGATTCATAACTTTTAAGAAATCAGCACCTCGATTTCATCATTAACTAAAAAATATCTTGGAAAATGATGCCTCTTTAGCATTATTTTTGGACATTGTTTCAATGTTAATTCAATACGATTCAACTACATCTATTTCAACTCATTATAGATTTTAGTCATTTTTTTTAAAAAAAAAGCTTAAGTAGAATAGATGACGAGGCAGTTAAAAGAAAGCTGGTTTCTATTTATGGCTGGGTAAAATTAGTCATGTGACCTTAAGTAAGTTACTTCAGGCTCTGTGGACCTCACTTTTTTCCTCTGTAAAATCCAAGAGTGGACTAGATCAAACACCACAGACGGGCTTCATCTTGAATATTGTACACCCAGGTTCCAGCAGGAAGCAGAAAGCATACTCAGATGGAGTTCTGCGGTGGAAGGACCACTGAGGGTAGAGTTAAGGGAAACCACAAGGGAGCTGGGACACCTAGAGACTAACCTTTCCAATAACAGATGCGCCACCTGGCCTCCAGAGGAGAGAGGGAAAGTGCCCTGAGCCAAGAGGGAGCCGACAAGAGCGGTCAGAACCTCTGCTGGAAAGGGCAGGGTTAAGATCACCTAGACTTCTCTCTTCTTGCCTACGAATCTCCCACTAGTCCCTCCCAGTTCCCAACCCAACTGGAACCCTTGGCTTGAGTGGTATGGTCCTGGAGTGGTCAGCCCTCCCAGCCACTCCCACCCTCAGGCAGAAAGTAAAGGGAGAAGATAAGGATGAAGACTGTCCAGCTGCACTGCCAACCAGGATTGGTGAGTACTGACCACTACAAAATTAAGAGAACTCTGAGCCTTGTCCAGGCTCTGTAGGAAAGACGGTGGTAATTGACTGACAACACCTATCAATCAAGTAGAGGTGTGGTAGAGTAATGCCCCCAACTCCCAATGACATCCACGTCCTCATCCCTGGATCCTGCGAACACCTTCTATACATAGCGAAAGGAACTCTGCAGATGTGACTAAATTAAGGAACTTAAAATAGGGACATTTTCCTGGATTATCTGAATGGGTGCAGCATAATGACCAGGCCCTTATAAGAAGGAGACACGAGGGTCAGAGTCAGAAGGAGATGTGATAACAAAAGCAGAGATGAAAGAAAGACAGAGATTGAGATCTGAAGATGCTACTCGGCTGGCCTTAAAGATGGAAGGGGACACAAGCCAAGGAATATAACAGGCGGTCTCCAGAAAAGGGAAAAGGCAAGGAACTGGATTCTCTCTTAGAGATTCCAGAAAGGAACACAGCTTGATTTTAGGTCTTCCAACCTCCAGACTGTATGATAAGTTTATGTTGCCTTTAAGCCACTACATTTGTGGTCATTTTATATTGCCTTTAAGCCACTACATTTGTGGTCATTTATTACAGAAGCAACAGAAAGCTAATACAAATGGGGCAATAGTAATTATAAATACACTATATATATTTGTCCTCTCTCTTAGATAACCTTTCAAATTCATTTGCCCATAACCTAGGATTCCAGGTCTTGCCCCAGACATTGGCCTGGTGAGCTTAGTGTGAAACTCTTATGTTGGCCTCTCCTTGAGGCCCAAGGGACTGTGTTATTAACATACAAATTCCAAAAAGTTAACTGTGCCACAGACAATTTTTCAGATTTGTGAGGGGCTTGGTTTCTATTATTATTATTATTCTCTATTTTAAAATTTTAGCTGGTAGAGGAATATTTTTTTCCTTACCCTTCTGTGACCAAGGTTTTTGCATTCTCCCACAAGACTGCTGTGTCCTGGCACCTTTGACTCAGGGCTTTGTCTCTGCCATCTTTGAATTGTGGAAGAGAATTCACCATTTCTTGCAAGTGTTTCTTCTCTTCTTCATATTCATCTAGGTCCTTATCCAGTCTGATTAACGATTTTCTCCTTGAACACGAGAGAGAAAAGTTTAATTGCCAAGTATCAATATTGGCGAATTTTGATTCAATACAAATATGGGTAATTCATGGAGCACACTAACTTTAATTTGCCCTCATGCGATTTATGCCAAGATCACACATTCCTATGACAGAGTTCAGGAGGTTCTGCATTTCCAGAACTAGTTTGTGTTTTAAATAGGACATACAAAACCACGAGCAGTAACATTTCTCAGTGATGAATACACTTATAAAGGGTGTGTATATGCATATGAGAAAAAAAATATGTGTGCATGGGTGGGATAGAAAGGATGATATGGAGAGAAGAAAAGAGACAGATGGCAGAACACTGCAAATCCCTCTGGCAGGGCACAGGGGGTGGAAAGAAAGGGGAATGCAAATGTGTACAAAAAGTCCCCCAAAACAAAGAAAAGTCATTTGAACTAAGGGTTTTAACATACAAATTAACCCTGGCAGGGCTAACTCCATTTGCTTAGGTCTAAGCTTTTATCAGATACTCTCTCCGTCTCTACTTCCTCTCTTCCAATTCTCTACTGAATCCACTCCAATAAGGCGCTCACTCCTCTAGGACCGCTTGTCAAGCTACCCAGTAACTTTCACATTGCTAATCTCATGTCCCAATCTCCATCATCTCCTTCCTTCAACAGCAGGCAGCATATGACATAGCTAATCGCTTCTCCTCATTGAAATGTGTTTTCACTTGACGTCCAGGATTCTCTTGACTTCCCTCCAAAATCATTGCAGATAGTGAGTGACTGCAGCCATGAAATTAAAAGACACTTGCTCCTTGGAAGAAAAGCTATGACAAACACAGACAGGATTACTTTGCGACATGCATATGCAATCCTAGAGACATTACTTTGCCGACAAAGGTCCATAGAGTCAAAGTTATGGTTTTCCCAGTAGTCACGTATGGATGTGAGAGTTGGACATAAAAAAAAGCTGAGCACCAAAGAATTGATGCTTTTGAACTGTGGTTTGGAGAAGACTCTTGAGAGTCCCTTGAATTGCAAGGAGGTCAAACTAGTCAATTCTAAAGGAAATCAGTCTTGAATATACACTGGAAGCACCGACGCTGAGGTTGAAGTTCCAATACTTTGGCCACCTGATGTGAAAAGCTGATGGATGCTGCGAAAGATTGAAGGTAAGCGGAGAAGGGGACAACAAAGGATGAGATGGTTGGATGGCATCACCAATTCGATGGACACGAGTTTGAGCAAGCTCCAAGAGATGGTGAAAAGCCTTCTCTGTAAAACTGTGCCTAATGAACACTTTCGAATTGCAACCACCTTCTCCTTCTCTGCTTAACTTTTCCCCATAGCCTTTAGCACCAGCGCACATACTGTATATTTTCTTCTTCTCTCCACTAGAAAATAAGCTCTACAAAGGGCAAGAATTTTTGTGTTTTGTTAACTGCTATATCCCCAAGACCTAAAACAATGCCTGGCTTGTTTGATTGATAACTCAATTAAAAATTAAAGCAACTTACCATCTATCAACAGGTAGTTTTCACTTATAAATTAGTATTTATTTATTACTAATTTATTTATAAATCTATAATAAATGCATTAACAGTCAATAACTAAATCAGTTCCATGCCTTATTAAGAACTGGAGCACTGCAGAAACAGATGTCTCATTGAGACGAGCGCTCAGGGAGATTTCAGCAGGAAGAGCTTAATCAGCTAAAGAGCCCTGCGAGAGCACTGAGCCTGAGGGATTAGAGGTGGACAGAAGACGAGCCAGGAAAAGGGGAGAGGTTTAGAAGGGGGAGGGGAGCTCCACAAAAGTAACCCTTTTGCTAGCTTTTGGTAACATTCTCATTTTCAGGATCTGAATGCCAGAATCACAGCAGCAGCACTCACATAGAAGGCTGCCAGCTGGACTGTCTCCAAAGTCAACACCAACTTTAGTTTACCTATTAAACTCAGTCCCCTGCATTCCCACTCAGTCCCCAACCAATGAAGGAAGAAGTCGGGACAAGGTGGCATGTGCATCTTCCACTTGTCTATCATCACATGTGTGTAGTTTCCCAGGACTTCCCCCATCAGGAGAACGCCATAATAAATACACAGCAGTCAAGAGACTTTTCAGCAATTCATGGATCTTATACATATTTTATTTCACTCTTCCTTCATCCAGAAGAATGAAAACTTTAAAGAAAAAAAACGATTTCCCTATTAAACTGAAAAAAATAGAAAACAATTATATAACAGTTTGTAAAGGCATAATATCAACAAAAAGGAAGTTTGTCTGAAAAGTCTACAAAAAAGAATGCTGAACCTTGAATAGAGGAGGATGGAACACAAGTTGAAAGACAGGAAGCATTTATTTCACCTAAAGGATACTTGGGGAAAAAAACAAACAGAAGAATGTCATCTGGCATGGAGATGGATAAAAATACCTACCTTTGTTTTACTGCTGGAACAGTCGGATCCTTCAGGCCAATTTTACTGATTTGATTGTGCACATCTTGAATATTTTTCAGGAGTTCGTCATTCTTAAAAACACAAGCCCCTAGTAATTTGTCTTCTTCAGTGACTTCCTCCTGCCCACCAGAACAATGTGTCTCAGATAAGTTTTTGGACAAAGCATCCAGAAGTTTTTCACAGGAGGTGTTTTCACCCTGTTCAGTGTCTTTAATGCTTATACCAAGCATCTTCAAACGCTCATCCAAATGTCTGGCCTTGTCTCTCATCCGATGAATTTCCCTTTCTTTATTTTCCACCGTCAAAGTATTTGCTGGTACCCCCTGTGAATCTGAGGCTGAATGGTCTGTAAGAAGCTCACTAGAGAGTTCAGCTGCTCTCAGAGAAGCCAAAAAATCTTCCAGAGCTTCGAGAGCATCTTTATTCTTCTGTACTCTGTGGCTCATTTCTTCCAGTTGTGTTCTGTGTTTCAGAATAATATTCTGTGCTGCATGCAGGTCAAGGGGGTGTAATTCCTTTAATGCAAAGTTGCCTGAGTGTCCCAAATTCTTACATGTTTCAATCTGTTTTACTATGGAATCTTGGATATTCTAAAATAAAAGTAATAAGAAAAGCTGAAAGACTGAGGTAGAAGAAAGACTGTATAACAGAAACTAACCCAGAATTACGTCACTAGATTTGATCTAGAAAACAGCTTCTCAATTTAACCAAGGTTGACAGCTTTGACAGAAGGAACATTTTAATTACAAATCATCCAATGACCCAGTTGTTTTCTTATCTGACTGCCTTCCTGATGTTTTGGTCTCCAAAAGAAAAGAGGTATATCAAATTACTGATGCAATGAAAATAATTACAGATTGATCTGCTGAGACACCTGTTTATAATTTGAAAAAACAAATATTTTCAATTTAAGATGAGATTGGGAATAACTAAACTACAGAATATGATAATTTAAGCATATGAGTCTATACAGAGATTTAGGATTTCAGTCACTGGAGAAGGCATTCATTACCAAGCCTTCATGTATTTAAAAACTTTTTATTCGGAATTGGGATACAGCCGATTAATAACGCTGTGATGGTTTCAGGTGAACAGTGAAGGGACTCAGCCATACACATACCTGTATCCATTCTCCCCCAAACTCTCAGCAAGCCTTCATTTTTAATTCAAAGAAAATACATTATTATTTACTCCAAGGTAACTACTTCTGAACTGGTGAGGAATTAAAGAGTTGAAAAATAAATAACAAGTCTATATTATTGAAGGTTTTTCTGTCATGGTTTATATTCTAAAGAAATACTATTGATGTTTAATAAAAATCCATGTGAAGTCACTCAGTTGAGTCCGACTCTTTGCGACCCCGTGGACTGTAGCCCACCAGGCTCCTCTGTCCATGGGATTCTCCAGGCAAGAATACTGGAGTGGGTTGCCATTTCCTTCTCCAAGGGATCTTCCCGACCCAGGGATCGAACCCAGGTCTCCCGCATTGCAGGCAGATGCTTTAGCCTCTGAGCCACCAGGGAAGTCCCCCCACCCCCGCAAAAAAAAATCCATAAACACATATAAATCTCTGAAGAACTGATAATTCCATAAATACACTGTGAGAATTTATATTTACCCTCAGGTTTTGGTAAATGTCAGCAGCATCAGTGAGATGAAATCCCTGAATGGCCATTTCACAGAGAAGCAGGTCTGTGTCGCACAGGAGCAGTGACTCTTTCTCCACGGGGGATACCATCTGCAGTGCAGTCTCTAAAGATTCCATTCTGGGCGAAAAATGGGCCAGACATTAGGGGGAAACACAGCAGAAAGTTATCCTATAAAACACAGCAATGTCATTATTAACCCAGAACAGAAAATGATTATTCGATGAAAATACATACAACAATATGCAGAGATCATCACATTAAAAGTCAGACCCAGTGATCCACAATGGCAAATGCGCTATTTGCTATATCCAGGTATTTTTGATAATTTAACTGATACTGCACTAAATGGAAAACTGGTGTAAAACACACTAAGCTTTTCCCTCCCTTTTGACATATAAAATACTTGGATGTAATTGAACCTTGCCTTGGTGACAAAGAAACTCATATGAATACTAATTATTTGATTAGTGAGAATATAATAGCCTTCAGAGACTAAGCTAATTAATAACTTGAAATGTGTGAATCTGAATGAGTAGAATGCAGATTCCAAGCCTCAGTTCCATCTGATGTCAAATGGGTAGATGTGCTGGAATATGTAAAGAAAAA
Organism: Oreotragus oreotragus; assembly: GCA_006410675.1. NCBI lineage: Eukaryota > Metazoa > Chordata > Mammalia > Artiodactyla > Bovidae > Oreotragus > Oreotragus oreotragus. Next base: position 141,238 of record SJYX01009062.1, read on the forward strand.
CAATAGCACTCTCATTCTAGAAATGAGGAACTCAAGGCCCAGAAGTCATGTGATGTGCCCAGATTCAGGCTCAAGCGGAGACGGCGGGAAGCCCCGCCTTTGGAACTCAACACAACTTAAGTTCCACTCAAGTTTCTGGCTAGTGTGACTCGGTTTTATGATTTAACTCCTAGCAGTTTCCTCATCAGCTTCTCTTACGGCTGCTGTGACAATTAAATAACACACTTCGTAAATACAATACTAACCTTGCTGAAAACAGCATTAACAAATTCAGCAGATTTAGTAAATGCATGGTTAACAGATCTCAGAATGATACCTGGAGTTGAGAGTCATCTGAAGCTCTCTTTCTTTCTCCTTTAATTTGTCTCTTGCCTTAACTACAAAAGGCTTCTTAATGTCACTCTCAAGCTCTTCTAACTTCAGTGAAGTGATTTCAAACTCTTTCCAGCAAGCATCAGTTTCATCTTTTAAGACCTGTGTGGAGTACATAATTTATTAATGAATGGGTTAATAGGCACAATTATTCTATTCTTACAAAATGAAACATTCACAGCTGTGGGCACAAGCAAGTTTCACATGAAGATACATTTGAAAAGATATCTTCCAACCATCTACAAGTAAGCTGTCCTTCAGAGAACAATTACATTAACTGTGCCCTCAGAGGATCCACTGAAAGAAGTCAAGGGAATCAGCAATATGACTTTCAAGGAATCCAAACCCCCTTCCTGAAGTGAGGTACACAGACTACAACTCAGAAAGACACACAGAGAAGGAAGGACAGATATTCTAGTTTTCTCTAATCATTTTTCTCCTTAAACTAAAACTGCAGCAAAACAGAATCATTTCTGTCAAATGAGAAGTGAATAAAATTAATTTATGATTTATGATCAAACACCTAAAATTCTATACTACTCCAAATCTTTTTCTTGGTTCTATTTTTTAAAAAAGAAGGCACTGCTATAAAATCTGAGTGTTCATTAGCATCATTTGTCCTTCACTCTCCCCAAGGATTTAGTTTAGTTTTTCTAATCAACTTATTATTCAGTCACAGGAGTAAGGTCTCAGAGGCGATTTCTTAATTGTGATGAAAACATGCTAAATTCATCACTTGAACAACAGAGATTTTCACACATGAATTTTGCTTGTTCAGATGGAAAATAGAAAGGAGCCATTTGGAAGAATGTGATTCGGGAACTGGCGTCTTAAAAGGAAGATAACTAGAAAATATCAGAGGCATTGAAGGAAGCCCCCATGGCTTTTCTCCACTGGATATGCCTTCTCTAAGGGTTCACTCTAATGTACCTCCAAGCATACAAGGGTGCTACACAGTAATGCCGATTATCTTCTAAATAAGAAACATGCTTTTAAAAATTAATTAATCAATTTTTGGTTGTACTGGGTCTTCTCTGCTGTGCATAGGCTTTCTCTAGTTGCAGCAAGTGGGGGGTTACTCTCCAGGTGCATTGCATGGGTTTCTCTCTGCAGGGGCTTCTCTTGTTGCAGGGCACAGGTTCTAGGGTAAGTAGGGTTCAGCATTTGCAGCACACGGACTCCGTAGTTGCAGTGCTTGGGCTTAGTTGCCCCGTGGCACGTGGAATCCTCCCAGACCAAGGATCAGAACCCATGCTCCCTGCGTTGGCAGGCAAATTCTCAATCACTGGACCACTAGGGAAGTCCAAGGAAGATATTTATTTGTAGAACTTACAATTGGTATGCCCACCACTGGATAAATTGTTTTTTTTTCTGCAGCTCCTGACTCAGATACAATTCTTCCTCTGAAGGCTCTCCATAAGGTCACCCATCACGTACTGTGAACACTCCCTCCACTACCTGCTCCTTCCTTACTGACCAACATCAAACAGATAATGTGACAATTCAGTTAAGATGATAGCTGGCTGAGACAGAAATTCAGAGTGGCTGATTTTTCATATATCCTTAATTTTAGAGCAATTTTAGAAGGTGTATTGGTTGAAATAACCTTCAAACATATTGTTTCATCCAATTCATCTGAAGCTTTCATCTGCATCCCAAAGACAATCCAAATTTTTAATTTCATAAAATATCAAATTAGAGCATGAGCAATAAATTAGGACCTGGAAGCAAACTCTTTACTGAGCTAGGGTGTGTCTTTCTGAAAATGGGTGACAGAACATTCTTCAGAAACATCTAGCATCTGGGACCTCAACAAAAACGGTGGTGTAATACTTAGGGTGTCTTTAGTTTCTATATTTAGGGTGCTATTCAGAAGAGGCAATGGTGACCCACTCCAGTACTCTTGCCTGGAAAATCCCATGGACGGAGGAGCCTGGTGGGCTGCAGTCCATGGCGTTGCTGAGAGTCCGACACAAATGAGCGACTTCACTTTCACTTTTCACTTTCATGCATTGGAGAAGGAAATGGCAACCCACTCCAGTGTCCTTGCCTGGAGAATCCCAGGGACGGGGTAGCCTGGTGGGCTGCCGTCTACGGGGTCACACAGAGTCGGACACGACTGAAGTGCCATAGCAGCAGCAGCAGGGTGCTATAATTTTCTTTTGTAATAAACACTTTTTATGATTTTTTAAAAGATTTATTTATTTTTATGCATTATTTCTTTGTGTGCTGCCTGTGGGCTTTCTCTAGTTGTGGGCGCCAAGGCTGCACTCTAGTTGTGGTGGCTTCTCTCATTGTAGAGCACAGACTCTAGGCACACAGGCTTTAGCAGGTGGGGCACACAGGCTCAGCTGCCCCATGGCATGTAATATCTTCCCAGACCAGGGACTGAACCCATGTCCCCTGCACTGGCATGCAGATTCTTAACCACTGGACCACCAGTGAAACCTCAAGGTGGCATTATTCTCTAATAAAAGATAAAACCCCTCTAGGAATATTTTTAGTATTTACCTGTAGGTCTGTCAGTTTGTCCTGTAGACAAACACTACTCATTTCCTTGTCACTAGAGAAATCAGAAGTAATTCTGGCAATGCTGTTTTGCAGGTAAAGTTCAAGAGTGTCTTTGTGTGTATCATACCTAGAAAAAAATTAAATGCAAAGTTACTTGATTTTTTAAATTACACCCTCAAATTTTTAAAATTACTGCCAATTGTCCATGAGGAAAGCCCAGGGAATTTCTGCTTAAGATATTGGACTACAGGCAAAAATTATGACTAAAGGAAAATAAAAACTTATTAAAGTATACCATATCTGCACTGATGAAAGAGTTTTGCTGGATTTTCTAGTTGTTTAAAAGAGTTGACTTCTCCTTAACATATACACAATACTATACATTAAATAGATCACCAGCAAGGGTTTACTGTATAGCACAGAGAACTATACCAATATTTGTAATAACCTATAAAGGAAAAGAATCTGAAAAAGAATATATACATATATATGTATGAATGTATAGCTGAATCATTTTCCGTACCCCTGAAACTAACACAATATTGTAAATCAACTATACTTCAAATAAAAATCTTTTTTTATTTTTTTATTTTTTATTTATTTTTTTTAATCTTTTTTTAAAAAATAGTTTACCTCTCTAGTAAACTGTCAATAGAGGTACTGTGACCCTTTTCATATTTCTCCATGATGCTTTCCTCCTGTTGAGGCTTTAACTTGGATTCCAGGTTAAAATTCTGAACCAATTCCATTGCCTAAGCAAATACACAAAAGAGTAAACATACTATCTTCAATATACTTAATTGCCTGGAAAAGACACACAGTTTTGTGATACAAATGGATATCATTGATTCTTTATATCCTAAACTTCAGCTCAGAGACAGGTCTTTCCATAGGATACAGGAGATTTATCAGGCTGATTCTCACCTTCGAACTGGTATGCCAGCAGGATAGAGGAGTTCTCCCAACCCCTAAGCATTGTCTCTGCTTGTGACCACATACCTATCCATGGTCAAGGACAAACAGAAGTACAGCACAGCACACAGGCGCAGACCTCTGAAACAAGTACACCTCATTCCTGCCCCATACCTTCTGACTGGCAGCCTGGACTCACAGCAAATCCCCACTAAGCTAGAACTCAAGAATTTAGAAAATCCAATTCCCAAAGAAAGTGAAAGACATTGCAATGATACAAAGACAAATGACAAAAAAAAAAAAAAGACATGACAGATGAAGTAGTTTGTCTCTGATGCTGAAGCATCTGTGCAGATTAAGCTCAACATTCTTGTGTTCTCAAAAAAACGCACCTAGGCAGCATGTACTCGTAATGGTTTAAAATGGTCTTTTGGAAAGAACTGTTTGTGTCCTCAGGGGAAAATCAAGTTATGATTGCCCTGGCTTTGGTTTGTCATGTTTTTAAGTTTTTGAAAAGCAGTCTTCCTTACATTATTTAAGTGAGAATTCTCAGCTGATAGAAACAATCAGATAATTAAAACCAACACTCAATGAGAAATGGATTATTGTACTCTAGGTATTTTTTCTTANTGCCCTGGCTTTGGTTTGTCATGTTTTTAAGTTTTTGAAAAGCAGTCTTCCTTACATTATTTAAGTGAGAATTCTCAGCTGATAGAAACAATCAGATAATTAAAACCAACACTCAATGAGAAATGGATTATTGTACTCTAGGTATTTTTTCTTATTGGGTTTACTTCTAAAACACATTATCCAGATTTAACACCTTTTCAGCTGATGGCTGATTGTCTGATTTTGCAGATGGCACCTCGCTGAGGGTATTCCCGCCTCCATTCTCAGATGCATCTGTGGTTCCCCTAGGAAGGAATCAAAATTGCATATTAAAATATCAGGAGAAAAAAATGAAGCCTAAGAGAGAATAAATAATGTTCAGTGTCATGTGCCTTCACAAAAGGCTTTATCTTATTTCTCCCTCATATGTAGCTATTCTCATGAGGCACTAACTTGTTTTTCGATGTGCCTCCCAAGGTGGGCTGCAGTGTCATATGAATCTCGGAAGCACATTTCCGAAGCCTCTCTATCTTCTGCTCGTAATCTTTGAGCGCTCTCCTCACTTCTTGTTGACTCTTCTGAGAAGTCAGCTCCTCACACAGCTCCTGCAGGACATCCATGTGATGATCAAGCTGGTACAGGCTGCCTTCCTCAGAAAAGCAGGCCTGATTGAGAAAATAAAGTGGGAAACGTGTTTCCGATGAGTTTACATGATTAGTCCGTGAGGATTAGAAACGAACAGATGTGTGTGGCTTTAACAACACATTCTTTTATAAGCCCCTCCAGTGTGCCTGGTGTGGGAGTGGGCACTGGAAACAAAGACGAGGGAGATGGCCCTAAAGGGATTCACCACAGCCTAATGATGGAATGAAGGAAACCAGAACACATCACCCCAACATATGCCTCTCTGACACGAAAGGAAAATTTTTTAATAGAAGCATGGTTAATTTACAATGTTGAGTTAGTCTCTGCTATACAGACATGGGAAATAG
>SJYX01009062.1:150298-276851 GCA_006410675.1 Oreotragus oreotragus
TTTTTCCAGTGGTCATGTATGGATGTGAGAGTTGGACTGTGAAGAAGGCTGAGTGCCAAAGGATTGATGCTTTTGAACTGTGGTGTTGGAGAAAACTCTTGAGAGTCCCTTGGACTGCAAGGAGACCCAAGCAGTCCATTCTAAAGGAGATCAGTCTTGGGTGTTCTTTGGAAGGAATGATGCTAAAGGTGAAACTCCAATACTTTGGCCACCTCATGCAAAGAGTTGATTCATTGGAAAAGACTGTGATGCTGGGAGGGATTGGGGGCAGGAGGAGAAGGGGACGACAGAGGATGAGATGGCTGGGTGGCATCACCGACTCGATGGACGTTCGTTTGAGTGAACTCCGGGAGATGGTGATGGACAGGGAAGCCTGGAGTGCTGCTATTCATGGGGTTGCAAACAGTTGGATACGACTGAGCAACCAAAATGAACTGAACAGAACTGATACAGACAAGTGATTCAGTCATATATATATATATATATGTATGTATATATATCTCCCTCTGCATTTACTTCTTGTTTTTTCTCTTTTTAAAAAAGTATTTATTTATTTACTTGGCTATGTCAGGTCTTAGTTGCGACTTGAGGGCTCCCCATTGTGTATCCAGGATCCTTGTGGCGAATGGACTCTAGTTGTGTCTCATGGGGTCTGGAACTCGAGGGCTTCAGTAGTGGGGGTGAGCAGGCTTAGTTACTTCACTTCACGTGGGATGTTAGTTCCCCGACTGTGGATTGAACCCATTTCCCCTGCTTTGGAAGGTGGATTCTTAACCACTAAACCACCAGGGAAGTCCCTTTTCTGCTTCTTACTTGCCTTCAGCTCAAAATAATTTTCATGTCATAAATCGTAATGAAGAACAATATATACAATATGTAAATAAATAAATTTTTTAAAAAAGCAGCAGTAAATGCAGAGGGAATTATATATATGACTGAATCACTTGTCTATATAGCAGAAATTAACACAACATTATAAATTAACCATGCTTCAATTTAAAAAAATCTCCTTTCGTGTCAGAGAGGCATATGTTGGGGCGACGTGTTCTGGTTTCCTTCATTCCATCATTAGGCTGTAGCGAATCCCTTTAGGGCCAACTGCCAACAATATGTCTATATTATTCTTCATTATGACTCCCTAGAGTTCTGGAGCCCATGAGACACAACTTGAGTCCATTAGCCACAAGCATCCTGGATACACAACCGAGATCCCTCATGCTGCAACTAAGACCTGACGTAGCCAAACAAATAAATGAATATTTTTTTAAAAAGCAGCAGCAGCAGTAAATGCAGAGGGAATTCCCCGGCAGTCCAGTGGCTAGGACTCAGTGCTTTCACTATTGGGGCCCAGGGTTCAATCCCTGGTTTGAGAACTAAGATCCAGCCAGTTGCACAGTGTGGTCAAAAAATAAAACAGAAAAAGTTTTTCCTTTTCTGCCTAAAGGCAAGAAATAAAGCTCTTTTTACTGGAGACAGAGTTTTATCAGCCCAGAGACAGAACCAAAGGAATCTGCAAGAAACCTTGCACCCTAACGCTTCTCTTCCTAGTTATTTCTTCACCATTTCACTACCGCTATCCCAAACTTCTCCATCTTCTCAATTCTTCACAAATGTATTGTTTCTTTGTCTGAAAGGTACACAAGATTCCTGCTCCAGTCACTTCTTTGGGTCATCATGCCCTTATGAAGTTTCCAACGCACATTAAAAAAAATTCAAGGAAATGTGTATGCTTTTCTCCTGTTAATTTCTTTGTCAGTTCAATTTCCAGATCCAACCAAAGATCGTAAAGTGTCGAGGAAAGCTTGTTCCTTCCCCACAGTAACCACACAAATAATGAGCATACAGCATGACAAGGGACATCACCTGCCTTTAGCAGTCTGAGAAAACCCCCTTCACATGAGGGAACCATCAGGGCTAGAGGTTTAAGGAACATGCACAGAGTCCTCCAAGGAAAAGGAGAGAGGGGTCATGCCTAACAGAAGGAGCAGCCAGGACAGGAAAAGCTCCAGATGTTCTGGAAGGACGTGAGTCTAGCGTGGCAGGAGGGGCACTGAAGGCATGTCCTGGGGCCACCCAGTGAAGGGCCTGCGTGGCCTTCTGAGGAGTTCAGAGATGTCCTGAGAGTAAGGGGGGTTCAGTGGGATCACTCTCGTGACGGGACCAGAAAATGATGCCACCACCATCACACCGAAAAAATTACCCAGGTTAAGGGAAGTAGCAACACTGATGGAAAGGAAGGAGAGTAAGCAGCTCTTCTGAAGATTAACAGATGGGGCCTGGCAGCTGACTCCAGGGCTGAGGGAAGAGGGAAGAGGAACGGGGGAGGGAGTTCTGAGATGGTGACGTCTTTCATAACCAGGATGTGTCAGAGGAAGAAAAGTCTGAGATGAGATAAGATTGGCTGGTTCTGGACATGCTGAAGTGGAGGCCTCTGAAGAACACTGGTGGTATCTACTACTCAGAGACACAATCTGGACTTCAGGGGAAAGGACTCAGCTGGAGATAAGGATCTGGGCTTTTCCTTGCAGAGAGGGCAGTTAAAGCACCAAAGTGCATACAGTCACCTGGAGCAACCATGAGATTAGCCAAAAACAAAAACCCCAAAACAAAAGCATTGGGATATCAGAAGAAAAAAGGAAAATTTGTGAAGAACACATAAAAAGAAAGATCGCCCCCAAAATAATAAAATGCAAAAGAGATGGATATTGAGAGAGCCACAGCAGTAGAAAGTTTAAACGAAAAGAGGGGTCGGGACTGTCAAATATATGAAAGCTATCAAATAGGATGAGGACCAAAAACAGACCATAAGATTTGCCCAGGCTGGTTTCTATCCTGATCTGCAGTCTTTCACAAAAGCTGTGCTTCAGAGGATGCCGAGTCCTTACAAAAAATAACTATGGGAACTTCAACAGAGGGTGACATGTTTGTAACCAGAGTCTTGAGGACAGGGGCCACTGAGATATATGAAAAAAAAAAAAAAAAGTCAATGTTGAATTCTTCTCACTTCTAAAAAACAAGACACGCAGACTCTGGTTAGATAGAGCTTGAACTGCAGAAGGGATGATCCCCAGGGGACAAAAGCGCTGAGGTAATTTTCAGATCAGTTTTAATCCTAGCCAAGGACTTACTAAACCATTTAGGATAAACCCCACAGTGATGACAAAACTTGAATGAAAACAGGTTTTTACCTCATGTTCTTTGATGAGACCCTTGGTCCTTCCTCTGCGAATTAGCTTCTTTTCTTTGTTGATTTGCTTTTCGAGTTTTGCAATACTATCACTAAGTTTTCCTTTTTCAATGTCTATTTTTAGTTGTTGAATATACAGGGACATTTCATGATGAAGAGACTGTTAAAAAAAATAAAAAGCACATATTAACCATGGAAACAGGATATATTGAGATTTCCATTAAAAAAAATAAAAATATTTGTGGTAACCAAGGATAGAAATGAACTTATGTGTAATTCTGATTCATGCACATATCTTTGGGGAGGATATTTTAAAATATACCAGACTCATAAACATATTTTTTTCTTTCTAATAACTAAAAATGTGTTTCAGCTGTGAAAGACATGGTTAGAATTAAAAGGCAAGACGTAGACTGGGAGAAAATATATACAAAATATAGAGAAATAAGCCTATGGAAAAGTAACTACAATGTATATCCTGAGTGGGATTCCATAACAGATGAAAAAGGACATTAGGTAGAAATCTGTGGAAATAAGAATAAAGTATAAACTTTAGTTAATAATGTACTATTAGTCCCTATGACAAATGTACTATATTAATATATTAATAACTGGGGAAACTGGGCGTGCGTACACTGGAATTCTCCATATCATTATTACTACCTTTGTAATAACTTTGTAAATCTAAAATTGTTCTAAAATTAAAAGATTATTTTAAAATGTGTTTTAAGAAACCCTTTAACAGTAGATATTCAATTAAATTACCCTATTTCTCTCTCTTCATATACTCACACACACATTTAATACTCAATAACATTTAGCAAAAACAATCTCTGTGGAAGGTGCTTTATATAAAGCCTTGCAACAATCCTGCCAAATTGGTGAGGTTTTTCCCAACTCATCAATGAAACTCCTAGGAGCTAAGCAACTTGCTCAAGTTCACTCATTAGCTGCTGGATCCAGGCCTGTCTGCCACCAAAGCCTACCCCTATTTTCTGTGAAACCCTACATGCATATATATTAATATCAGGATCAATATCAGGATCATAAGCCCCAGCCACAGGCCCCAGACACACGTGCATGTTCTTACCTCCCACTTGGCACTGATGTCTCTGCTCTTTTCTTCCAAAGACAGCTTTACATCATCAGTGACATTCTTTTTCAGTTCTTCAACAGCTTTCAAATACTTGGACGGACTTTTAGTATTAAAAATTATCAGTGCTTCCTAAAAAAAACCCAAAAACCCACAAACAAGAACATGAAAGTCTTATTCTACTGCTATGTTCTCAGAGCTAATTTAACAGGTATAATTTTAGAGAATTTTAACAGGGAGAACCAGGAAAGGATTCCATGGAGACTACTTGAAGATTTAGGGGAGACTTTTAGGTGTAGACTGAAGGTGATCTCCCTTTTGTATGCTTTGATTTCTTTTGAAAAGAACTGCAAATATTTATTATTCAAATGTAGTTACACCTTTGAGGCCAAGATAGAGACTTCCTTATGATATTCCAAATAGTTTTTGGTCCCTTTCATAAACAATTAAAAGGCTTATTATTATGAGCCACTGGCAAAGTATCCTCTAAAGTTCTTAAGTATTGAGCAGATGACGACACTTCATAAGAAATACAGTCCAAAGAGTATACCAGCTTATATTAGATATTAGTGTTGCAACAAGACACAGTTTATAGTAGGGGTAATGTGGCAAATGTTTATAATCATTTTATGCTGCAAGGAGGCAACATCCTCTTATCATGGACTTCAAAGGCTTATTTAGGGCCAACAACAATGGCAGTCCCATAGACTGGACTGTGCCTGCTCCTTATTTCACACGTACTTACTCTTACAGGATCTTGCCTGGCAATAATACTCTGTAAGAACAGAAACCCGGCTTAGGCAACCATCAAACAACAGAACAGAAAATAGTCTAGTGTTTACGAAAAGGCAGAAAAATCTATAAGAGACAAGAAGATGAAACATTCTGAGGGAGAAAGCAATGAAGCAGGCTGGGGATTTATTCATTTACTTATTACATATGTATCATGGGTCTCCTGCAGAAAAGGTACAGTCTGAGCCCCAGAAAGCCTCTGTGAGGACTGCTAGATTTCTGGAAAGGGAAGACATGCTAGCCTCATGTGCAGGCAGGGAACTCCAGCCACTCATGTGTTCCAGGAATCCCTGGGGCCTCAGGGCAGTAACTGGCAAGGCACAGATCCTGCTTCTGCTGTGAAAATGGGACTATCTCACTAAATGCCAGAGACAAAAAGGGGGAGGCCTTGGCTTCAGATTTCAAAAGGAAGATGGGCGGCAAGAGGAAAGTGGCATGAGAACTAACACTGTAATTCCTCCCTCTGGTAGACAAGGGGCCTGAGGCCTCTGCTTTTTCTTTCCCTTCCCTCTTTGCTCAGCTGACTGCATCTGTCCTCTTGAAATCCAGCCTAGTGATTATTTACAAGAACCACTGACTCAAGCTCAGTTCAGCACTCTCAGCATTCCAGGAGTAAAACTGGGAGAAAAAAAAGACAGTGGGAACTGGGCAAAGCTGGTGGCTGACAAGGTGCAAACAGTATAAGATGGTTGTAGGAGAAGCAATGTTGAAATAGCTGGTGCTACAGTCCAGTATGGTTAACAGTCCAGAAAGCCAAAAGGGGGTTGAACCCAGACAAGAGGAGGCGGCCACAAGGCGGGTTAAGAGAGGCTGCTGGAGGAGTCCCTTTTCCTGGAAAGACTGGGTGCAGTAGCACAGAGTACTGACTGACTTCATCTCTGGTTACAAAAATTGAAGTTTAGTTAATTTACAATACTGGGTTACTTTGAAGAGTACAGCAAGGTGATTCAGTTATATATATAGAGAGAATATATATTATTTTTAAGATTCTTTTCTATTATTATAAGATAGATATTGAGTAGAGTTGCCCATGCTATGCAGTAGGACCTTGCTGATTATCTATTTTATATATAGTGGTAGGTACATGTTAATCCCAAACTCCTAACTTATCTCCCATCCTGCTATCCCCTTTAATAAACATAAGTTTGCTTTCTATGTCTGATAGTCTATTTCTGCTTTGGATTTACTTCTTTTTATCTCTCCCAAAATGCCTAGCCCATTTTAAATGTTCAGTAAATTTGGTAAATGTTGAATGGATGAATGAAGGAACATATATTTCTCTACCTCTCCAATGTCTAAGGGTAGAGACCTTGTTTTACTTTTATTTCATATCTCCCAGTGCCTCCCAGTATTAATTAATAGTGAGTCTCTGCTTTAGATATGCTTGGACATATCTTTCCTTTTTAAGTATAACTGATTTACAATATTACATTACTTTCAAGCATACAACAGAGTGATTTGATATTTTTATGGATTACACTCCATTTAAAGTTATCATAAAATAATAGCTATATTTTATATGCTGCACATATATCCTTGGAGCTTATTTATTTACTTATTTTTAATATAAATTTATTTTAATTGGAGGTTAATTACTTTACAATATTGTATTGGTTTTGCTATACATCAACATGAATCCGCCACAGGTATACACGTGTTCCCCATCCTGAACCCCCCTCCCTTCTATTTTATACATAGCAGTTTTTACCATTGATTTTGATAGCATCTTAAGCTGCCTATCAAACCATGAAGTCAACCAAAAACTGTCTCCATACAAAGTATTACTGGATCTTTAACTGCTGATAAGCATAAGTCCCTAGTAACTTTTATTAAAGTATTTTAATAATAATTTTATTTTACATTTGGGGAATTTTAACCACTCAAAGCTTCTTCACATACCTTGTTTTCATTTATTTGGCAGTTGAATAGGACTAGAATTATTATGTCCATTTTACTGATTAAAAAAGCCAGAGAAATCAAATTCTTGCTCAGTGTCACAGAATCAGCCATGCTTTTTACACTATACTACTGAATTCATTCAGTGAGTCTGCAGTGAAATTTGAATTTAAAAAAATCACTTGAATGTTTAAGAGTCTCTGGGGAACAATATATAAAACTGGGACTTTTTTAAAGCTATGATAACATTATAATTACAGTGATGGAAACATCTTAATTTTAAATGAGGTAATGAAAAATGTCCTACATGTGATAGCTGAAACAGCCCACCTTGTATTTTGAAATTAGTCCCCTCTGGCTCTCTTTTTGCCCGAGTAACTGCTCAGCCCTTGTAATGTATGATTCAAGTTCCTTCTCTGTTTCTTCCACCTTCAGCCTGACATCCAGGTCTTGGGAAACATCAGTTGAGTTCTTCAACACAGCTACTAGTTTTACCATATTGATCTGTAATGACGAAAAATTGTCAACTTAACACTTGGCCCAACTTCTTAGAAAACTCATAAATTGAAAAACAGCTTGAGTAGCAACTCATATTTTCCCACTAGACATAAGAATATTCTATTTACTATATTGATATTTTCCAACATGTTCTAAATCATAAAGAAATAAAAGGGAAAATATTTTGCAAAAAATTTTCAAGCTACAAGGCAATCCCCTTCTCCGTCCTGCCCTCCCATTGACTACTTGGTTTTAAAGACTAAATTCAGTAAATAGGGAATATTAAAGACAGACCTGGACTTTCTCTTTAGCTTCTTGAATCTTTGCCTGAAGCCCAGCTGCGAGGACATGTTGGAGAGACTCCTGACTTGAAACATGTTGCACATCCATTTGTAAAGTGTCTTCAATTCTAGACACAAGCTCTTCATACATAGAGCCTTTGGCAATAAGATGCTATAAAAACACATTAGGGTGAGATAATAATAAATATTCTGATTATATGCTAAACATATTAATAATCTCATCAGGAAATCATACAGAGTTAACTGTTAATCCAAAATGAGGCAAATTTATATTCTAAAAAAGTTATTTTTTAAATTCATTTTAAATTTTATATTAATACAATCAGATTCTGAGCAACATAGTCTTTTATGTATTATTCTTAGACACTAAGCACATAGATAAAATAAAGACTGCTGCTGCTGCTTCTGCTAAGTCACTTCAGTCGTGTCCGACTCTCTGCGACCCCATGGACTGCAGCCTACCAGGCTCCTCCGTCCATGGGATTTTCCAGGCAAGAGTACTGGAGGAATACAATCTTCCCCAGTGGCTCAGAGGTTAAAGCGTCTGCCTCCAACGCAGGAGACCCAGGTTCGATCCCTGAGTCGGGAAGATCCCCTGGAGAAGGAAATGGTAACCTGCTCCAGTATTCTTGCCTGGAGAATCTCATGGACGGAGAAGCCTGGTAGGCTACAGTCCACGGGTGTATTATTCTTAGACACTAAGCACATAGATAAAATAAAGACTGCTGCTGCTGCTTCTGCTAAGTCGCTTCAGTCGTGTCCGACTCTCTGCGACCCCATGGACTGCAGCCTACCAGGCTCCTCCGTCCATGGGATTTTCCAGGCAAGAGTACTGGAGGAATACAATCTTCCCCAGTGGCTCAGAGGTTAAAGCGTCTGCCTCCAACGCAGGAGACCCAGGTTCGATCCCTGAGTCGGGAAGATCCCCTGGAGAAGGAAATGGTAACCTGCTCCAGTATTCTTGCCTGGAGAATCTCATGGACGGAGAAGCCTGGTAGGCTACAGTCCACGGGGTCACAGAGAGTCGGACACGACTGAGCGGCTTCACTTACTTAGAGGAATACACTGCCGATAGAGAGAAAATCAGTTGAGAGTAGTAATAATCATTAAAGTGAAATTATTCACTTAGTCAAATCAGTCAGAAAGGAGTTCAATAAATGTTACTGGAGAAAACAGCTGTTGGAAAAACATCTTTTTAGAACCATGCTTTTTACAAGATACCAAAAATAAGTTTCAGATGAATTAGAAAATTATATATAAAACATGAAACTAGAAAGAGAAGAAATTATCCATGAAAACTTATCTGCTCCCTGGGTTTGGAGGGGCTTTAAAGGCAGAAATGACTATAAAAATACAAAAAATTTGTATATAAAATAACTGAAAAGTCAACAACTTGGTAAATATATTTGCCATACAAATGAAAATGAGTCATGATTCAGAGAGCTTACAAATTCAATAAGAAAAATACTAAGATCCCAAAGAAAATTCAGAAAATACAAAGAGATAATTTATGGAAACAAATGGCTAATGAATATATGAAAGACAGTTCAGTCTTACATGTAACCAAATAAGTTACAAATTAAAATAATGGGGCATCACTTTTCAGTTATCAAAATAATAAAAAAAATTTTCAATTACAACTCAGAGGTGGTGTAGGTATGTTTCTATAAAATAGAAATTATATTGTGTGATATCAACTATGGAAATATTGATCTTATCTATCACAGAGCAGAGGAATTGTGGTGATTTTTATTTCCCTCTCTACACTTTTATGGGCTTCCCTGGTGGCTCAGATGGTAAAAAATCTGCCTGCAATGCAGGAGACCCGGGTTTGACCCCTGGGTCAGGAAAATTCCCTGGATAAGGGAATGGCAACCCACTCCAGTATTTTTGCCTGGAAAACCCCATGGATCCATGGTCCAGGGGATCGCAAAGAGTCAGACATGACTGAGCGACTAACACTTTCACTTTATACATTTATGAGTTATTTAAATGTTCTGAAATGAGCACACTGATTTGCAATTTCAATTTTTTTCTATTTTTAATTATAAAAGTAACAAAAGTTCCTATAAAGTAAACAAGAATAGAAGTACAGCACATGAAGAAAATGTTTTTCTTCTTCCCCCATCCCTCCCTTAATTGTCATGTAATCAATCATTTGCATATTCATTTTAAAAATATGTACTTTGTATCTACTATGTACCAGGAAATACACTAAGAGGAGGGCTCACAGATATTTTTCTATAGATTTAAAAGTATAAAGTACAAAAAGCACCTGTTTTTAAACACACTAAAAGTATTTAGTGCTTTAGTATTAAAACACTAAAAACACATTACCCATACTGCTCAGCAACTTGTATTTCTTAATTAACAATATATCTTGATCCAATAAAGATCTACCTTTTTTCATTTTTTTGTTTCATCAAACCTTTTTTTTTGTATTTGAGTATAGCTAATTAACAATGTTGTGACAATTTCAGGTGGAAAGCAAAGGGACAAACATATACATGTATCCAATCTCCCCTCAAACTCCCTTCCCTTTCAAGTCATATAACACTGAGCAGAGTTCCCTGTTCCATATAGTAGGTTCTGGTTGGCTATCTATTTTAAATAGAGCAGTGTATACCTGTCCATCCCAAACTCCCTAAGTATCCCTTACCCCAGCTCCTTCCTCCCAGCAACCATAAGTTCTACTTAACTTCTTATCAGAATTATATTCCAGCATGTTTGTGTTTTCACTGTTTAACACCTTTGATTTTAAAAATACTGAATTTCTCATTTCTCACTCATTTATTACACTAAAAGAAATCCCAGTTACAAAAACAAATAGATAAATAAAATTAGAAAAGTATCAGCAGATGGCACAGGTTAAGTTCACATAATATTTTCAAAGCAAGGAAAGGTATTACTCTTACAAACAATGAAACACAAAATTATTCATATACACCTTTTCAAAATGTAGAAAAGAATTTCAAAATTCAAAAGAATTAAACAAATAATTCTTTATTCCTAGAACTTTCCATCTTGCTATAATTTATGACATGCGCTATAAATTTCATAGCTGAGCTGGAACTCAGTAAAACCTCAATTGTAACTTCTTTCCAGAAAGAACTGAGTGATACTAAAATACACTCTTGCCTCACTGCTTTTCAGTGAGTCAACTGCCTGAGAATAAAGACAGAACAGAGTTTTAACAACATGCAGCCCCCTCCCTGCATCAGGTAAGAAAGGAAAGTGGCTTCCACAGGGGTTGAGCTTTCCAAGAGTATATTGCATCATCTCTTATATTCACACTGCACTGAGCTATAGGAAGACTGAACTCACTCACTCATCTCATTGCCCTCTGATGAAAGAGAATATTTTAATCTCCACTCTGCTGCTGCTGCTGCTAAGTCACTTCAGTCGTGTCCGACTCTGTCAGACCCCATAGACGGCAGCCCACCAGGCTCCCCCATCCCTGGGATTCTCCAGGCAAGAATACTGGAGTGGGCTGCCATTTCCTTCTCCAATGCATGAAAGAGAAAAGTGAAAGTGAAGTCGCTCAGTCTGTCCGACTGTTAGCGACCCCATGGACTGCAGCCCACCAGGCTACTGCCGTCCATTGGATTTTCCAGGCAAGAGTACTGGGGTGGGGTGCCATTGCCTTCCCCGAATCTCCACTCTGGAGCTGGGAAAATCAGTTCAAGAATTTAAACTCCTCAGGTATTATTAGTCTTCAATTCTATCCTCTGTCTTCAGGCAAAATCACAGCAAATGATTCAGGGTTGAGATTCCATGTCATTTTTTTAAAAAACCCCAACAAAGAAAATTCAAACAGTGGTTTTATTTACTATTTCCTTTAAAACTTTTTATCTTAATCCATAAGCCTACAGCCACAAAAGCTGTCTTGTTAATGCTGTTAGACTCATACCTGCAAAGATTCTTCCACTGAGGTCTCTACATCATCCTGCTGTCTCAGAAGATCCAAAACAGACGTGGTTTCTGCCTCCCAGGTTTCTACTTGTCCAATGAGCTTTTCAACCTCTTCAGCCACTTTCAGTGGCCCCGAAAAGTCTTCATTTTCTTTTTCATGTTCTTCCCCAGCCTACAACATTCAAAATTATCACTCGAGAAAATGGTAACATTACCATTAAATTAATTTAACAATGAAAATCTCAAAAACAATGGCTGCTTTTAAAACTCAATGTTTTAATAGCAAATTTATAAAAGTTAGTTAAAATGCATACCGAACTTTTATGCCAAAAAAATAAAATTAAACACATTATATTGCTTTTTTTCCCCCTGAGAGTGCTAAATCAACATATTTTAATGATTTAAGATCTACTTTTCGGATATGATAATGATACATTATGATAGTATAAATACTTTAAAAATTAAGAGAGTTATTCACAAAATCTTCTTAAGGATATCATTCCTATCAGTTAGTTACTATTATTTCCATTTTACAGGAAAGATTAGAGCTTAGAAAATTATAGTATTGACTCTATAAACATATTTCTAAAACTGGTATACAATTTAATTAAATACAGCTAGCCATTGGTAACAGTAGTTATGAAATATCAGAATCAAATTTCAATAAAATTAAGCCTTTTCCCATTAATAATCTCTCAGTATCCTATAAGTTGATATGCTATAGCTTTTCATGACAGACACATTCTTAAAGCTGTTTTTAATCAGATCACATTTTAAATGTATGAGAAAAATATTCTATATTTTTCTATTTGAAGAGCATAGTACACAGATTCAAGATGTTCCATAATTAGGTCTCCTAATGATGGGAAAACAGGCACTCCATCACAGCAACTGGCAAAAGCCAGATAAATTTATTTCTTTAAAGTTGCATTTTCTTTAAAGTTGTATAAGTTATTATTCTGAAGGGAGCATATTTCTAAAATCACAGGTGCTATACCATACATGTGTATGATTTCTTGTTGTTGTTCTTTCTTTTCCATATTCTTATCTATAGCCTAAAGTCATCCTCTGAATTACACAACACAGCAAGAAATAAAAATTTTACTTCCCCCCCATTTTACAGAAAGGATGCAAGACAGGCCAGAGGCTAGCCTAAAGCTGGACAACTTACTAGTCAGAAGTAATCTGAAGAAAACAGCAGCTCCACTCCCACAGCTCAGAAGTCATGACTGCTTCCGTGTGTCTGCTAACTCTTCAGTGAGTCAGAGGCACAGGGCTTTTATTTACTACTTAAGGTTTTTATTTATTTTAACCCATAACCCTACAGCCATAAGAGCTATAGGCCTATGGCTACTGTTTAGGCACTGACGGCCACTGCCTGAGGGTGCCACTTGGGCATTTTACTGAACAATGACCTTTAAGTGTTATCTAATAATCTTACTCATCTGTGTTTCAACAATATGGGTTGTTTTCCAAAGAAAAAACAGCAAAGTTAAATTATTTCCATCAGTTCAGTTCAGTCACTCAGTCGTGTCCGACTCTTTGCGACCCTATGAATCGCAGCACACCAGGCCTCCCTGTTCATTGCCATCTCCCAGAGTTCACTATATCAATACAAAGGAACTACATAAAATATGACTGTTTACCATAATATTCTGATTGCGGTTTTCAGGAAGTTTGCTTGACGTATCGGCTGAAAAACCAACAGTTAGGTTTTCTTCCTTGGACAGCTGAATACTTCCAGAGTTGTCAAGAAAGGGCTCATCTTGTAATTTCATAAGTGGCAGGTTTGCTTCCTATAAAAAATTAATGTCATGAAATGTAATGTTTATATCTTTTATTCTAAGATATATGATTAAAAACAATAAGGAGACATATTTAATTTTTTTAGGGTTTATTAGGAACATTATAAACTTTCCCATACGACACATCAGTCTCAAATTATTAAGAAGAGAATAATTTAATCATTTAAGTTCAAAAATTATTTTTTTAATATGTGCTTTTATGAAGCACTATACTAAATATAGGGATTCCCTGGTAGCCTGGTGATAAAGAATCTGCCTGCCAATGCAGGAGACATGGGTTCCATCCCTGGGCTGGGAAGATCCCCTGGAGAAGGAAATGCCAACCCACTCCAGTATTCTTGCCTGGGAAATCCCCCAGACAGAGGAGCCTGTCAAGTTATAGTCTAGGGAGTCGCAAAAGAGTCAGACATGACTTAGGACTAAACAACAACAAATATTAAATATAAAGATAAAATTTGCTGTATGTTCTCAAGGACTTTGAAATCTAACAGGCAAAAATGCTTATGTTACTCTTTAATGGCAAATAAATTTTAACTAAAAATCTATGTTGAATGTCCACACAAAAATCTGAACATGGATGGTAATATCTGCATTATTCCTAAGAGTCAAAAAAGTGGAAAGAAGTCAAATGTTCGTCAACTGATCAATGAACAAATACAATGTGGTATGTCCATACAACAGATTATGCTTTGCTGATAAAAAGGAATGAAGTACTAATACAATCTACAAAATGAATGAACTTTGAAAACATTACACTAAATGAAAAAAAGCCAGAAACAAAAGGCTATATATTTTATGACTCCATTTATGTGAAATACCTAGAAGTGAACAATTTTTAAAGCTGGGGACATTGGGAGAAAATGAGGAGTGACTGCTAATGAGGTGATGAAAATGTTCTAAAATTGATTATGATGATGACTTGCACAACATTAAATATACTGAAAACTGCTGAAGAATTCACACTAAATGAGTGAACTGTATGCATGTGAATTATACCTCAAAGAAGCTGTTACCAAAAAAAAAAACTTACAGGCTGAGTTTTCGTAATAAACTTTCTCCATCTTTTATTCAGCTTCCTCAGTTCCTTAGAAATAGATGATCCAACTTCATCATTGCTGACTTGAAATAAGAAATTTCCCACTTCATTTAAAGTAGTATGTTGTAGAGTCCACTGGGAGAGTGTCTCAAAGGGAACCTATATAACATATAAACAATGCAACATTTTAATGACATAATATTTGTCTGTTACTCATAAAAGGTCTTCACTGAGCTTGACTGCGAGTAAAAGCAAGTGTGAAGGTTTTGCAGAGATCCTGGCCCTCCCGTTGGGCTACCTCTTCATCCTTGATCTCTAACTGGCAGCTGCTGCTGCTGCTAAGTCGCTTCAGTCGTGTCCGACTCTGTGCGACCGCATAGACGGCAGCCCACCAGGCTCCCCCGTCCCTGGGATTCTCCAGGCAAGAACACTGGAGTGGGTTGCCACCAGCTGTCATCATTCTCGATCCTGGACTTTTAAGCAGCGTGTGATGTTCTTCTATTTTTCTAAGCATCTGACAGGCTTAGAGCAAAGGTTTCAAATCTTTTCAGTTCATGGCCCCCTTAATGTCTAAAGAATTTTTTCAAGGATTCCCTAAGCTAGAAAAAGTACCTAACCCTTCTCATTCATAATTAGTCAGGTCCAAACAGCTTAGTGGCAATCTGTGTGCTGTTCAACAGACAGATGTTGCTTTTCTCCCTCAAATTTTAAATTTACCCAAGAGTTCTCTTTGGTAGCTCAGGGTATCTCAGCATCAAGTTTGGAAAATTGCAAGGCTTAAAGTCTTATTTTTTCAAAGAAATGTGAATCTCATTAAAAGACCTTTAAAAGACAGAAGACCTGCTGAAAGCCAAAGATTTGAATTTTGGGTATCAATATAGGTTATAGGGAGAAGTAATGACTCACTAGAATATTCTTTTTGCACTCATACACTTATTAGAAATTTTACTTTCATACGAACAGCCTGTTTTTTTGTTCAGTATCTTTAGCTTTTATATGGAAAATGTTTAATCTGAGAGGTTGTCTATACTTATTTGCAATAGAAGAAAGCAAATGAAAGAAAGAAAATTACCTCAAAGAAAAATCATAAAACAGGTTATTACACAAATGGCAAATAAAAACAATAATAAATTATACCAAAATTTCTTCCACACTTCTCCACATAAATCTGAAGTATTTTTGTTTTTCTTCCTCTAGAAAGTAAGAAAGCTTTTAGAAGTGAAAGGTACTCACCTAAATGTAAAGAAAACTTTCTAATTTATTAATTTATTTTAAATGTATTGGAGAAGGCAATGGCAACCCACTCCAGTACTCTTGCCTGGAAAGTCCCATGGATGGATAGCTGTCATCATTCTCGATCCTGGACTTTTAAGCAGCGTGTGATGTTCTTCTATTTTTCTAAGCATCTGACAGGCTTAGAGCAAAGGTTTCAAATCTTTTCAGTTCATGGCCCCCTTAATGTCTAAAGAATTTTTTCAAGGATTCCCTAAGCTAGAAAAAGTACCTAACCCTTCTCATTCATAATTAGTCAGGTCCAAACAGCTTAGTGGCAATCTGTGTGCTGTTCAACAGACAGATGTTGCTTTTCTCCCTCAAATTTTAAATTTACCCAAGAGTTCTCTTTGGTAGCTCAGGGTATCTCAGCATCAAGTTTGGAAAATTGCAAGGCTTAAAGTCTTATTTTTTCAAAGAAATGTGAATCTCATTAAAAGACCTTTAAAAGACAGAAGACCTGCTGAAAGCCAAAGATTTGAATTTTGGGTATCAATATAGGTTATAGGGAGAAGTAATGACTCACTAGAATATTCTTTTTGCACTCATACACTTATTAGAAATTTTACTTTCATACGAACAGCCTGTTTTTTTGTTCAGTATCTTTAGCTTTTATATGGAAAATGTTTAATCTGAGAGGTTGTCTATACTTATTTGCAATAGAAGAAAGCAAATGAAAGAAAGAAAATTACCTCAAAGAAAAATCATAAAACAGGTTATTACACAAATGGCAAATAAAAACAATAATAAATTATACCAAAATTTCTTCCACACTTCTCCACATAAATCTGAAGTATTTTTGTTTTTCTTCCTCTAGAAAGTAAGAAAGCTTTTAGAAGTGAAAGGTACTCACCTAAATGTAAAGAAAACTTTCTAATTTATTAATTTATTTTAAATGTATTGGAGAAGGCAATGGCAACCCACTCCAGTACTCTTGCCTGGAAAGTCCCATGGATGGAGGAGCCTGGAAGGCTGCGGTCCATGGGGTTGCAAAGAGTCGGACACGACAGAGCGACTTCACTTTCACTTTTCACTTTCATGCATTGGAGAAGGAAATGGCAACCCACTCCAGTGTTCTTGCCTGGAGAATCCCAGGGACGGCGGAGCCTGGTGGGCTGCTGTCTATGGGGTCACACAGAGTCAGGCACGACTGAAGTGACTTAGCAGCAGCAGCATAAGCTATCCAGTACTCCATGTCTTTTATTTCCTTTCCAAGGAATTAAGCAATATATCTTCCAAATGCTATACTGTGTATGTGGGTTATACCTCAATAAAATTCTATGTGTGTATATAAAACCTACAATGAGGAGGAAATTTCCTTTTAGCTATTATAGGAGAAAGAACCTAAACTCTCTCCAATACTTTGGAGAATTTTTCCAACAATTGTTTACTTATTCCTGGTCTCTCGTTTTTGGATTGAAAATGAGAGTATCCAAGCAAAATGAAAAAAAAAAATTAAAATTAAGTGAATGCTGTAAGACTGAAAATACCTCTTTCATCTGTTCCTTCTTTGTCTCCTCAAAACAAGCCTTTAGTAAACGAAGGTTTTCCACATAAGTAGCCCAACATGCCAGAACTTTTTGTAGAGTGGACTTCACATTAAATATATTTTCTCTATACATGGAAAAATGATATTTCACCATCGTATATTGTTTACTAATATTTGGATATTCTCCAGCTATAATGTTAAGAAAACAAGAGAGCAATTTTAAAAAATAGTTTTTCATTAAGAGAATAATACTGCTAAGAAAAATATTTGCATACTAATTGACAGGGGTGAAATAAATATGTATACTAATAGTATTAAAAGTGAATGCAAGAATTTTGCAAAACATACATATATGTAAAACCAATTCCTAAAGCATTAAGATACATAAGGAAAGTGAAACAAACGAAATGTTATTTTTAAGTGATGGTCCTTCCATCAAAAAGAAAATACAGCTTTACCCAAGTTGTTATGAATTTCTTCACATTTTTGAAACGAAGTTTCAAGTTGAGCTAGGAACTCTTTTTCTTCAATAAATTTCTGGGGGGGGGGAAATGAAAATGAAACATATTGACAATTTTTTTAATGTGTCAAGAAATCCAGACAGAGACATAAACATTGATGAAGCGCTTAGGCACCACAATTTCCTTACAGTAATTAATACTACATATTTGGATAAGTGGTTCATGAAGAAAGATAGTTTTAAGGTCAAAGAAACACACATGAGTATTAGCAACATACAAGCACGAGATCTGACAAAGTCTATCTTAATGTAGTGACACAGTTCTACCTCAGTTTTTCTCATGTCTTTATTAATATTGAATAATTTTTATTAGGTATGTTGAGCATGACATAAATAGATACAATCTATAACCTATCAAAGACCCTAGAGAAATACCACTATCCAAGTATTATGTGTCTTAAGCAAGCAAAATCTTCCATGGAAGAACAATTAAAAACTCATTTTTATATACACTTATGTGCCAACAGTATGATTATTTAAAGGGAAAAATGAAAAATCAAAGTAGGAAAAAGAAGTTAAAACATTCAAAATCTAATTTAGAATGATGATTCCTATTCAGGAATGTACAGTGTTTAAATCATAAACTGTAAATAAATATTTCCTCATCATGTTTTTCCAATTTTTCCACTGAAGTTTATAATCTTAGATTTTTCTTTTTGGCCCTCATTCCAAAAATGGAGAAACAGGGAATGCATGGCGGGTCCAGTGGCTAGGGTGTGGCCCTTTCATTGCCGTGGCCCCAGGATCCACGGTGGAAGAACTAAGACACTGCAAGCCACAGAACATGGTCAAAAAATAAAAACAGAGATACGGGAAGAAGGGTAATAAGGCCTAACTATAGAAATAATATTGCTAGGATGCTTTAGTTTTAATTTATCATATAAACACATATATTTAAATCATTTGCAAAAATTTTTCCTATAAATTGTAAGAGCTAAACCCCTCCCCCAGAAAAACCTCCAAGACAGAATATACTGTTTTGTCCATTCTTTAAACTTGAAAGGCTGAGATTAAAATGTTCTAAGAAAAATTTAATTTTTGAATAGAACCATATATCAGAGTGGGAAAAGATATTAAGCAAGATATTAAGCAAGGAAATAGGAATTTTTTTAAAGGAAGTAACACTGAAACTTTCTCTAACTATTTTTTAACTTAGCCTGGTTAACTCGGTTTCCTCTGTTGTGCTAAATAATGTTATTTTCTCCTTCTTACACTTCTCGATATCTGTTATTTGACTATCTATAATCTTTTTCTCTAGGTAATATTTAAGCTACTGAAAGCTACCAAGAAAATTCATCTCAAAAGCTGAAAAGTTAAGGGATATTGTGCTCAGGAAACATGCAAACCCAGGATCATGGAGAACAGAAATAAAGTAGCTTACATGCCAGTCTTCCAGCAGTAATTCCACAGATTCTTTGCTCCCGTATTTGATGTTCCAAACAAGCAATTTTGATTTTACTTCCTCCAACAAACCAAGAACTGAGCACTCATAGTAATGAAATTCTAGACGTGGAATGAATTTTTCCCCCGAAATGTTGTTGATTCTGGAAGATAGTGCAGGTTTTAGAATTTAATATGATTGGCCAAATGGGAAAAATCTGTTTGGCATTTTAAAAAATATTGGGGCTTTAACATTTTCTTTTAATCACATGGAACTCAGATGCATTCTCCCCTCTTTTTTTTTTTTTTGGAGGGGGCACCTCCTCTTTTAAAAAAAAAAAAAAAAGTAAAACAAATATTGTGATGAGATACAAGCCAGCTATTTCTAAGATAAAAATACCCAACAAAATTATGTTCTGAAGAAATTATTCCCCTATTGAGAAATTCTATGATAAAATGTTAATCTCTAAAACATTTTACTGAATTTGAAAACATCCATATGAGAATACAACTATAATTTACACATTTACATATTAACAGCTTTCATTATTAAAGCTAATACCTTCTTAATATCATTCTTTGAATAATGAGAAAAAAGAAAATGATGTGGACAAACACCAATTAAATAATCTTTAGTTTATAGTTTTTTGGAGTTTATTAAGTGCTCTCATATACTTCCTCCCATTTCACCTAGTATTCCTTGTGAGACATGAACAGAGTGATTACCATTACTCTATATTTACAAATGAGAAAATGTGCAGAAAGACATAATAACTTGGCCAAAACCAAGATAAAGAGCTCAGTTTCCGCCTCTAACTCCAGAACTGTTTCTACCACCATATCCTCCCAGGAGATAAAAGAGGAAGTATGTTAGCGTGATATTATGTTGCTATTACATAAAACACAAAGGAAGTGTTATCAAGAGTTAAAGACTAATTGTCAAAAATTATCTACAAATCTGTACTTCCTGCTGCCTGCAGCACCATGTTAGTGTTCATACACGAAGATGTCAGCAGTTGTGAAAGGATGGTGGTACAAACCGTCTTTTCATTTCCTCCAATTTTTCAGGGGGTACCAAAGGCAAATGGTTTTCATCTCTATTTTCAAATGCCAGGAGAGTATTCAAATGGCAGTCAAATTTATCCATCAGACTCTGAAAAGAAATTTAGTATGACATGAGCCACATTTATTGTCAAACTCTGTAACCAAGGGTTTGTTAATCTCATTTGCTCTGTGCACGCATTGCATCTTTTTAAAAAGAAATCATAAAGCCCTTACATTTTCAACTAAAATGCTGTGAATAAATATTTCCATCATAGATGTTTTAAACTAGAACATTTTACAGAGAAGCAGACTGTAGTTTCTCTGGTAAAAGCATTATCAAAATCTTTTGTTTTCAGATGTATTTTCCATTCAATTGTGGGCTCAAATGCTATAAATCTCACCTATTAAATTGTTTCATATCATTTTAGTGAGAACCCAATCTCTCATGTTTTAAAACAGTCTCCCCTCTCCTTTTTGGCCACTTTACAGTTGCTTTAGAACTTACTGGACAAATCATTTTGGGTCCCAAAAATCTCCAGGGGAATCATCTAAACCATCCTCAAATACCCACTATATTTCCTTCCCTTTCTTCTAGGAGAAAAGTCTTCCTCAAGAACAGTTCTAACAAAATATAGATTTTTCCCTGTTTCTTTTTTCTTTGCCAACCTGGAATAAAGTAATTTTCTCTTGTGTTAGAGCCATGGCTTCACTGTAATCCTGGGAGACTGACAAATCTTCATCCATAAGCTTCTCTACCTCCTGGAGCCAAGTTTCTATTTGATAAAGGGGTGAGGGCAAGACACGATTCAACTCTGTTTGCCACTCATTAATCTGAAAAAAAAAAAAAGAAAAGATGTTTTTCAGTAGACACTTTTCTAGTTTATTTGTTCACATATAGCATGCTTAATCCTCTAAAGAATTCTTTTAAAACAACCCTTTAAACACAGTACTTTAATTCTGATATGTTAGTCAAGGAAATACTGATCAATAGGTATATTTCTAAGTATCATTGGCTAGCTGCTGATCGAGAAATTTGTTCAAAAGCTTCAGAAGAGGGTGCAAGAATGAAAACAAATATTTTGATCAACCCATAATCAGTTACAAGAAGGGAATCAGAAATAGTTACAGCATGGGGGTAAAAAGTTAGTTTTAAATAGTTACAAAGTTAGTTTTAAATAGTTACAAAGTTAGCTGCAAATAGTTACAAAGTTAGTTGTAAATAGTTACAAAGTGGGGATAGACTACTATACTGAAGGATCATTTGAAATCCTATAATCCCCTGTCTTCTCTGGCATTATATCTACAGATAGCAAGCAGATGTATAGGTTATTTTCCTCACTAGCCCCAATCATCTATTTATGTTAGACATCTCTACCACATCTCCTGATTATTTGTCCTTCACCAAAGCCCCCGCCCCTCAGTCCCACTGCCTTCTCCATCCTCAGTCTTCCCACCACTCCTGATGTGTGTGAGTCACACACATGCCAACCACCTATTGCCCGAAGCCCTGATTACCTTCTCGGGTCTTTGCTTTTTCTGCCCCTTCTACCTGAATTTTCTCCCTGCTGAGGAACCACCAAAACTCACTCACACATTCATACATTTGCTCAATTAGATAGATGTACATGAATGGCAACGTGAAGGTGGCTTAAATATATGTGTGCTCAAAACTGAAAGTAAGAAGCAGAGTAACATATAATACCAATGTATACAACTTAATACATGGTTACATAAACACATTGTTGCATTTTGGAAGAACATATAAACGAAAAGATACACACTAGGCACATCACAATGGTGGCCTAAGGAAAAAGAATGGAAGGAGGGTAGGAGGATAAAAGCAAATCAACACACAATTTGTGTGTGTCAGTTGCTCAGTCATGTCTGACTTTTTACAACTCCATGGACTGTAGCCTTAATAAGTGAATAAAAATAGGAGTAGGATCTTGTTCAGATTCATGCGTCATGAAGACAAGAGTAAGTTTAGCACAATGGTCCACGCATCTGAGGATCAACCAGATAAACAGCCACAGCTCCTGCCAGAGCCACCTAGTGTGGGAAACAAATAAGTACATGGTTACAGTAAAGTGTGAAGAAGTGAAGTGAAGTGAACGTTGCTTAGTCATGTCTGACTCATGCAGCCCCATCAGCTATAGCCTGTCAGGCTCCTCTGTCCATGAATTCTTCCGGCAAGCACTGGAGGAGGTAGCCATGCCCTGCTCCAGGGGATCTTCCTGACCCAAGCATCGAACCTGGGTCTCCTGCATTGCGGGCAGACTCTTCACCATTTGAGCCACCAGGGAAGCCCACTGTAAAGTGTGGTCAGCAGTATAACAGAGCAAAGGGCTGGGGAGGACCCCACACTGATGATGAAAGCCTAAGTTTTAAATCTCTACTCTCTCTTTTATCACAGTTCTACTAAATTGTCACTATTCTTAGAGTTAAGTTGCTTTCATAGGTAAGAATAGGCAAAAATTAGGTTACTTTTTAAGAATAGGGTTCTTTAATTCATAATTAACTCATTGAAAAACATTTATTGGTTGTCCACTATATGCAAGGCAAGTATTAAAAAAAAACAAACCTCATTAAATCCACAACTTAAATACAAAGATGTAAAATGAGAACAAAGCTAGGCTCTTTTAAGGCAGTCAAATGACACTATTCATAAACTAGAGGCATGGAATTTTCTGCATTTTGGTTTGCGCTTTTTTTTTTTTAACATTATTGAGGTATAACTGACAACACTGTAAGATATTTAAAGTGTACATCATGGTGATCTGATACACATTTACATTGTAAAAGGAGTCTCACCATCTAGTTAATCAACATTCATCATTTCACATATTTCTCTCTTTTGGCAAGAACAGTTAAGTTTCACTCCATTAGCAAATTTCAGTAATATAATACAGTGTTAACAACTATAGTTACCAAGTTTTACATTATCTCTTCAGACCTGAATCATCTTATAGCTGAAAGTACCCTTTAACCAACTTCTCCCTATTTTCTACCACCTCAGTCCTGGACCACTTTTCTACTCTCTGTTCCTATGACTTTCATTTGCTTTTCTTGGCCTCATCATGCTACTTGCAAGATCTCAATTTCCAGGAATTGAACCCAGGCCACAGCAATGCAAGCCCAGAATCCTAACCACTAAGCCATCAGGGAACTTCTAAGTTTGACTTTTTAAATAAAGATTCCACATATAAGTGATGCTATGCAGTATTTTATTAATTGCCTTGCAAGTTTATTTTCTCAAAATGCATGTAGCAAAAGACAGCTTTACAATCCTAAATCATTAATTATATGCCGTGAAGCCTCCAGTTGGAAAAAAATGAAAAAGAGGTTTTCATCATTATGAATTTTAATATAAAGAAGCTAGGATGTACTTTTATCATAAATATATGATTTATTATTATTAGCATTTCCCCAAACATAAACAAGAGAAAACTGGCAAACAACTGAGCAAAAGCTAAGCTAAGAATGATACCTCTAACTCAGCTGTTATTCTTTTCACAACTGAAAGAAAGCTGTATGTTTGTTTATTTTTAACTGGAGGATAATTGCTTTACAATGTTGTGTTGGCTTCTGCCATACATCAACATGAATGTGTCACGGGTATATGTATGTCCCTTTCCTCTTGAACTTCTCTCCCTCCTCCCACCCCTCTAGGTTGTCGCAGAGCATCAGGTTGAATTCCATATATGTTCTGAAAGAAGACAAATGTGAGTTTTCTGGCTGTGAGCTGTACTCTATGCAGCAGTAGGAAGAAGAACGATAGAAGGCAATATTCACCTTTCATTCTCCTTCCACTCTTAACATAGAAAACTAGTTCTGTGCTTGCTTTCTCAGTGTTGGAAATTACTTTTGAATTTGGATGAATATTTATATAAGATCTTGTCAGGTCAAAATAACACAATGTGGCTATTTCCTATAGCAGGCTTAAAATGAAACCATTTATTAAGATACGTTGAGATACCTGTGTCCTCAACCAGTTGAACCAGAAACTGGATGGAATTGACTGTTATACATATGATAACTTTAAAATTAATAAGTTTCATTATGTAACACCAAGAAAATGAGTGGCACCCTGCCTAAAGATTGGATTTTCAAGCTACCATCAATTTGTAGCACTTACTTTTGTAAAATAGTTCTTTTAATGATTTTTCTCATTATTTTGGGTGATTTTTCCAAATCATAGGCAGCAAAATGAGGCCCGATCTCAGTGGCCTGGAACAGCCTGAACTATACAGACAGCATCTTCTTTCTCTTCTGTCTTGTTGAGGATTTGTAACAGAGTCCCTGCCCTTCACAGGGATCAGAGTTGTCAGAGCTGTGATCAGAACAGGAGCTGATAAAGCAAGGAGCACTGCCACTTTATGGGAAGATTTCTGGAGCTGCACTGGTCCTTCAAAATTAGGGACTCGGAAAGTGTGGCTCTTTTTAAGCCTCTGAGCTAGTGTCTAACACATTTCACAGACGGCGTGATAAATGTATTCTGAAAACAGGCTGTCGCTCCTGGTGGTCAAGAGTCTTGAGCAGGGATTGGCAAACTTTTTCAGGGCCAAAGAGTATTTGTGATGCATAATCTCTGTTGTAACTCTGTAAATTCACTAAAAGTCAATTAGCCATTTAAGATGAGCAGATTCTGTGGCATACAAATCATACCTCAACAAAACTATTTAGAAAGAATGAAGACAGGACTTTGCTGGTGGTCCCCGTGGTGAAGAATCCACCTTCCAATGCAAGAGACATGAGTTCAATCCCTGGATGGGGAACTAAGATCCCATATGCCACTGAGCACCTAAGCCTTTGCACCACAGCAAGGGAAGCCCCCAAGCACTACAACTAGAGAGAAGTCTGCAAGCTGCAATGAAGAGCTTGTATACTGCAACAAAGGCCCAGGGAAGCCAAAATAAAAAAAGAAAACCTGCAACATAAGATAAGTTAAAAGAAGTTTTCGAGCTGAAAAGAACTGAGTTCAGATAGAAACTCAAATCTCTAGGAAATAACAAAGAACAATGGAAATGGAAACAGTTATATAAATATGAAAAACTGATTTTTCCCTTAATTTATTTAAAGCACATGATTGTTTTGAACAAAAAATTTATACCATGGTCTTGGGAACTTTAAAACATATGCGTGTGTCATACATATATTGATATATAAAGCAACCAGTCATACAAAGTGAGAGATTTGGTTGCAAGACATCTACATGTTGTAAGAAGTTGTACAACTTAGAATTTTACAACTTTTAAGCAGATGGCAAACATTTTATAATGTGTATTGTAATCACAGTAAAAATACAATATGAGGTAGAGTTAAAAAGCCAATAGCTAAATTAAATGGAATTTAATGTTACAAATTAACATAATCTAAAACAAGGCAAGAAAAGAAAGAATAGAGATACCGAAAAAGGAGGTGTGTGTACTTAGTCGCTCAGTCATGTCCAACTCTTTGCGACCTCCTGGACTGTAGCCCACCAGGTTCCTCAGTCTGTGGGATTCTCCAGGCAAGAATACTGGAGTGGGCTGCCATGCCCTCCTGCAGGGGATCTTGGAGGAGGGATTGAACATAGGTCTCCTGCATTGCAGACATATTCTTTACCATCTGAGCCACAAGGGAAGCCCTCCCCAAAAACAGAGGGGATAAACATTAAAAAAGGGCTTCCCAGGTGGCACTAGTTAGTGGTAAAGAACCCACGTGCCAAGGCAGGAGATGTAAGAGACACAAGTTCAATCTCTGGGTCAGGAAGATCCCCTGGAAAAGGGCATGGCAACCCACTCCAATATTCTTGCTTAGAGAATTGCATGGACAGGGGAGCCTGGCCAGCTACAGTTCATGGGGTCACAAAGAATTGGATATGACTGAAGCAACTTAGCATGTACGCAAACATAAAAAAGCATAAGATGATAAACCTACACTGAACCATATCAATAATCACATTAAATAGTGTCTAAACACTTGAGTGAAAAAGCAGATGCTGTCAGAGTGGATAATGAAGCAAGATCCAATTATATGCTATCTGTAAGAGATGCCCTTTAAATATAAAGACTCAAACAGGTTGAAAATAAATGAAGGAAAAAGATGTGCCACACAGTCAGCATAGGAAGAATGCAATGATCATACTGATATCAGATTAAGTAGATAATCTAGAAAAATAGTCTTACCAGAGATAAACAGTAATATTTCATAGTGGTAAAAGTGTTGATTCAGGAAGACATAACAGTCATAAACATACATACTTAATAACAAAGTCTTAAAATACATGACACAAAATTTGACTAAATGAAAGGAAGGATTGCTACAGATTTTAATAATCCTCTCTCAGAAATTGATAGAATGAATGTCCAGACAAAATGACAGTCAAGGCATAGACAATCTGAATACTACCAACTACCTTGTCCTAACTGATATTTACAGCATGCTATATCAGATGACTACAGAATACATGTTCTTTCACATATACCATATGTAACACATGAGTCAATACATTTAAAATGAGTGAAATCATACAGATATATCCAGACATACATACACACATTTATCACTACACTTTCTCTCTGGGTTTGTCCCTACCCACTTGAAGCATCTATTGATATTGACACAGGGTACTATCCCAAAGCAGAGAGGAGGCTGCAGGTCAATATTGATAGAATAAGGATTCTGATTGCAAGAACTGATGGCAGATACAAAAACTTTGGATAAGCCTGCAAGTTCTCTCAAGAGAATGTTATAAGTTCCTGTTTATATCAACCACTACTCAAAAGAGATCATGGAGAAAATATAGTACAACTCACAATATATTCTCACAACTTTCTGTTGAAGCATCTACCCTGTCTTTTACAGAATTCCTCATGGAAAGTCTAAAGCTCTGATCCAACAAACAAGCTGCCCCACAAAAACGTTCTAATCAACATAATACAGTAACCTGGTAGTTGAGACCATCCCAGGCTTCTCTCAACTGCAACTGATCCTTATTCAGGTCATCTACGTTCCTTTTTATTGTCAGGACATCCAAAAAGCGTTCTTTTTCTTTGTTGAATGACTCCAAAAAGGACAGCAGGCTCTACAATTAGAAGAGTAAAGACTGAAATGTTTAACCAGTTTATAAAATGTAATTTGCTATTTGAAGGTCTATAGCTGTAGATTATATTTAAATTTTTTACTTAGAAAAAACTAAAATTCCCTAAATCTAGGATCCTCTCACCAATCCATTTTCTTTCTTTAGCGCACCCTCATGATCTGGGCACCCTTACAGTGACATAAATCACAGCTTTTCCTTCTACTGGAGTAAGGCAGCAAGACCACTCAGCTCTAGAGGACAAGTCATAATAACCCAGGAAAAATGTAAGTTTCTCCTCCCTAAATATGTGTTCACAACAAAATAAGAATGAGTGGAAATAAGAATTAAATGACAGCAGTCAAGTATAAATGGGTTTTGAAGTGTCCATGATTTATTGAGCTTCAGTCAATTCTTCCCAAGTCATTTTATACGGACTTTAGAAAATACTTGGTCTTTGCCCTCGAAAACTTAATAAATATTTCTTGGCTTGTATTTGTGTGAAATACTGGAGTTTGAGTCCTCAACTGCATAAATACTATTCAAAAGATTACCCATCAGTTTTGGCCATGTGTCTCATTAACTTTTGTGTTCAAACTGAGGGATAATTAAATTCTTCCTAAAAATAACCTCACATAGTCTTTCATTTAGGGAGCCTGAATCTGTGGTACTCTAGTACATCAAAGAGAGAGCAAGACACTGTGGACACTGAGCACCTTGTTGAAAAAATTCTAAGGCCAGAGCTCAGAGGCAAGAAGCACAAGAAGCCCACGCAGTTCAGACAGAAGGAAGATGAGATCCCTTCCTTTGGTGGTGGCTCCA
This sequence comes from Oreotragus oreotragus, assembly GCA_006410675.1. NCBI lineage: Eukaryota > Metazoa > Chordata > Mammalia > Artiodactyla > Bovidae > Oreotragus > Oreotragus oreotragus. Next base: position 178,407 of record SJYX01009062.1, read on the forward strand.
GACCAAAAAGGGGAGGCCAGCAAGTCACACAATCCACAGGAAGGCTGGACTGGATTCACCCAACTCCCTCCCTTAACCAATGTGGGGATAAAGACCAGAGGTGCTCATGCTGGGCAGACCCAGGAGAGCATCCTTTTTAGGATGGTGACGAGGTGGGGAGCACAGTCTGCGTAGACTGGGTTCTAAGACACAGACCCGTGGGCCTTCACGTTGGTTCCTGTTAAGTCTCTTTCAGGATGGCACAGGGAATAACTGCTTACCCTGGAGAAGCATCAGGACGCCAAGAGAGCGTCTAGCTTTAAAGCTAGACTTCATTCAAATCCCCCCTCTACCTTAGAGTATCTATGTAACTTTAGATAGAGCCCTTGGTCCTCCTAAGTCTTATCTTCATCTGTAAAACTGAAATAACAATACCATACTCTGCAAGATGTTATAACATGTAAAATGCTTGTCAGCAAGGTGCCTGATATGTAGCAAATGTTCAATATATGGTGCTAATATCAGTTGTTCTTACTCCCCAAAGGACATGCTGGCTGAAACCCTGCACTGTACTGGGATGGCTCCGTTTCTGATTTCCTAATCTTTTTTTTTCCTTCAAATTCTTTCTGAAAAGCATATTTCTGCTCTAGACCAGGGACTGGAAAACGTGTAGTGTAAGAGGCAAGATGGCAAACATCTTGGGCTTTGTGTCTTGGGCCGTATGGTCTCTGCTGTTACTATTCAACAATGTGATGAGAATGCGGTCACAAACAGTACTTCAATGGGCACGACTCACATACAATGTATATTATAATATATTCAATAACAGTGTATTCGTAAAAACAGGTGGTGGGGTCAAGAGACCAGTTTGCCAGTTTCCACACTGAAACCTTACTATTCAAAGTTCTCTAAGGATCAGTAGAATCAGCGCTATCTGGGAGTCTGTGAGAAATGCAGAGTCTGAGGCCCCACCCCAGAACTACTGATTTAGAACTTGCACTTTAACAAGATTTCCCAGAGGCTCAGTCCCTAGAACTCAGCATTAAAACTTGGGAGTTAATTTGGTATTTAAATAATTAGCTCTGAAAGATTTTTTTCCTAAAAACATCCTACTCTTCCCTAAGAGTAAACCACAAAAAAACTACTGTTTAAAGTCATGCTGCTGCTGCTAAGTCACTTCAGTCGTGTCCAACTCTGTGTGACCCCACAGACGGCAGCCCACCAAAAGTCATACTTACTTCATACGTTTTACAGTAGGTCTCATTTTCTGAATCCGTTAGCATTTTCTGTATTTTCTTCTCTTGTAGAGCTAACCAGACCATGGCATCCTTCACCTTTCCCTGTAATTCACACACACCCATACACACACATTTAAAAGTCTATCCTAAATAGACTTTGTGATTTTTTTTAATAACAAAATTAACAACTTCAAACATCAGTGATATAGCGTAATCACTACACACCAGTGACTCACTGTGTCAAAGAAGGACTTTGCTTGCTCATGTAGCACCTTAAATTTTAAAATAGATTGAAACTAGAATCTGAACATAAAGTGCTAAAAGAACAGGGCAGTCAAGCTCTTAGCTTTTGGCTTATTCACTTCCATCATTCTTCAATTTTAGAGAATGTTATTCTAAATTATTTATTTATAACAGGTATTTCAGAATTCTGCTTTCCAATAAACCTAAACATGGGTAACTCAAGAAATGTTACATCTACTAAATAAATGACATCAAAACATCTTGAGCAATTTAAAGATGCTACAAATAACACTATTAAAGGCTTTGGTTAAGCTATCCTATGGAAATGAGCAACATTTAGATTCTCATTTAGGTGGTAAGCTTGCACACATTTAGAAACAAAGCTTATTGCTGGGGATAAAGCAAAAGAAATTACATCTTACTTCTACTCTCCTTTAACCTTCATTCACTTTTTCCTTCCTACTAAGGAAGAGTGTTTCTATATATTTTTGCATCTGATTTCATGGACAGTTGAATTCTTAATTTTAGTTTTTAATAAGAAAATTAATTTGAAAAAAGAAGCTCCTCAGCAGGTCAGAAATAAATGAAGCGCATTGCCCAAGTCTCAGCTTGAGCCTCGCTTCCAGAATCAGCAACAATCTGGCTTGGTGCCTCAAACATAACAGTTGGGAAAACATGGTCCTAAATTCGTCAAACAAAATGCAGTAATATGACTGCATGCTTACATGTCTGAGGAAGAAGTTTACATTTAAAAATAATATTGAAAAACATTTTACTAAATTCACAGCACTCATTTATCCACAAAGAAGCAGGTTGTTTACTTTCAGCTCAGTGATTTTTATGAANCCCTCATGATCTGGGCACGCTTACAGTGACATAAATCACAGCTTTTCCTTCTACTGGAGTAAGGCAGCAAGACCACTCAGCTCTAGAGGACAAGTCATAATAACCCAGGAAAAATGTAAGTTTCTCCTCCCTAAATATGTGTTCACAACAAAATAAGAATGAGTGGAAATAAGAATTAAATGACAGCAGTCAAGTATAAATGGGTTTTGAAGTGTCCATGATTTATTGAGCTTCAGTCAATTCTTCCCAAGTCATTTTATACGGACTTTAGAAAATACTTGGTCTTTGCCCTCGAAAACTTAATAAATATTTCTTGGCTTGTATTTGTGTGAAATACTGGAGTTTGAGTCCTCAACTGCATAAATACTATTCAAAAGATTACCCATCAGTTTTGGCCATGTGTCTCATTAACTTTTGTGTTCAAACTGAGGGATAATTAAATTCTTCCTAAAAATAACCTCACATAGTCTTTCATTTAGGGAGCCTGAATCTGTGGTACTCTAGTACATCAAAGAGAGAGCAAGACACTGTGGACACTGAGCACCTTGTTGAAAAAATTCTAAGGCCAGAGCTCAGAGGCAAGAAGCACAAGAAGCCCACGCAGTTCAGACAGAAGGAAGATGAGATCCCTTCCTTTGGTGGTGGCTCCAGACCAAAAAGGGGAGGCCAGCAAGTCACACAATCCACAGGAAGGCTGGACTGGATTCACCCAACTCCCTCCCTTAACCAATGTGGGGATAAAGACCAGAGGTGCTCATGCTGGGCAGACCCAGGAGAGCATCCTTTTTAGGATGGTGACGAGGTGGGGAGCACAGTCTGCGTAGACTGGGTTCTAAGACACAGACCCGTGGGCCTTCACGTTGGTTCCTGTTAAGTCTCTTTCAGGATGGCACAGGGAATAACTGCTTACCCTGGAGAAGCATCAGGACGCCAAGAGAGCGTCTAGCTTTAAAGCTAGACTTCATTCAAATCCCCCCTCTACCTTAGAGTATCTATGTAACTTTAGATAGAGCCCTTGGTCCTCCTAAGTCTTATCTTCATCTGTAAAACTGAAATAACAATACCATACTCTGCAAGATGTTATAACATGTAAAATGCTTGTCAGCAAGGTGCCTGATATGTAGCAAATGTTCAATATATGGTGCTAATATCAGTTGTTCTTACTCCCCAAAGGACATGCTGGCTGAAACCCTGCACTGTACTGGGATGGCTCCGTTTCTGATTTCCTAATCTTTTTTTTTCCTTCAAATTCTTTCTGAAAAGCATATTTCTGCTCTAGACCAGGGACTGGAAAACGTGTAGTGTAAGAGGCAAGATGGCAAACATCTTGGGCTTTGTGTCTTGGGCCGTATGGTCTCTGCTGTTACTATTCAACAATGTGATGAGAATGCGGTCACAAACAGTACTTCAATGGGCACGACTCACATACAATGTATATTATAATATATTCAATAACAGTGTATTCGTAAAAACAGGTGGTGGGGTCAAGAGACCAGTTTGCCAGTTTCCACACTGAAACCTTACTATTCAAAGTTCTCTAAGGATCAGTAGAATCAGCGCTATCTGGGAGTCTGTGAGAAATGCAGAGTCTGAGGCCCCACCCCAGAACTACTGATTTAGAACTTGCACTTTAACAAGATTTCCCAGAGGCTCAGTCCCTAGAACTCAGCATTAAAACTTGGGAGTTAATTTGGTATTTAAATAATTAGCTCTGAAAGATTTTTTTCCTAAAAACATCCTACTCTTCCCTAAGAGTAAACCACAAAAAAACTACTGTTTAAAGTCATGCTGCTGCTGCTAAGTCACTTCAGTCGTGTCCAACTCTGTGTGACCCCACAGACGGCAGCCCACCAAAAGTCATACTTACTTCATACGTTTTACAGTAGGTCTCATTTTCTGAATCCGTTAGCATTTTCTGTATTTTCTTCTCTTGTAGAGCTAACCAGACCATGGCATCCTTCACCTTTCCCTGTAATTCACACACACCCATACACACACATTTAAAAGTCTATCCTAAATAGACTTTGTGATTTTTTTTAATAACAAAATTAACAACTTCAAACATCAGTGATATAGCGTAATCACTACACACCAGTGACTCACTGTGTCAAAGAAGGACTTTGCTTGCTCATGTAGCACCTTAAATTTTAAAATAGATTGAAACTAGAATCTGAACATAAAGTGCTAAAAGAACAGGGCAGTCAAGCTCTTAGCTTTTGGCTTATTCACTTCCATCATTCTTCAATTTTAGAGAATGTTATTCTAAATTATTTATTTATAACAGGTATTTCAGAATTCTGCTTTCCAATAAACCTAAACATGGGTATCTCAAGAAATGTTACATCTACTAAATAAATGACATCAAAACATCTTGAACAATTTAAAGATGCTACAAATAACACTATTAAAGGCTTTGGTTAAGCTATCCTATGGAAATGAGCAACATTTAGATTCTCATTTAGGTGGTAAGCTTGCACACATTTAGAAACAAAGCTTATTGCTGGGGATAAAGCAAAAGAAATTACATCTTACTTCTACTCTCCTTTAACCTTCATTCACTTTTTCCTTCCTACTAAGGAAGAGTGTTTCTATATATTTTTGCATCTGATTTCATGGACAGTTGAATTCTTAATTTTAGTTTTTAATAAGAAAATTAATTAGAAAAAAGAAGCGCCTCAGCAGGTCAGAAATAAATGAAGCGCATTGCCCAAGTCTCAGCTTGAGTCTCGCTTCCAGAATCAGCAACAATCTGGCTTGGTGCCTCAAACATAACAGCTGGGAAAACATGGTCCTAAATTCGTCAAACAAAATGCAGTACTATGACTGCATGCTTACATGTCTGAGGAAGAAGTTTACATTTAAAAATAATATTGAAAAACATTTTACTAAATTCACAGCACTCCTTTATCCACAAAGAAGCAGGTTGTTTACTTTCAGCTCAGTGATTTTTATGAAGTTTCTACCCACAATACTTTGTGTAACTAACTGAAAGTCAAAGGGAAACACTGTAAAACCCTGATGGAAATTCAAGAGTGTCTCAGCTAACAGGGATTAAGAGTGGAACTCCATGATTCCATTTACACGAAGCTAAAGGACAGGTAAGCTGGAAATGTGCCAAAATCAGACTGTGACGATGGTGCGCAACTTTGTAAACATGCTAAAACCACTGAACTGCACATGTTAAATGATTTGATTTTATGGTATATGAACTGTATCTCAATAAAGCTGCGGGATATAATAGATAAAAGTCCGATATCTCCAAAATATTTTTAACGCCTGCTATAACTTGTCCTATATACTACCTATCTGAATGTTGTCTTAGGTAATTCAGCAAAGTTTAATAAATTACTGCTTTTAGCTTAAAAAAAAATAAGCAAAACTAATCTACAGTGAAAGAAACTGGAGTGCTGGTTGCTTAGGGTGGAGGAGTACGGACAGAGAGGCACAGTGAAACATCTGGGTACCAGAAATGTTTGACGTCATGATTAAAGTATGACATATGGTGTATGCATTTGTCAAAGCTCACTGAACTGTACACTTAAGGTCTGTGTGCAAATTATGCCTCTATGCTAAAAATAAAACCATTAGTAGGGTACAGCAAAAATGAGCTTGGTTTGTACTTATAAAGACATACCTGGGCTTCATCTCCAGACCCAGGGGCCTTCTTTGAATACTGCAGAAACTGTGCCACATAGGTCATGATCGACTTTTCATCAGGATTAACAACATCCACGTCTGCAAAATACACCATAGTATCAATCAGCTACAGGTGTGATTTACTGTAATACTCAAGAAAAGTATTGAAATGAACTTGAAATGAATCAAAGCAGTCAAACAATCATGCAATCTCTGCATACTCACCCTTGCTCCAAGACTATGCAGTAGTTAAGAGTTTAGATCTAGAGTCAGATGGAGCTGGGTTGAATCCTGGCAGGAGTACATGCACAGCCTTGGTTTCCTAATAATAAAAAAGTCACTGTGCATGTTGTATGTATGAGGACATAAGTAGTCAGGGAGGGTGAAAAGGAAAGTCTTCCTCTTTCTGGTGACACAATGCAGAAACTCCTCCAGGAGTGTAAGAATATAGAGCAAATGGAATTCACTCCTGACACACTGGTCTCTGCACTTGTACAGTAAAGAATCTCAAAGAGTATATGTTGTATAGAAGATCTGTTCAAAACATCCACAAGATTTTCTTCATTCATTCATGGAACAAATACATTTACTGAGAGCCTTCTATGGGCCAGTCTTTGTGTTGTACTGAAATTGCCCATGGTGAAATAAATTTGGAAAATGCTGATTTACACAAAATTTAAAATATTATAAATTAATTAAAGGGCAGAACATCTCCAGGCCTATAATAAATTAAGTAATTTGCAAAAGCAAAAGAAAAGATTCCAATATGTTACAGATAAAATGAACACATAATTTGGGGATGTCTTTAGCCATGTCCAGTGAAGATATTGACAAGGAAATCTATGTTTATTAATTCTGTTAAACTCAATTTAAAAAACATTTATAGAGCGCCAACAAATGCAAGTCACAAGCATGATATGTAAGGCTCAGACTTTGCTCATAGGGACTGTTTCATCCCTCCATTCAGCAAGTAGTGCCAGACTCCTGAATAGATGCTAGATGCCTTAAGACATTCTTTGCACCTCAAGGAGCTTGCAGTTAGGAGAAAAACAAACAAATACAACAAACTATGCATGCTTTAGGAAACATGTTTCCCAGTGAGTGCTTTAAGTCAGCTGAGAGAAGAAGTGAAACAAATCTATATCCAAATAACAAAATTAAAGACAGTAAGCACATAAAAAGAATCAATAAAAAGGTAGGAGTGGGGTTTCAATAAAGAAAGGATCCCTATGAGTTATTTTATCTTTTATTGGAAAAAATATAAATATCAAGAGATACATAAAATAATTATATCACCTTAACTGGATACTTTAAAATATTTTCATTGGATAAGAAGGAATACATAGTGAATAAAAGTATTAACAAAATTATCTCAAAAGATAATTCCCTTATTCAAATATGACTTTGGTATTTGGTCTGCATAAATAATCATGATGTACTTCACAATTTTGACCTATTATTTAAACTATATAAAGTGAACTGTAGGAAATTAATTATTCAGTGGAAATTTGTTTTTATTAAATTGTTTATTCCTCTAGTGGCATGGTTATTTTCACATACTAGAATAGTTAACACTAGTAATAAAGACTTAGCAAACACAAGGAGAGAAGCAGTTAAAAAAACAGAAATAGGAAATAGAGCAAAGCATGGGGGGAAATGAAGAACTTTTTAAAAGATAATGAAAAGTCAGTAAGGCAAGACAAAAGATTAAAAAACAAAAAGAAGTAAGAAAAATAAAGGAGGGAGGAAAAAACAAGAAGATGGGTGAAGGTCAAATAAGAAGGATTATTAACAAGCAACAAGAAATCAGACTAATAACAAACCTAACATCATAGAAATATGGAACCATTAGCCTAACTTAGGAATATCAGCTAATTTAACTTCTACAAAAACAACTAAGTTTCAAAAAAGTAAGAATCAGTAGCAGTGAGTGTACGCAGCACCCAGACCTTGGTTTCCAATACCATTCTCCAATAAAAGGAACCACGGCTCCTGGGAGGAATGACTGATCCCAGGGCTACAGTAGGAAGCACAGAAGATGAGCGTGGAGCATCCTGTAGTGCCAGAGTAAGGAACTGCCCGTGAATGGAATTTTTTCTAATTAGAGCAATAAAATAAAGTAGCATTGAGTCTACAGTGACATAAATAGTTGGATAAGTAAATAAATGGAGAAGAATAGGCAAATCTCCTATGCGGAATTCCAAATAATTTATGTAGCCAACCTGCCCTCAAGGAGAGTGAGCATAGCTCTCCTGAGTGTGGGCTGTGCCTGGTGATTTCCCTCCAGAGAGGAGGGTATGGGATGGGGGAAACAAAGAGTAACTTCACAGTGGAGAAAACTCAAAAATCCTACCTCAGACAGGATATCAAGGTCAACATCAACAGTGCTGTCGAGCTGACAGTCTGAGAAGAAGCATAACACAAATTCCAGTAGAGAGGCATCCAGAAAAATACCTGAACAGTAATCCTCTACGCTATCAAGTTATCAAAAACAAAACGAAAGGTCTGAGAAATCATCACAGTCAAGAGGAGCTCAAGGAGATATGATGACTAGATGTAATGTATTCTGACAGGATCCTGAAGAGAAAAAGGGCATTGGGGGAAAACTAAGAAAAGACGAATAGAGTACTGCCTTTATTATCACATATCAATATTGACTCATTAATATTGTAACCAATAACTAGTGTACTGTACTAAGATATTAACAATAGGGAAACAGGGTGTCTGGTATACAGGAACTCATTGTACTACCTTCCCAATTTTCCTGTATATCTAAAACTGTTCCTAAAAATAAAGTATATCAAAAAGTAAAAAAGAAATGAGGTATCAATAAATGTTGCAATATATTATGGGTGAACTTTGAACATTAAGCTAATTTGTCAGTCACAGAGCAGTTCTCCTGGGTTCCTTACTCCGCTGCTCCCCACCCAGGCAAACTTTCCCCAAAATTCTCTTGCTTTGTCAGCAAAATAAAATACAGAAAGCCAATCACAAAAGGTCAGGTATTTGTATGATTCCATTCATGTGAAATTTCCAGAAATGGCAAATCTACAGGGACAGAAAGTAGATTAGTGGTTGCCTACGGCTATGAGTTGGAGAAGGCAATGACACCCCACTCCAGTACTCTTGCCTGGAAACTCCCATGGACGGAGGAGCCTGGAAGGCTGCAGTCCATGGGGTCGCTGAGGGTCGGACACGACTGAGTGACTTCACTTTCACTTTTCACTTTCATGCATTGGAGAAGGAAATGGCAACCCACGCCGGTGTTCTTGTCTGGAGAATCCCAGGGACGGGGGAGCCTGGTGGGCTGCTGTCTATGGGGTCACACGGAGTTGGAAACGACTGAAGTGACTTAGCAGCAGCAGCAGCAGGGCTATGAGTTGGGGGGAGGCATGGTTGGCAAGGTTGGGAGGTTGCAGGAAATTGCGAGGGACTACAATGGGCTCCCTGGGTTTATTTAGGGGGTGCTGAAAATGTTCTAAATTTGATTGTAATGATGGTTGCAAAATTTTGTGAATATACTAAAAACCATTCAGTTGTAGAGTCAAATGGGTACACCGTATGGTATGTGAATATATCCTAATAAGGCTATTTAAAAGCAGAAAGGTTAGTGACAAAGATATAGTCAACTCAGTCAGTGATGTGCTTATACCAGCTGAGAGAGCTGATCGTTAAATTTTCAGCCGTTTCATAAGTCACAGCATTAAAAATTAAATTATATAAATGTACAATTACATAAATTATATTAAAACAAGGGTAATAAATATTCAAAACTCATCAGTACTCAACTATTTCTTTGCATTTTACTTATCCACACTCCTGGGGCTATGCTTATAGTATCTGTAAGATAGAAATAATATACAATGATATACTACTGTGCATCTTTCCCCAATATGTTCAGTGACTTTACATTAGTGGCAAGATTTATACAACAGAAAATCAGCAAATGAGGGCTTGATTTGCTCTTTCCTTGCAGAGGAACCAGAGATTAAATTGCCAACATCTGCTGGATCATCAAAAAAGCAAGAGAGTTCCAGAAAAACATCTATTTCTGCTTTGTTGACTATGCCAAAGCCTTTGACTGTGTGGATCACAATAAACGTGGAAAATTCTGAAAGAGATGGGAATACCAGACCACCTGACCTGCCTCCTGAGAAATCTGTATGCAGGTCAGGAAGCAACAGGTAGAACTGGACATGGAACAACAGACTGGTTCCAAATAGGGAAAGGAGTACGTCAAGCCTGTATATTGTCACCCTGCTTATTTGACTTCTATGCAGAGTACATCATGAGAAAGGCTGAGCTGGAAGAAACACAAGCTGGAATCAAGATTGCCGCGAGAAATATCAATAACCTCAGATATGCAGATGACACCACCCTTATGGCAGAAAGTGAAGAGGAACTAAAAAGCCTCTTGATGAAAGTGAAAGTGGAGAGTGAAAAAGTTGGCTTAAAGCTCAACATTCAGAAAACGAAGATCATGGCATCCAGTCCCATCACTTCATGGGAAATAGATGGGCAAACAGTGGAAACAGTGTCAGACTTCAGTTTTTGGAGCTCCAAAATCACTGCAGATGGTGACTGCAGCCTTAAAATTAAAAGACGCTTACTCCTTGGAAGAAAAGTTATGACCAACCTAGATAGCATATTCAAAAGCAGACACATTACTTTGCCGACTAAGGTCCATCTAGTCAAGACTATGGTTTTTCCTGTGGTCATGTGTGGATGTGAGAGTTGGACTGTGAAGAAGGCTGAGCGCCGAAGAATTGATGCTTTTGAACTGTGGTGTTGGAGAAGACTCTTGAGAGTCCCTTGGACTGTAAGGAGATCCAACCAGTCCATTCTGAAGGAGATCAGCCCTGGGATTTCCTTGGAAGGAATGATGCTAAAGCTGAAGCTCCAGTACTTTGGCCACCTCATGAGAAGAGTTGACTCATTGGAAAAGACTGTGATGCTGGGAGGGATTGGGGGCAGGAGGAGAAGGGGACGACTGAGGATGAGATGGTGATGGCATCACTGACTCGATGGACGTGCATCTGAGTGAACTCCGGGAGTTGTGATGGACAGGGAGGCCTGGCGTGCTGCGATTCATGGGGTCGCAAAGAGTCGGACACGACTGAGCGACTGAGCTGAACTGAACTAAGTGCTAAGTGGGCTACCCTGGTGACTTAGATGGTAAAGAACCTGCCTGCAATGAGAAAGACTCAGGTTCAATCCCTAGGTTGGGAAGATCCCCTGGAAAAGGGAATGGCTACCCACTCCAATATTCTTGCCTGGAGAATTCCATGGACAGTGGAGCCTGGTAGGCTACAGTCCATGGGATCACAAAGAGTTAGACACGACTGAGAGACTAACACTTACTGAGTGCTAAGAAAGAGATGGAGAAATTGTTAATAATGCAGGTTAATCTTAAAAGTATGCCCTGACTATAGCTGTAAAACTGTGACTATAATAAAACTCAAATTCTTCCAGTATTCTTTCAGCAAAAATTTATTCACATCACTGAAGAACAAGTGAAGTTCTGACATGCCTCTCTGCTGTTCCACTTACTCATTAATGCAAAGGAAGTTATCCACCCACACTGATTTCAGAGCTATACCGGTTCAGCAACTGCAACCAGAGGTTGGCTACAGATGGATATAAGAGTTTGGCAAAAATCAACAAAGGCATCTGGGGGCTATATGGAAGTACTAATAAAGTACATCACATATTTTTATTTATAAACTGTGCTATGCATCCTTTAAACATACACACACACACACACACACACACGTAAACACCTGTTTCAGAGAGCCTAATATTAAACACTGACCTACACCCCTGTTGTTGAGCCAAGACTAGAATTTGTACTTCTTGACCTGTTATTTCATTGTAACTTTCACCACATGCCATTTTTATGACCTTACTGGTGCTTTGTTTGTTTGTTTTAATAAATAAATAAATAAGCTTTGGATATATTATGAAGGGGCTTCTCAGGTGGCGCTGGTGTGAAAGAACCCTCCTGCCAATGTAGGAGATATAAGGTTTGATCCCTAGGTCAGGAAGATCCCCTGGAGGAGGGCATGACAATCCAGCCCAGTATTCTTGCCTGGAGAATCCCATGGACAGAGGGGCCTGGTGGGCTACATCCAAAGGGCCACAAACAGTCAGACACAACTGAAGCAAGTTAGCACACACATTAGGAAACCATGCAATCCAAAGTATAGTGCTTTTCCAGAACTGAATTTTTTAAATCTTAACTTCATGAAGTTAAATATAACCTGATAATTATCTCTTTGAATACAGCCAGTATTTAGGATCTTGCTACTGTTGTTAACAATCTAACAAAACTGAGCACAGTCAATGGCAAAGCTGGGCCAGCCACATAGGAAGAAACAGAGAAAGTAGCTTCCGTCCTCACAGAGGTCCAGCTTTTATTAGGTAGAGGGAATAGGCAAAGGGAGGTACACAGACAATAAACAACTCAAGTAAAAAGTGTCAGTCACTCAGTCATCTCTGACTCTGTGACCCCATGGACTGTAGCCCACCAGCCTCCACTGTCCATGGAATTCTCCAGGCAAGAATACTGGAGTGTGTTGCCATGCCCTTCTCCAAGGGATCTTCCCGACCCAGGGATTAAACCCTGGTTTCTCGCATTGCAGGCAGACTCTTTACCATCTGAGCCACCTAGACAACTCAAAGTAATATCTTACTTGAGAAATTTTAGAAAAGAATTATCAAATCAAGGAGGACACATTACAGAACACAACAAAAGAAAATTAAAGAGAAAGACTCATATTATTCCGCAAAACAGCATCATTTGCTTTCAGCTATGACATCATCCCTGCAAGTACTAAGTTTAAGTAATTGCTGGAAATTCTTAATTTCATGAAATTTAATAAAGAGTTTAAAGTTAAACCCTCCAGGACTTAAATATCATGCTGTTATGTTTGCTCAAATGTGGATACTATTTTCAAATCCTCTTCACACTGGACATTGTTTCAAAAAGAAAGAAGCTTCTTTACCTTCTGGTTCCAGCATTTTGGGGATTTTGAATTCTCGTTCTGCAATTCTGAAGGCCTCTTTCAGATTGTCTCTGTTGGATCTATGCTTCACACTCTTCATGTCAATCAGGTCTGGTCGCAAGGCATGAATGACAGCCAGAAATGCCATCCCATTTCTCCAGCTTGACTTAAAATCTGTCACCTTGACAGATTCATACCTATCACAAAAGAACAAAATCATTAAAAATACTATTTAAAAGACCATATCAAAGTACCTCCACTCTATTCATCAGGACTTAAATTTCAGCAAATCAAATTATGTCAGTCAACCTAGAAAAGTATTTTATTTTAATCATAGGGTCAAATTAAAGTAAAATGCCAAGTTTGATGAGGCTCACGATACTACAAAATGTTGGTTCTCAAAGTGTGGCCCCTGGCCCAGCAGTAATGGCATCACTTGGACTGCAGGTAGAAATTCTCAGCCCCAGCCCCAGGTCTACCTGAATCATACTCTGGAAGTGGGCCTGAAATGTGTCTTTAAAAGTCCTTCACATGACAGTGATACTCAAATTTAATGCTCTTCATTCAACAATCTGTTGGCTTGACTAAGTTTGGATCTCTACAAACCATTAAGTTCTTTTCACTGGAAGAAATAATTTTATTTCTCATTGCAAAAAATTAAACAATATTTTGTGCCAAGTCAATGGTCAATAGTTCATTGGATAGACGACTGCCTTTGTCACTCTTCTGCTTAGAACCGATTATGAATGAATGGATAAACAAATGTAGCATGTTCGTACAATGAAATATTTAGTCCAAAAAGTAACGAACTTCTGACACATGCTATAACATGGATGAAACGTAGGGATATGATGCTGAATGAAATAAGCCACTCACAAAAGGAAAACTGCTACATGACTCCACTCATATAAGGAACCTTGCAGAATGAAATTCTTTGATAAAGAAAGTAGACCTCTGGTGGCCAGAGGCTGAAGGGAAGGTGGGGTTGAAAGTTAAAGTGAAGTCGTGTCTATCTCTTTGCGACCCGTGGACTGTAGCCCACCAAGCTCCTCCGTTCCTGGGATTCTCCAGGCAAGAATACTGGAGTGGATCACCATTTCCTTCTCCAGGGGATCTTCCTGACCCAGGGATCGAACCCAGGTCTCCCACATTGCAGGCAGACGCTTTAACCTCTGCACCACCAGGGAAGCCCAAAGGTGGGGTTGGGCGGTGTTAAACAGTTACAGAGCTTTAGTTTCACAAGATGAAAAAAGTTCTGCAGACAGTTAGCAATGATGATTACACAACTGTGAATGTCCTTAATGTCCCCTTAATGTACCCTTTAAATTTGTTAAAGTGATAAATTTTGCTATGTATATTTTATCACAATAAAAAATTTTGAAAAATAAAACCACATCATAGTTTGTATTATATTTAGAATAACATCACTCACTCTGGCCCACAGGGCCTTACGAGCTTTGGCTCCTCCTGACCTCTCCCACCTTTCTATCTCTCCTTTCTTATAATACTGCAGTGTGGCTGGACTACACTGCCTCCATTTTGTCAGCTCCAGCTTAGGCCTGCTAGTTCCATCCCCTCTTCTCTCTGCATGACCGAGCTTGGCCTGCTCACGAGGAATGTGCCCAAGCCAGATAAGTTCCCCATCAACTTTTTCTCTTGCCTTCATCTGATATGAAAACTGGAAGAATGCCTTTTGCTGACACAGATAGTTAATGGTCAAGACCCCCAGGGAGAGGGAAAAAACCCTGGCTCCTGTTGGTGCAGACATACCTCTCCCTTTGTAATTGATTCTGTTTTTTAGCTTTGGCCCCTTTAAATCCCCCTGTACCCCTTTTGGGGGCACGGAGTGCCTCTGGATCCCTGTCTGCCTGATCCAGTCTGTAAGTGACCCACAATAAACTTCATAATTGCACTTTATGGAGTTGCCCGCTTCGTTCCTCAGTCTTAAAAAGTTCCTTTTCAGTTCAGAGGATATTTTTCAGTATCTCCACCTTCCAACACATAGCAACACCAGCCTCATTCCTGTTTCTCGAGAGCCCTTATAATCCTTCTGCCTGGACACTCTTTCTCCCCAGTCTTCACATACTTAAAGCCATCTCTTCAGGTCTCAGCTCAAAGGTCTCCTCAGAAAGGCACTCCATGATCACCTCAGATAAAGGAAATCCTCTTCCTGCCCCTGACATTTTCAACCAGTAAGTCCTTCCTAACTTTATTGCCAACTATACCGTGAACACATATAAGGCTAAAATTAAGAGAATACACAGGCAACTAAAACAGTCTTAACTTTTTAAAGAACTCCTAGCATGGTGAAACTTTTAAAAATCTAAATCCACCTTCTAGATGCATAAGGGAATTGTGCCTAAAGAAAAGGATATTTGAAGACTACTTTATTTGTATACCATAATGGGCCACCTATACATGGGCATGGGAGTGAGGTAAGTTACTCAGGTGATACCACCTTCTGGTCTTTAAAACCAAGAGTGGCTGAGCTTGCAGACATCTACATGTGAAAAATTAAATGTGAGAGGAAGGAGAGAGTGAGCATTTTCTTCTTATGAGAGGGAAGTTTTCAGGTAGCTGTTACACCTATTTGGCCAGATTTTCAGACCTGGAGGTCAGTAAGGTAATGTTGGTGGGTACAGCTGCCCTGTGTGTCTCCCCTGGTCACAGCAAGCTACTTACGAGGCACACTGTTCCTGAGCCCACTGGAGAAGAGCCTTCTTTGCAGACGTTCGCCATCTTTCTTGGACTTTGGAGCATTTCTTAGCTGGAGGACTTGAGGTAGGAGAGGAGTCAACTGCACTCACACTGTCCAGGGAAGGCTGACTGTAATTGTCAGGAAGAGTCCGGGCAAGCTCTTCAATCTAAGGAAGACATAGTAATTGTTAATGTGTACGGAATCATAAGTTAGCAGCATTGAGACAAAACCCTCAGCCAAAACAAGATCTAAAAAGTATCATTTAACGGTAACAGTTCACGTGCGGTAAAATGAGCACTGCACAAGTCTCTGAACAATGCCATTTGGCATCCGGAGCTACACTCTGGTTTTCTTTCAGTGGACTACTGAAGGCAGGCATCTATTCACCCCGCACCATGCTTACAGCGCGCTTCACTGGTGCTCAACGTATGTCAATCAAAACTCAACTGAGCTTAATTGAGCTAGTCAAGAAAAGTTCTGGAGAGGCTGGGTCAATTAAAATGCACCCTTGATTATAAACCATTAAAAAACAAATATACACACAGGAAAAAATAATCAAACACATGGAGATGTTAAGTTTCAAGAGAGAAAAAAAATCTCTCTTATGTATATGAATAATAACCTCATTGATCACTTCAGAAATCTAATTGTATACAGCAAGAGGACAGTGTTTTCACTCGTAATGCAGGCAAAAGTTTTTAAAAGATAACAGTCAGTGATGAATATTCATATATTGCTGGAAACACATAAATTGATTCAGATTTCTTGGATGGGCAATATGATGATACCTACAGAAAATGTTAAAAGACAAATCCAGAAACAGATGTGTTATTGAAAGGTGTACACTTTTTTCAATGATTGCAGATTTCCCAAATAACCATTAATAGTAGGTGTGACCAACACAATGAACAAACCTGATCTGGTTTGCAAACCGCCTTGTACCAAAATGGCACCCAGTGCATGTATATTTATATAAATATATTTATGCAAATATAGACTATTTACCAAAATTGACATGCTGAGCCATAAAGCAAGCCACAGATATTTTAAAGGACTGAAATAATTCAGATTATATTTTCTGACCATACTGAAATTAAACTAGAAATTAGTGAAGATATAAAAATAAATTTCAAATATTTGGAAATTAAGTCATAGATTGTTATAGAACCCATCAGTCAAATGAGAAATCATAATGAAAAATTTTAAATCTTTTGAACAGAACAAAAATGAAAATATTATATTCTTGGATTAAAAGATGCACTATTTAAGAGATGTCAACTTTTTCCAAATGATTTTATACTTTAATCAATCCTCATTAAAATCCCAGTAGGTTGTGTGCATAAATTAACAATAAACTTACCCAATGATATATCTCAATTACATCTCAATTAAAAAAAATTATATGGAAATACAAAGAGCATACTAGATGTGTATAAGAGACAGATGAAAATATTATATTCTTGGATTAAAAGATGCACTATTTAAGAGATGTCAACTTTTTCCAAATGATTTTATACTTTAATCAATCCTCATTAAAATCCCAGTAGGTTGTGTGCATAAATTAACAATAAACTTACCCAATGATATATCTCAATTACATCTCAATAAAAAAAAATTATATGGAAATACAAAGAGCAGAGTAGCCAAGGTAATCTTGATAAACATGTAGGACAGCACACTATCAGATTATCAAGACGGATTCCAATCTTTGAAAATGTATTTAGAACTGTTTAATGGCCTAAATATGATCTATCCTGAATAAACTTTCCAGGGTAAAAAAAAGACTAATTAACAATAAACTTACCCAATGATATATCTCAATTACATCTCAATTAAAAAAAATTATATGGAAATACAAAGAGCAGAGTAGCCAAGGTAATCTTGATAAACATGTAGGACAGCACACTATCAGATTATCAAGACTGACTGTACAGCTACAGAAATTAATCTAGTATAGACTTGGTGCAAGGATAAATAATGGGACAGAACAACCTGAAAATGGAGCCATACCTACATGACTACTTGATTTATGAAGGTGATACTGTAGCGTAGTAGGAAAATGAAGGTCTCTTCAATTAACGTTGGACACGTGGACACGTGAAGCGGGAGAAAGGGGAGGGCTGGATGAACTGGGAGAGTAGCACTGACAATATATACACCACCATGTGTAAAACAGCTAGTGTGGAAAGCTGCTGTATAGCACAGAGAGCCCAGCTCGGTGCTCTGTGACGACCTAGAGGGCTGGGAGGGAGGGAGGCTCAAGAAGGAGGGGCATATGACTGATTCATGATGTGCAGCAGAAATGAACACATTGGAAAGCAATTTTCCTCCAACTGAAAAAAAAGAGAAGAGCATAGATAGTGCAGAGACTTGCTATCACAGCAAACAGAAGACAAAAAGTGTTCTGGAAATGAGAAAGTTATTCTGCATTATTGCTTAAAACTTGCCTGGTAATTATACTAGATGTGTTTAGTATCTTTCAAGACCCTATGTAAAGGGACATTTTTTCTTCTTTATATATCCTAATTATTGGGAAAATGTGATATTTGTTCATTCCCCTGCAAAAAGTATCAGTTTCTGTAAGTTAAGATTTTTAATGCTTATCAATGTCCTTGGTAATCCCTAACTAGTCAAGTTGTCAGTAAAGCAAGGAAAAAAAAAATTAGTGTTGGGTCAACTGGATAGCTATATAGAAAAAATAAATCTTGATTGCTTTAACATAACATATTCACACAAATCAATTTATTCTTCTTTTTAACTATGTATTGAAGTATATTTGATTTACAATGTTGTATTAGTTTCAGGTGTACAGACAAACCAATTCATTCTTGAAAGACTGCAGATCTAAATGTAACGTGAAATAATTAAGCTTTTAGAGATGTGCTATCCAACATGATAGTCATTAGCCACATGTGACTATTTAATTAAAAAAATTTTAATTCCTCAGACATATTAGCAACACTTTAAGAGTTCAATAGCCATAGGTTGCTAGTATCTATTGGTCTGTACAGTACAAGTATAGAACATTCCCATTATTGCAGAAAGTTCCACTAGAAAGAACTATTTTAGAAAGTAAGAAAATATCTCCATGATATTGTCAATGGGAAAGAATTCTTTAAAAGACATAAAAAGTACTAGCCACCAGAAAAAAAAAAAGCTGATAAATTTGAACTACATTAAAATTATGAATGTCTGTTAATTAAAGGATTGAAAAGGCAAGTCAGAGAGTCAGAGAAGATATTTGCAATTTATATATACCCAACAAAGGACTTGGATCCAGAACATATTTTAAAACTTCTATAAATCATTACACATAGCAGAATAGCTAAAATAAAAAAATTTTTTAACATCAAGTATTAGTGAGAATGGTTCCAAATAGGAAAGGAGTCAAAGCTGTATATTGTCACCCTGCTTATTTAACTTATATGCAGAGTACATCATGAGAAACGCTGGGCTGGAAGATGCACAAGCTGGAATCAAGATTGCCGGGAGAAATATCAATAACCTCAGATATAAAGATGACACCACCCTTATGGCAGAAAGTGAAGAGGAACTAAAAAGCCTCTTGATGAAAGTGAAAGAGAAGAGTGAAAAAGTTGGCTTAAAGCTCAACATTCAGAAAACTAAGATCATGGCATCCGGTCCCATCACTTCATGGGAAATAGATGGGAAACAGTAGAAACAGTGTCAGACTTTATTTTGGGGGGCTCCAAAATCACTGCAGATAGTGATTGCAGCCATGAAATTAAAAGACGCTTACTCCTTGGAAGAAAAGTGAAAGTGAAGTTGCTTAGTCATGTCCGACTCTTTGTGACTCCGTGGACTGTAGCCCACCAGGCTCCTCCGTCCATGGGATTCTCCAGGCAAGAATACTGGAGTGGGTTGCCGTTTCCTTCTCCAGGGGATCTTCCCGACCCAAGATGTGTATAAGNCGTCCATGGGATTCTCCAGGCAAGAATACTGGAGTGGGTTGCCGTTTCCTTCTCCAGGGGATCTTCCCGACCCAGGGATCGAACCCAGGTCTCCTGCATTGCAGGCAGACGCTTTAACCTTGAGCCAGCCAATCGAGACAGTATATTGAAAAGCAGAGACACTACTGTGCCAATAAAGGTCCATCTAGTCAAGGCTATGGTTTTTCCAGTGGTCATGTATAGATGTGAGAGTTGGACTGGGAAGAAAGCTGAGCTCTGAAGAATTGATGCTTTTGAACTGTGGTGTTGGAGAAGACTCTTGAGAGTCCCTTGGACTGCAAGGAAATCCAACCAGTCCATCCTAAAGGAGATCAGTTCACTGGAAGGACTGATGCTGAAGCTGAAACTCCAATACTTTGGCTACCTCATGCAAAGAGTTGATTCATTGGAAAAGACCCTGATGCTGGGAGCGACTGGGTGCAGAAGGGGATGACAGAGGATGAGATGGCTGGATGGAATCACCATTTTGATGGACATGAGTTTGGGTGAACTCCGGGAGTTGGTGATGGACAGGGAGGCCTGGTATGCTGTGATTCATGGGGTCGCAAAGAGTTGGACATGACTCAGTGACTGAACTGAATTGTAAGTGAGAATTGGAGCAAAGAATTCTCAAACTCTGATAATAGTGCAAATCAGAAAAAGTTCAAAAAACTGTTGAGCAGTGATCTACTAAAGCTAGAGATCACATTCAAAAGCAGAGACATTACTTTGCCGACTAACGTCCGTCTAGTCAAGGCTATGGTTTTTCCTGTGGTCATGTATGGATGTTGAGAGTTGGACTGTGAAGAAAGCTGAGCGCTGAAGAATTGATGCTTTTGAACTGTACTGTTGGAGAAGACTCTTGAGAGTCCCTTGGACTGCAAGGAGATCCAACCAGTACATTCTGAAGATTGGCCCTGGGATTTCTTTGGAAGGAATGACACTAAAGCTGAAACTCCAGTACTTTGGCCATCTCATGGGAAGAGTTGACTCATTGGAAAAGACTCTGATGCTGGCGGGGATTGGGGGCAGGAGGAGAAGGGGACGACAGAGGATGAGATGGCTGGATGGCATCAGAGACTCGATGGACGTGAGTCTGAGTGAACTCTGGGAGTTGGTAATGAACAGGGAGGCCTGGCGTGCTGCGATTCATGGGGTCGCAGAGTCCGACACGACTAAGCGATTGAACTGAACTGGACTGACAGTCTAGCAGTTACAGTCCTAGATAAATATGCAACAGAAATGAGGCCACCAAAGGCACCAAATGGCATATACAAGAAAGTTCTTAGCAGCTTTATTTGTAACAGCTTAAAACTAGCAACAAAAGAAATGTTCATCAACAGCAGAATGGTAAATAATTTCTAGTATATTCATGCACCGGTATATTCATACACAGCAACGAAAAGGAAAGACGCTAAGAGGATGAATCTCAGACATGATGTTAAATAAAATGAATCAGATACAGAAGAGTATTACATAGTGTATGCAAAAGAATTCAGTTATAATTCCCTTTATATTGTGTTTAAAATGGTAAACTAACCAATGATAAAGATCAAAGTAGTGGTTATCTATAGGGAAGGAGAACAGAGACTGGGAGAAAGACCTGGGGCTCTGACATGCCGGCCATGTTCTATCTTTCTATCTTCAGTTACATGGTGGTTACACGGATGTGTTTAATTTATGAAAATTTATCAAGCTCTACACTTAAGATTTGTGCCTTTTTCTCTAGTGTGTTATACTCTTATCAAAAGTTCATTTACAATATTTAAACAAAATTTTAAAAAGCTTTTATTTTGCAAACTTTATGGACCAAGAATGCTATTTCGAGGAATTTGGCCCATGGGAATGATTAAGACTATATGCAAAAGTTTTATCTAAAGGATAAATTTTTTGGAATTGCTTACAGTCACAAAAAACTGAGCATTTTGAGAGTCCATTAATGAAATATATGCTTTACTATAGAACACCATGCTTCCATTATAATATATATAAACCCAGAAAGATGATAATTAGGATAACGTAAAAACAATATGGAGAGCACAATCCTATTTTGTTTAAGACAGACATGCACAAATATATATATTAATTCCTGCTATATTATGTCACGAGGACTGTACATCAAATTAATTGAAGTGGTTATCTGTGAGTGGTGAAATTTTAGATGACTTTCTTTTTATTATCTATGTTGAAATCTTAATTTATATTTCAAATACCCTAACAAGTATGGAAAAATATTTAACATGCCTATGAATTATCAAATTTTAACATTTTACCACATTTAGTTCATAATTTTTAAAGAAACAAAACACAGTTTGAGCCTCTGTCTTTGTGCATTCAATTCCATTTCCTTCCCTTCCCAGAGGAAAAAACTCCAAATCCTCAATTTAGTTTTCATCATCTTCATGCATATTATTCTACTATAACTACAAATATAGGTAATCAGAAATGATACAAAGTTTCACTTTGCAGATGATACAAAGTCTACTTTGTACCAAGTATAGGTATACAGAAATGATACAAAGTCTCATTTTGTTTGAAATTTTATATAATGTTACTTTCTATTTTTCCTAAAATAAGCACTTGCTTTCCATATAATTTTTAAAGTTATTTTTAAAGTAATTATGGAGATAACCTACATGTAAACTTTTTAAGTAGCTCCAGAAAACACACACAAATTCAAAATTCCAGGCCTGAAAGTATGTATTTATCAATCATAAGTGTCATAAAGTCAGGACTATAATCATATTATTTGCTATTATTTTCTCAGTGTCCTAGCACAAAAGCAAGCACATAGTAAGTGCTCAAAAACACTCATGGAATGAAAGAAAAGTTATGAGTTAGTCTTGGGACAGAACTAGACATTGCAGGACTATTAGAACGGACAAGGGACCTCAAAAATAGGGAGATTTTTACCAAGTTTAGTGGGTTAGTTTTCCAGAATTTACTCCAAAAGCTTCCTATTCTCTCTTCTGCCAGAGTAAACAATAATAAACAAAAATTTACCATGGCAAGTCCTATTCAGGCTGGGGCTGATACATATATGCTATTTCAGTATATCATGATAATTTAGTATTCAATTTTCAACTGAAGAGTAACATAAGTGAGAAAAGGTCAGATATATAGTTTTCACCTGAAAAGACTTCCAAAGGGTCCCATTCCTAAAGAAGCTCTAGCGTCCAGTCACACTTTTGCACCACACTTATTTATTTTATACTGTGGTAATTAGAAGAGGAATACTTTTCATATCAAACTACTCACATGAAAGTGCAGTATAATTGTCCAAATGAGGCCAAGAATAATAGATGGGTTTCCATCTATGATATCAGTAACATGAATATTTATTAGCTTGATCTGGAAAAGAAAAATGCAGGTTAGAAAAGAGAAAATATTTCACAGCATTAATCTCCCCAACTAATTTTCATGTGAATTTCATACTCACTGATTGATTTTTCAGGAATGTCAGAGCATTTTCTATATTGATTCTACACTGGAATGTATTAGATCCTTTATCTCGGGGCTATGAGATTCAAGCAAAATATATTACTCAGAAAAGGGGGCTTCCTCTGAATGCAGAAGACCCCAGTGGCTGCTATTGCTGTAGCAATACGCCATGCAGACCCTGGACTGCTGCACCATCCCAGTGACTTTCTCTGCGTGGCCCCTGACAGAAGTCTCCAAACCTTGAAAAAAACTGGAGTAAAGATGAGAAACGTGTAAAGGAAGCTGGCTCTGTTTTTCTCACAGCACATTTCAAAGAGCCCTGGGAGCCGGGAAAGATCTTAATGGAGAGTCTATTTGGATAGTTTTCTTAAATTTTATCTTCTGAGGCTTCTTTTAACTTGTGCTGGGGAAATGGCTTGCTCTTTTATCGTAAAGGTAGCTGGTGGTCCCCGTCAAATTCAGTAGAATGGGAGGGTCCCAAAGGCCTTGGGCAAGGCTGTCTACTGCTGGTTAAAACCTGAGCTACCAACAAACCCAGATGCAGATCCAGGAGTCCTTTGAACTTGGGGCCTAGTGTGATGGCTTAGCTGTCAGGGTCTAGGGGAAATCTCCCTGGGGTTCCTCCTTTGTGTATGTGGGGCTGTTGGAACACTGTGTTCCTAAGGGGGAGAGTGATGATGGGGTGACGGTGGGAAGGATGGGGTGACAGGCATTGAGGTGCAGCTGAGGACACTGCCTTATGGCATGCGAGAAATGACATCTGAGTGAAGGTGAGGCGGATCACCATGAGTGGACAGATCGGATTTGGGAGGAGCCATGCGATCTTCACTGTCCTGTGGAGGGGAAGGCAGACAAATGAGAGGAGGGGATGGTGGTGGGGGGAATGCGGCAGAGGCCAGGAGCCTATCTCATCAGAAGAGAAATCTGCGTACTTTCCATGCAGAACACAGAGGCTGGGCCAGCGCAGCATCGGCCCTGTGTCGCTCACAGCCCCCAGAGTGAGGGCCCATGTGTCTGGGAAACATTGGGTTAGACAAGGTCCCATATATAGCTCTCTTTAGCCTTAATTTGCTTATGGGCTCCCTGGATCTCTAAGGAATAGAGCACGCAACTTCAACCACAAAATCTGATTTTTCTCTCCGTGGGATAGCTAATAACCAGAGGCAACTGGGATAAAGCATTAGCTCACATCTGCAAAGACCCCATTTTACCACTCACTCATAGAAGCATCTGCTGAACACAACTCAGTGTCAAGACCAGGGATCTTACAAAATAGTTATAATCTTTATGCTCAGAAGTTCCCATTAGACTGGGAGAAACTGACTTTTAAACGTCTAAAACCAAGTGAATACGTGTAACTGCAGAACCATGTAGAATTCCAAGGACATTCAAGGGCAGTGCAGAGGAAGCAGGTCAGCTCTGCCTGCAGGGACTGGCCTGAGATTCAGCAGAGGACCTACCAGGAGCGGGCATGGGGTTTACCCAAGAGGAGAGAAAGTGAAAGTTGTGTCCGACTCTTTGCCACCTCATGGACTCATGGACTTCTCCAGGCCAGAANTCTAAAACCAAGTGAATACGTGTAACTGCAGAACCATGTAGAATTCCAAGGACATTCAAGGGCAGTGCAGAGGAAGCAGGTCAGCTCTGCCTGCAGGGACTGGCCTGAGATTCAGCAGAGGACCTACCAGGAGCGGGCATGGGGTTTACCCAAGAGGAGAGAAAGTGAAAGTTGTGTCCGACTCTTTGCCACCTCATGGACTCATGGACTTCTCCAGGCCAGAATACTGGAGTGGGTAGCCTATCCCTTCTCTCTTCCTGATCCAGGAATCTCCTGCATTGCAGGTGGCTTCTTTACCAACTGAGCTATCAGGGAAGCCCAAGAAGAAAGAGGGCCTTGGCAAAAGAAAGACAAGGGCAACATGGACTTCTCCAGGCCAGAATACTGGAGTGGGTAGCCTATCCCTTCTCTCTTCCTGATCCAGGAGTCTCCTGCATTGCAGGTGGCTTCTTTACCAACTGAGCTATCAGGGAAGCCCAAGAAGAAAGAGGGCCTTGGCAAAAGAAAGACAAGGGCAGAGCCACACACCGGGAGGCTGTGTGAGAATTCCGTCTAGTCAAGGCTATGGCTTTTCCTGCGGTCATGTATGGATGTGAGAGTTGGACTATGAAGAAAGCTGAGCGCCGAAGAATTGATGCTTTTGAACTGTGGTGTTGGAGAAGACTCTTGAGAGTCCCTTGGACTGCAAGGAGATCCAACCAGTCCATTCTGAAGGAGATCAGCCCTGGGATTTCTTTGGAAGAAATGATGCTAAAGCTGAAACTCCAGTACTTTGCCCACCTCATGTGAAGAGTTGATGACAGAGGATGAGATGGCTGGATGGCATCACTGACTCAATGGACGTGAATCTGAGTGAACTCCGGGAGTTGGTGACGGACAGGGAGGCCTGGTGTGCTGCGATTCATAGGATCGCAAAGAGTCAGACACGACTGAGCGACTGAAATGAACTGAACTGAACTGAAAGCTCACAGCAATATGGAGGTGGGGTGGGAGAAGATGCTGTACAGCTACACAGAATCAACTTCCAGGTGGGTTGAGCGCCATCTGACAGGCCAGCTGTTTCCCAAATGGACCATCCCAGCACCTTGAAATGAACAAAAGATATTCAAGGGGAAAAAAAAAAAAAAACCACCCTTGGGTCAAATGCACTTGAGGAAAACAGAAACTAAGTGCCCATCAACAGATGAATGGATACAGAAGACATGGTTTATATAGACAGTGAAATACCACTCAGCCATAAAGAATGAAATTGTGCATTTGCAGCAACATGGATGGAGTTGGAGGGTATTATGCTAGGTGAAATGTGAGACAGAGAAATAAAAATACTCTATGATCTAACTTATTTGTGGAATCCAAAAAATGCAACAAACTAGTGACTATAACAAAAAGAAGCAGACTCATATGTATAGAGAATAAACTAGCGGTTACCAGTGGGGAAAGGGTAGGGAATTAAAAGGTAAAACCTATTATGTATAAAATAAGCTACAAGGATATATTGCACAACATGTGGAAGATAGCCAATATTTTATAATAACTATAAACGGAGAGTCCTGGTGGCTCAGACCGCAAAGAATATGCTTGTAATGTGGGAGACCCAGGTTCGATCCCTGGGTTGGGAAGATCTCCTGGAGAAGGGCATGGCAACCCATTCCACTATTCTTGCCTGGAGAATTCCATGGACAGAGGAGCCTGGTGGGCTACAGTCCATGGGGTGGCAAAGAGTTGGACACGACGGAGCAACTAACACTTTCACATAAATGGAGGATAATCTTTAAAAATCATGAATCACTATATTGTTATAATGTCAGTTATATAATATCATATATCAACTAACCTTTAATTTAAAAAAAAATTGAAAAAAGGTAGGTGGCCTTTTTGACCAGAGAACACTCAGACCATTAACTGAGCTGATATGCATTTTGAGTTTTTGAGGATTGTTTATTGTAGTGCTGGCCGAGAACTCACTTTCTGTGGAATGCTTGATGTTGTGATGGGATGGGNTGGAGTAGGAAATGGCAACCCACTCCGGTAGGCTTGCCTGGAGAATTCCATGGACAGAAGAGCCTGGTGGGCTTCATGAGCCCATGCACAGGGTTGCGTGAGCAGCTAACACCACACGACTACACTATCGCTTATAAGCTGTGGGACCCTCGGGAAGTCACACAACTTCTCTGTGCCTTAGGTTCCTTGTTTTTAAAATAGAAACAATACTATCTATCTCATGGGATGTTGCAAATTCAATGAAATGTAATGAGTAGTCAGTACACTTAAAGAACTCAACAGTATAACACTCAATATATAGGACTTCCATTGTAACTGCATTTGATAAAACAGATGTTGCTGCTTTCAGTATTTTATAGCACTGTCTCCCACACCCTTAACAGAAGTGCCCAAGTGCCCCCTTCTAGTGTTGGGAAAGAATAACAAATATATCAAAACAGAATACAAAAGATCAAGGGGACATTCGACACATTCTTTCAATCTCTCACCATTGCCATTTTGGAGACTAAAACAGGAGAGAACAGGGGGAATCACTTAAATATATTCTTAGCTTGGTTTGCTCTGTTTTTCCTCACCTTTGCCAACTGTGAGTTTATCCAGCAGGTGAAGGTTTTCTTCTGAGTGTCTTCCTGTTCAGCTATTTAAAAAGGACAACGGCAGTTAGCAAATGAGAAGCCTCAGAAGCCACTGGAACAAATCAGAGCATTAAAGGTCTGTCACTCTGGGAATGTGCATGTGTCTCACAATCTTATAAACTTTCTTGGAATTTAGTCTAAATTTCAGATGTTTGTCCAAGAAATGTTTTGGAAATAACATGTTGATAGGAGATTTCTTTACACCCACAGATTAACTGCAAGAGACAATAGTTTTTTTTAATACTTTTTACTGACAAAAGAATTAATCCCCTACATAACCTTGACAGTGCTGTACAAAGACCTGTAAAGAAAAAAAAAAAAAAGTTGATAATCCAAAAGGACTTGCAGTTTAAGCCAACAACATTTGGAACTTCAGATAAACCCAGAACACCTGAAAACATTCTAAAGGCTCATAAAGTCGTGGCAGTTTAGTCTTGACATTTTTCGTGAAGAATATATTGCCACTGAATTCACGTAAATGAGCTGCAATTAGTCAGAGAGACCTGAGTTCAAACCCTGCCTCTGTTACTGAGTAGCTGTGGGACAAGGAGCAGGTTCCTCGTGGCAGGCACACACTGCGAGAGACTGCTAGTGATTCACACAAAGTTGAATGGACCTTGGCAACGAGGAAACACAGAGCAAGTGCCAGCTCTCATGCTGACTAACCGGGCAGAGGGTCCCGGGAAAGATCTGAACACTCGAGGTGGGTCTTCTCTTCCTTCCTGGTGCAAGAGAGCCCCACACCAACACCATGCTTTCCCTACACTGTCTACCTCCTACATCACACGCCACCATTGCTCTTTCTCTCACACTTCATATCCAGTGCCTCAGGAAATCCTCTTAGGTCCGCCTTCAAAATACATCCAGGATATGACCACTTCTCCCCACCTTCAGTATAACGATCCTGCTCCATGTTAACTCAGATCAGGAAACCGCTCTGCTCCAAACTATGCAAGGGCTCCTCGCTTCACCCCTTAAAATGGCTACAAGCCCCACACCACCTGCCCCCTGCCCTCACCCCACCATCTTCCTTATGCTCGTTCCACTCCAACTACTCTGGCCTATCTGGCTTTTTGTTTGTTTTTTTCAAATTCTCCAGACACGTTCCCACCTGAGGGCTTTTGCACTAGCTCTCTTTTCTTCCAGGAATACCCTTACTACAGCTATCCCCACAAGCTAACTCCCTCATCTCCTTCAAATCTTGGTTTAAGTGGTACTCACCTGTAAAGGTCTCTTCTGACCATCCTAGTTTAACTGTAACAACTCTTCTTCTGCCTATTGTCCTGCTTGATTTTTATTTTTCTACAGTACTTACCACCTTTAACATTCTGTGTAAGCTACGTATGTAGTATTGTTGTTCAGTTGCTCAGTTGTGACCCACTCTTTGTGAACCCATGGACTGCAGCATGTCAGGCTTCCCTATCCTTCCACCATCTCCTGGAGTTTCCTCAAACTCATGGCCATTGAATCGATGATGCCATTTATCCATCTCATCCTCTGTCACCCCCTTCTCCTCCTGCCCTTAATCTTTCCCAGCATCAAGGTCTTTTCCAATGAGTCGGCTCTTC
The DNA here is from genome assembly GCA_006410675.1 of Oreotragus oreotragus. Taxonomy (NCBI): domain Eukaryota; kingdom Metazoa; phylum Chordata; class Mammalia; order Artiodactyla; family Bovidae; genus Oreotragus; species Oreotragus oreotragus. Next base: position 207,204 of record SJYX01009062.1, read on the forward strand.
ATATCAGGTGGCCAAAGTACTGGAGCTTCAGCTTCAGCATCAGTCCTTCCAAAGACTATACAGGGTTGATTTCATTTAGGACTGACTAGTTTGATCTCCTTGCTGTCAAAGGGACTCTCAAGAGTCTGCTCCAGCACCACAGCTCATCATTTCTTCAGTGCTCAGCCTTCTTTATGTTCCAACTATTACCATGTGTACATGACTACTGGAAAAACCATAGCTTTGACTATACAGACCTTTGTCAGTAAAGTGATGTCTCTGCCTTTTAATACACTAAGTTTGTCATAGCTTTTCTTCTAAGAAGCAACAAGATTTTCTTCTAAGAAGCAACAGTCTTTTTAATTTCATGACTGAAGTCACCATCTGCAGTGATTTTGGAGCCCCCAAAAATAAAGTCTGTCATTGTTGTCTCTCCCCCCAACCCCCAACCCCCCCGTCTATTTGCCATCAGTTGATGGGAACAGATGCCATGATCTTTGTTTTTTGAATGTTGAGTTTTAAGCCAGCTTTTTCACTCTCAGATGTGTATAAGAGACAGCACGTATGTGTGTCACCCCCTTCTCCTCCTGCCCTTAATCTTTCCCAGCATCAAGGTCTTTTCCAGTGAGTCGGCTCTTCATATCAGGTGGCCAAAGTACTGGAGCTTCAGCTTCAGCATCAGTCCTTCCAAAGACTATACAGGGTTGATTTCATTTAGGACTGACTAGTTTGATCTCCTTGCTGTCAAAGGGACTCTCAAGAGTCTGCTCCAGCACCACAGCTCATCATTTCTTCAGTGCTCAGCCTTCTTTATGTTCCAACTATTACCATGTGTACATGACTACTGGAAAAACCATAGCTTTGACTATACAGACCTTTGTCAGTAAAGTGATGTCTCTGCCTTTTAATACACTAAGTTTGTCATAGCTTTTCTTCTAAGAAGCAACAAGATTTTCTTCTAAGAAGCAACAGTCTTTTTAATTCCATGACTGAAGTCACCATCTGCAGTGATTTTGGAGCCCCCAAAAATAAAGTCTGTCATTGTTGTCTCTCCCCCCAACCCCCAACCCCCCCGTCTATTTGCCATCAGTTGATGGGAACAGATGCCATGATCTTTGTTTTTTGAATGTTGAGTTTTAAGCCAGCTTTTTCACTCTCCTCTTTCACCTTCATCAAGAGGTTCTTTAGTTCCTCTTCACTTTCTGCCATAAGGGTGGTGTCCTCTGCACATCTGAGGTTATTTGATACTTCTCCCAGCAATCTTGATTCCAGCTTGTGCTTCATCCAGTCCAGCATTTCACGTGATGTACTCTGCATATAAGTTAAATAAGCAGGGTAACAATATACAACCTTGACATGTTCCTTTTTCGATTTTGAACCAGTCTGTTGTTCCATGTCTGGTTCAAACTGTTGCTTCTTGACTTGTGTACAGGTTTCTCAGGGGGCAGGTAAGGTGGTCTGGTATTCCCATCTCTTTCAGAATTTTCCACAGTTTGTTGTGACCCACATAGTCAAAGGCTTTAGTGTAATCAATGAAGCAGATGTTTTTTGGAATTCCTTTGAATTTTCGATGATGTAATGGATGTTGGCAATTTGATCTCTGGTTCCTCTACTGTTTCTAAATCCAGCTTGAACATCTGGAAGTTTTTGGTTCACATACTTTTGAAGCCTGACTTAAAGGATGTTGAACGTGACCTTGCCAGCATGCAAAATGAGTGCAACTGTGCGGTAGTTTGAGCATTCTTTGGCATTGCCCTTCTTTGGGATTGGAATGAAAACTGACCTTTTCCAGTCCTGTGGCCACTGCTGAGTTTTCCAAATTTGCTGGCATATTGAGTGCAGCACTTTCACAGCATCATCTTTTAGGATTCAAAAGAGTTCAGCTGGAATTCCATCACTTCCACTAGCTTTGTTTGTAGTAATGCTTCCTAAGGCCCATTTGACTTCACACTCCAGGATTTCTGGCTCTGAGTGAGTGATCGTACCATCGTGGTTATCCAGGTCATTAAGACCTTTTTTGTACAGTTATTCTGCATATTCTTGCCACCTCTTCTTAATATCTTCCGCTTCTGTTAGGTCCTTACCGTTTCTGTCCTTTATTGTGCCCATCTTTGCAATAAATGCAAATAAATAAAATGTTCCCTTGGTGTCTCTAATTTTCTTGAAGAAATATCTAGTCTTTTCCATTCTATTGTTTTCCTCGATTTCTTTGCATTGTTCATTTAAGAAGGCTTTCTTATCTCTCTTTGCTCTTCTTTGGAACTCTGCATTCTGAGGGGTATATCTTTCCTTTTTTCCTTTGCCTTTCACTTCTTTTCTCAGCTATTTATAAGGCCTTCTCAGACAACCATTTCGCCTTGTTGCATATCTTTTTCTTTGGGATGGTTTTGATCACCACTTCCTGTACAATGTTATAAGCCTCTGTCCATAGTTCTTCAGGCACTCTGTATATCATATATGTAGTAGGTTTATCATTTAATGTCTTGCTCTCCTTACAACAGAATTTAAGTAGCACATAAACAAGATGTTTCATCTGTGAAATATTCCAGGGCTTGGAAGAGTCTGGCCAGATTCTAAATAAATATTTGCTAAAAGAGTAGGAATAACAATAATTTTACTAATTATTATTGTTATATTTTATTTACTGTACTGAGAAGGTCAAGTCTACCTTTATGCGTTTGCATTCCTTCTTTGAAAAGCTGCCTGTTCTATCTTCTAAAACACTGTTTTCCTTTGACTCTTCCCATTCACCCCTATTAATCTCTAACGCGGTTAAACTGAAATGGTTGGCATGACACCTAGTTTGAGTTCTTAAAAATGTTTTAATCTGTTGAGAGCTCAGGGTGAGAAAATGAAGAGAACCTGAGTAAATGGAATTTTAGGGTCTTTATAATTGTAACTAGAGATTAAAGATGCACTGAACCTTGTTGGATTTCCTCAACTTTTAAAATCCATTTCATTTTTTCTGTATTACCAGCTGAAATTAGTTGCAGCTCATTTACACCTTAAAGGGTGCTCAATAATTGAGCACCCAATCTATAATCTACACAAAAAAATTCCAATGAAAATTTTGTTATATCTGACCTAATTTGATTAAAATCTAATAAAAATAAGGAGAAAAACAATAAGATGAGCAGTCAGTACAAATCCCCACCCAGATCTCTACAGTTAGCAATTGAAACCTTCATGAAAAGCTTTAAAAAGGTAATTTCATAGCTTTTAATGAATGTGTTGTCCAAATACAGGATACTTGGTCATCCTGGAAATCAGAAACCTTCAAATGCAACAAGGACCCTTTGCTAACAGCAAGCAAAGATGTCCCAGGTGTCGTTAAACAGCCTGATAACCACTCGATTGAATGTTTTGTCCTTGCCATGTCACTAATCCCTTGACACTTTTTCCCATACTTTCATACTGTCTTACCCTAGAAAAGTGCTATTAACTCAACAGGAATCAGAGCTATCAAATAGCTCACACTATGGCAGGATAAGTAACCTTTTGTTCTTTTCAAAGGTTGACCCATTGGGGAAAAAATAATTGAGATCCACACGCTTTAAAGCAACTTGATTTGAGTGGGTGAGATTTTATTAATGTTGGGTTTTATTTTTTAAACTTTCCGAGTAACTTTCTAGTAAAATAATAAAACTTTTCACAGAATGACATGAAGAGAATAGGACCTTTTATTTTTTTATTCTATTTCTTTAATTTTTAAAATTTAATTTTATATTGGAGTATAGTTGTGCTAGTTTCAGGTGTACAGCAAAATGATTCAGATACATATATGCCTGTTCTTTTTCATATTCTTTTACCATATAGGCTATTAAAGAGTATTGAGTAGCGTTTCCTGTGCTATACAGCCTTTGTTGATGATCTATTTCATGTATAATAGTAGGTACACATTAATCTCAACTCCCTAATTTACTCCTCCTCCCCACCTTTCCCCTTTGGTGACCATGTTTGTTTTCTAAGTCTGTGAGTCTATTTCTGTTTTGTGAATGAGTTCATAGGTGTCATTTTTAGATTCCACATTTAAGTGATGTCATAAATAGTTGTCTTTCTCTGTCTGACGTACTTCACTTAGCAGGATCATCTCTAGGGCCATTCATGTTGCTGCAAATAGCATTACTTCATTCTTTTTTATGGCTAAATAATGAGAATAGGACCTTTTAATCAGCAGATGTTAGGGATGGAAAAAAACAAAAGCAGAAAGAGAATAAAATCTACCATAATGATGAGTTTTTAATACCAAGGAGTAGAGAAAGTGAGAAATTCTTTCTCCTAATTTTTTTAAGGCAAATAAGAAATATGTATAAGGCAGGAAAATGTAGTCAGTGAATTTTATTCAGACCCATATAGGTGTCCTTTATCATTCTTGGTAAAAATCTGGCTGAGTTTGCGAAAGGAGGCATAGAAGGAAAAGATTTTCTCTAGGTGTCATTACCATAAAAATACATTTAATCCCTGAGTTTGTTCTTATTCAATCTGCCTTTTGTGAGCTGGCAACTCATATCTTTAGCTGGAGGGGAACTTAAATGAAAACAAATTGAGTTAAGCTCAATTAAAGAAGGTGGATTATAAATTCATTACTAAGCTCATTATAAAACTACCATGGCCACTGGGTCTCAGCAAGGTCCAGTTTCACAAAAGTTCATCTAAAATGTTGACTCCAGCAGCCCTTCCCGTTATTAAAAGTCACCCAGGCATAAGAATCTCTAATTTACATTTTCACTAAAATACAGAGGAATGCATTACTACAATGTGGCTTCTCCAAGAATGTTCTCTACTGCATGAGGTCACCAAGGAAGCTTTGTAACCTCCTTCTATCCAGGAATTTCCCTTTCTACTAGTGGATTACTGATTACAGGTTTACTGCCCATGGCCCCAGATTTATTACTTGGATCTTTCATTCTCCTCATTAAAATCTTTTGATCATTCCCTAATTCCTTAATGAATTCTTAGTCTAACATTCTAGCTCATTCATAATCTGACTCTGATCAACTTTTTCCTGACTCATCTCCCATAACTTCTCCACTCATATCCTACTGCCCTACCCAAACCAGAGTATCTACAATTCCCCAATCGAGTTGCACTGTTTTCTGCATCAAAATGCTATGTACCCTCTGGACTGGACAATTCTTCCATATCCCTCTGGACCCACAGAAACCCCAGCACCCAGCACATGGCAGGCGTTAGGCTGACATTTGTTAAAATAGGACATGCCCTGTTCAGCGTTCCCCTTGCAAAACAGAAACAGTCCCTTCTGGCTCTGCCTTACCACAACACTTTGTTGGATCTTTTTTTTTTTTTTTTAATCTTTACCATTAGCAAGTATACAATCCTCATAAAACAATTTTTTGAAACAGTAATCGAATTCCAAGTTATTCTTAACTTCCCCAAACACCCACTTTCCTTGCCCTGAGACAACATTAACTCACAATCTCCTGTACATCCCTTCTAGATTAGGCGGGCAAAGAAAAGAAATTCTAAAGGGCAAGGATTTGTTTTGATTGGTCACTGGGTCTCTAGCTCCAAGAAGTAAAAGACACTCAGTCAAAACTTGTCGACTGAATGAATGAATGAATATGTAAATTGATTACTATACATGATATTTTTTAAGTTGATAATTCAAAATAAACATGACTTAGCTACACTATTTAAATCAGAAAAGCATCTGTGGAACCATAAGACAATTGTTCAAAGATCATAACCCTTCCACATTAACAGGAAGGAAGAAAATTATATCTGGCTAGTAAAAAGAACAAAGTAGATATATATGTGCCCCTGTGTGTGTATTTTCTTAAGTGAAAGAGAGTGAGTTACAACATAATGTGTTTATGATGATTCCATCTGTATTTTTATGACAGGATAGCTCCGTGAAAAACTCAGCAGTTTCTGTCTTAACGGTGAGTACCAGTTGCTGCTCACGTACAGCAGTCATGCTCCTGCATCTGGCTTTTCTCCTACTCAAGGCACAAACCTTAAAACTAAACCTTTCTCCTTTTGTGTTTTTGCTTCCTCGTAACCCAGTGCCACGTAGAGAAGAGATACTCAATAAATTTAGCTGACTGAAAGATTTAGCAAAGATTAAAAGACTGAGGCTCAAAGTGACTTGTCGTTGCCTGGAGAAGAATTTGTTGGCAACGGTTACTAGGCCTAGGTCTTATCCTTATCCTTGTTTTAAAAACCCCTGGGCAACTTTAGACACAGTTGGGAAAGAGGGGGACAAATGGAGACAGTAGCATCAACAGATACACACTATCGTGTGTAAAATCGATAGCTGGTGAGAAGTTGCTGTATAACACAGGGAGACCAGTCTGGCACTCTGGGATGACCCAGGGGGTGGGGTGGGGAGAGGGGAGTATATATTTTATACATATAAAAATAGTGTATAATTATGGTGGAGTCACATTGCTGTACAGCAGAAACCAACACAAGACTGTAAAACTTTTTTAAAAACAACATAAACTCAAAAAAATAAATAAAGTGAATAAATAAAAACCCCTGGGCAATTTCTTTCTCCTGCTAAGAAAATGTCTTGAACAAAAGGGCGTATACTAATGAGACCCTGTTTCTCTCCCCTGAAACAATCCTGCCAACTCCTGGTGAGCTGGGACAGCCACAGTAGGATGAATAAATTCAGTAAGACAATAATGCAACACATTTTAGCCACGTGTTCCAACAGCCACCCCAGAGAATCTTCCCCAAGCTGTTATCCGACAGAAAGGGAACTAAACACAATAAGGCCATCTCTTCTATTGTTTCTCAAGGAGATGATAACAAATAGAAATAAGTGAAGAAACAAATTAAGAGAAAGAAAATACACAGGCACGCCCAATCAAAACAAGAAAAGCCTAAAATGTCTTAAGAATAAACAGGAAAAGGCCTGTGACTGAACTACCAAAGGGGAGACTATTAACCAATAGAGAAAGCAAGGGGACAATTCACAACACATTTTCTTGCAACCAACCAGAAGCCAAGCAAACAAGCAAGAAAGAAAAATAAATAGTACCAAGACTGAGGCCTTACTTACTGAATCAGAAAAGTGAGTTCAGAAGCTAAGTCTTAGCTAACATATCTCGTAAGCACAGTATGCAAACATATCTCTACCTCAAAATTCTTTTCATTCAAGTACTTCCTCCCTGGAGAATCTACATTGTCCCTATGGAAAAGAAAAAAAAAAAACCACAAGCAACAGCAATTGACTGTCAAACCAGCATTCCAGGACTGAAACCACACTCTACCTCCCTACTTCTCCCCTACTGAAACCACACTCTACCTCCCTACTTCTCCCCAAACTCGCCCTCATCTGTGCTTTCATCTCATGGGTTTGACGCCACCATCTTTCATCAGCCCCAGGTACAGACCCCAAATCCTGCCAACTTTGCCTCCACGTGGATCTGGCATATGCACTTCCTTCTCTACATCTGACGGCCTCCTGCCCTGTCAGCTCTGCTGCAGACCGCAGCCATGGCCAATCATGTCGGCTCTGCTCCCTTCAATCTATTCTCCACTTCAACCAGTAAATCTGCCCACAGCACCTTTTCCACCTTCGGATGTTTTCTCTCTGCTCTGAGGATCAAAAGCAGAACAGCCTATGAAGCCTTGCCTGGTTCACCCACAGCATTTCTCCAGCTTCAGCACATATTAACACTGCCCTTCCCTGGAGTCCAGTGCTCCAGACACTCCATCTTCCTCCAGGACCTCTAGAAGTTATGTTCCTCCTGCTGGTGGGCTGCCATCTACGGGGTCACACAGAGCCGGACACGACTGAAGTGACTTAGCAGCAGCAGCAGCCACACCTGTTTGTACCACCCTTCCCTGGTGGGCCAGAGGTTAAAGTGTCTGCCTGCAATGTGGGAGACCTGGGTTCGATCCCTGGGTTGGGAAGATTCCCTGGAGAAGGAAATGGCAACCCACTCCAGTATTCTTGCCAGGAGAATCCCATGGACGGAGGAGCCTGGTGGGCTACAGCCCACAGGGTCACAAAGAGTTGAACACAACTGAGCTACTTCACTTTCTTTCTTTCTTTCCCCTTCATGTACTTAACTTCTAATTACACTTAGAGCTCAGCTCAATAGTTGCATCCCAAAGGAAAAATAAGCTAATTCGTCTTCCTCTACTACTTAAGCACTTGCCTCAACTTATAATCACTGACAAGGTTAAGAGCATGGACTCTAGAGCCAGACTACCTGAGTTTGATCCATATTTGCCACACATACAAGCTGTGAGCCTCAGTCTTCTCATCTGTAAAATGGGGATAGCAGTGCCTACCTCAGAGTTGTTAAGAGAATTAAACACTTGTGATGTAGATCAGAGATCAACAACTGACAACCCCAAAGGCCAAATGTAGCCTATTGCCTATTTTTGTAAATAAAGTTATTTTGGAGCAGAGACACATTCATTTACTTACATATTGTCTGTAGCTACGTTCATGCTAAAATGGCAAGTTGCATAGTTGCGGCAGAGACCATACAGACCTCCAAGTTAAATATTTACTACTTTGTTCTTACAAAGAAAGTCTACCAATCCTTGGCCCAGACTATGCTTGAGCTATACAAATGAATATTAGCTACAACATGGATGAATGTTGAAATCATTATGCTAACTGAAAGAAGCCATCACGAAATACCACATAGTATATGATTCCATTTGTATGAAACATCCAGAATAGGAGAGGTTAAAGTGTCTGCCTCCAATGTGGGAGACCTGGGTTCGATCCCTGGGTCAGGAAGATCCACTGGAGAAGGAAATGGCAACCCACTCCAGTATTCTTGCCTGGAGAATCCCATGAACTGAGGAGCCTGGTGGTTTGCAGTTCACGGGGTCACAGAGAGTTGGACACGACTGAGTGACTTTACTTACTTATAGACACAGAAAGTAGATCAATGTTTGTTCAGGGCTGATACAAGGGGGAGGAGAAGGTTTTGGAATATTATTGAAAGGGTATGGGGTTTCTTTGGGGTTGGGGGGATGATAAAAAACATTCTAAAATTAAGTGTGATGGATGCACAACTTTGTGAGTATACTAAAAATGACTGAATTGCACACTATAAGTGGGTGAGCTACATGGTATGTGAATCACATCTTGAATTATAGCTCTATAATGCTGTTACCCCCAAAATAGCAGCTAAGACCTGTGAACTTCTTTGATTACTATCTGCTTCCTCATTAGCCTGTGGGCCCCAGGAGAGCACAGGCCAACCCTGATTTTGCTCCTCATCTTGCGTGCAGTACGCACCCCAGTGCATTTCAGGTTGTTCAGACTCAAAAAGTATTTGTTGGTTATCTGGCTGGAAGGTGCGAGTGGGGCTTTGCTGCTATTTTTCCCCAGTCAATCCAGAGATTTAAGGTCTCAGTCGGCTGGGAAACGCTGTGACACAGAGCAAGGAATTTCTGCTCTGGGCCTTAGCATGTAGGATCCAGCCAGGTCGTGTAGCCACATGAGGCAACCGCGCCCTCATGCAAACACCTGCGACCTTCACACTGAGGCTTTTGTTTCCAGCCACATGGAACACAGCTCCTGGCTCTCTGCAAAAACAAACTTTGCACTTCCAGCACATGAAAATGAGCCTGCGATGCGGATGACATGCCTGGGATCTGGGGTGCTTTTTGCTTCTCTTCTTTCTTACCCTCTTCTGACTCATCTGGGTTGCTCAATAAAAAATATCTGTGGAATAAATAAATCAAAGAGATGACTACATTTCTTTTAACACGTATTTCTCACTCCCTACTACTTTTTAACAACCACATTAACACTGTGAACACTTTTCTTCTGAAAATCACCTTCCTCTGAAGGTGTGAGCCTGAACACCTTCCATTTGAGCCAGCAGTCCAAACACCTCTGACTTCTGAGTTCAAAAGAGCCAGACTGAGCTAAAGGGATGGTGCTGTGGTTACAAATTTAGGATTCTTACACTTTTGAATGTCAGCTAATCAACTGGAGGTCAGAGGTTAAGTGCAGGGTTCTATGCCCCAATTCCCAGAGATTCTGACTGAGGGGGGATCACACAGCTCACTCTGAGAAATCCTTGCTAAAGTAATTAGATGGGTTTATACGTGTGACTTATTCTTGAAAAAAATACAAGGGAACAGGAAGGACCTAGCAAAAATAGTAATGAAATAATAAACTCTGAGATGTTAACATAATGAATTAATAACTCAAATATAAATCTATTCTAATTTATGGAGATCCTAAGACACACTTCAAGGGACTTAGAAGGCATGCCATGTCCAGGAGTAAGTAGGATTCAAGGGTAAGGAGCAATGAGACTGTTTCCTTAAAGTTTCTGGGAATGGTAACCCACTCCAGTATTCTTCCCTGGAAAATCCCATGGACAGAGGAGCCTGGCAGGCTACAGTCCATGGGATCCCAGAGATCGGACATGACTGAGCAACTAACATTTCATTTTCATTTCTAGTCAAGTGCTCAGGCAGGCATTCTGTAAATGAGAAAACTGTAGATACAAAAGATGAACGATTTGTAGCCACGCATGCAATAAGCGTTTATTGAAAATCTACTATGTCCTGGATACTGTGCTCTAGATGTCACATCTGGCTGAGAGAGAAATTCAAATCCAGATGCGTCTGATACCAAAATCCACGTTCTTTTCATTATAATTAAAAATCAGCTGAAATGCCAGATCTATGTCTCCTCCAACTATCACCCTATTTCTCTCCTCCCCTTCAAACCCAAGCTTCTTGAAAGAATTGTCTACCCTGGCTGCCTTTACTTCCCCATCTACCACTCACTCCTCAACCCACAAAAACCTGGCACCTATCCCTGCCTCTCCACTTAATTCTCAGCTGGGCCACTTATAACATGCCCACTGCTAACCTCATGAATACTTGTCAGTATTTTCTGGACTCCTGAAACTTGATACTATTTACTACCCTCTCCTTCTTGAAACAGTCTCTTAGGATTCCATGATACCACACTCAGCTGGTTTTCTTTCTACTTCTCTGGACACCCCTTCCAAGCTCTACTGTGGGTGTTTGGCTTCTTTTATCTCTGGACTGTTCTGTCGAGCCCCTTCTTCTCTTTCTCTAGATTCAGTCATCTACTCCCACAGAACAAATGACCATTTATACACCCGTCACTGCCACATCTTTACCTTCAGCCCAGGTGTCCGTTTCTCCTGAGTTGCGTGTATGTTTGCCCCACTATCTTCTGGCTATCTCCACTTAATTATTTCAGGGACACACTTCAAACTCCACATTGCCAGAACTGAGTTACCATCTCAACCAGCTCCCTCTCCCACCAAAGTTGCTCTGCATCTTTTCCCCAGTGAATGGTTCCATCATCTGTTCATTTGCTAAAGAATAAACCTGAGTTATCTTTGATACTTGCTACTCCCTCCCTTTCCCACACCCACTCAATCAAAAAGCCCTGATAACTATCTCAATAAAACTGAAATAAAGTAAAAAATTTTTTCATATGACATCCCTTATATGTGGATCCTAAAAAAAAAAGAGGGGGTACAAATGAACTTATTTACAAAACAGAAGTAGAGTCATGGATATAAAAAAACAGATGTATGGTTACCAGGGCATGAAGGCGAAGGAATAAATTGGGAGGTTGGAATTGGCATATACACACTATTATATATAGAACAGATAAGTAATAAGGACATACTGTATAGCTCAGGGAACTCTACTCAATACTCTGTAATGGCCTATATGGGGAAAGTATTAAAAAAAAAAAAAGAGAGAGAGAGAGTGGATCTATGTATATGTATAACTGATTCCTGCTGGCTTCCCCGCTGGCTCAGATGGTAAAGCATCTGCCTACAATTTGGGAGACCCAGGTTCGATCCTGGGTTGGGAAGATCCTCTGGAAAAGGAAATGGCAACCCACTCCAGTACCCTAGCCTGGGAAATTCATGGACGGAAGAGCCTGGTAGGCTACAGTCCATGGTCGCAAAGAGTCAGACACGACTGAGCGACTTCACACTTTCACTATAACTGATTCACTTTGCTGTACACCTGAAACTAACACAACATTGTAAATCAACTATACTCCAATAAAAATTTTAAAAATAAAATAAAAATTTTTTAAATTCAAAGCTCTGAAAACTGGGCCTATTAGATATTTCTGGGTACCCATTTCTATCTGTACTAGCACCTCCTAGATCAGGACACCATTATGTCTCAGTTAGACTGCGGTAACAGACTCAACTGGTCTTCCGTCTTCACTTTCCACCCCACACGACCGCACCCCACAGCTCCCCCTAGGTGACTTCAACATCACCAGTTCTGAATAAGCTTCTACTCAGAATGCTTCTGTTGTCTTCTCTTGACCTTAAGAAAAATGTCAAACCTCTATACGCTTACATGACCTCAGTTTTTAAAAAAATTTTAGCATCTTTATTGAATTTGTTACAATATTGCTTCTGTTTTATGCTTTGGTTTTTTGGCTGAAGGCATGTGGGATCCTAGCTCCTCAACCAGGGCACCAACCCGCACCCTCTGCATTGGAAGGCAAAGTCTTAACCACTGGACCATCAGGGAAGTCCCTACATGACTTCATCTTTTCACACTCTCCTTCACACTCCAAACTTCAGACTCACTGAACATCCATTTCCTTGAATGTGCCACGTTCAGACATCTTCTGGCTCTGATACACTGTCACCACTGCCTGAAACCCTCTTTCCATCTTCAGCCTTCTCATCTGTTAACACGTTAGGTTTAAGCTTAGAAAACACTTCCTACGGGAAGCTCTCCCTGATCCTCAAGTCTGAGGGAGGTGTTCCTACTCTGAACTTCTACAGCACCATGCCACCTTCCTCCTGTAGCACACATACTATACTGCCGATAGACTGGTCTGTATCTTTGTTTCAGGATAGCAAAAGCTATGTGCCGTTCCCTGAGCTCAGTACAGTGTCTTATATACATCACAAGCATTAAAAAAATAATAATAATAACTTGCTTAGTAACAAATAAATAAGTGAATGGGGCCCTAGGCAAAAAACAAATCTATACTTAGGAAAAGCATAACCATTAATGGAATAGCATCTCTTACTTTTAAAAAATCCTGTGTTTTCTTTCAACAAGTACCTGATATCACCCAAATCTCTTGAAATGTTAAGTCACTGTTTCTGTTTGCTCACCTCTCATTTTGGTTCAGAGGTTAAAGCGTCTGCCTCCAATGCGGGAGAGCTGGGTTCAATCCCTGGGTCAGGAAGTTCCCCTGGAGAAGGAAACGGCAACCCATTCCAGTATTCTTGCCTGAGAATCCCAAGGACGGAGGAGCCTGGTGGGCTACAGTCCACGGGGTCACAAAGAGTCGGACACGGCTGAGCCACTTCACTTCACTTCATTTTCTCCTTAACTCACTGTAGTCAGGCCTCCACCTCACCACCTGAGTGTAGCAAATGNACTATTTAAATCAGAAAAGCATCTGTGGAACCATAAGACAATTGTTCAAAGATCATAACCCTTCCACATTAACAGGAAGGAAGAAAATTATATCTGGCTAGTAAAAAGAACAAAGTAGATATATATGTGCCCCTGTGTGTGTATTTTCTTAAGTGAAAGAGAGCGAGTTACAACATAATGTGTTTATGATGATTCCATCTGTATTTTTATGACAGGATAGCTCCGTGAAAAACTCAACAGTTTCTGTCTTAACGGTGAGTACCAGTTGCTGCTCACGTACAGCAGTCATGCTCCTGCATCTGGCTTTTCTCCTACTCAAGGCACAAACCTTAAAACTAAACCTTTCTCCTTTTGTGTTTTTGCTTCCTCGTAACCCAGTGCCACGTAGAGAAGAGATACTCAATAAATTTAGCTGACTGAAAGATTTAGCAAAGATTAAAAGACTGAGGCTCAAAGTGACTTGTCGTTGCCTGGAGAAGAATTTGTTGGCAACGGTTACTAGGCCTAGGTCTTATCCTTATCCTTGTTTTAAAAACCCCTGGGCAACTTTAGACACAGTTGGGAAAGAGGGGGACAAATGGAGACAGTAGCATCAACAGATACACACTATCGTGTGTAAAATCGATAGCTGGTGAGAAGTTGCTGTATAACACAGGGAGACCAGTCTGGCACTCTGGGATGACCCAGGGGGTGGGGTGGGGAGAGGGGAGTATATATTTTATACATATAAAAATAGTGTATAATTATGGTGGAGTCACATTGCTGTACAGCAGAAACCAACACAAGACTGTAAAACTTTTTTAAAAACAACATAAACTCAAAAAAATAAATAAAGTGAATAAATAAAAACCCCTGGGCAATTTCTTTCTCCTGCTAAGAAAATGTCTTGAACAAAAGGGCGTGTACTAATGAGACCCTGTTTCTCTCCCCTGAAACAATCCTGCCAACTCCTGGTGAGCTGGGACAGCCACAGTAGGATGAATAAATTCAGTAAGACAATAATGCAACACATTTTAGCCACGTGTTCCAACAGCCACCCCAGAGAATCTTCCCCAAGCTGTTATCCGACAGAAAGGGAACTAAACACAATAAGGCCATCTCTTCTATTGTTTCTCAAGGAGATGATAACAAATAGAAATAAGTGAAGAAACAAATTAAGAGAAAGAAAATACACAGGCACGCCCAATCAAAACAAGAAAAGCCTAAAATGTCTTAAGAATAAACAGGAAAAGGCCTGTGACTGAACTACCAAAGGGGAGACTATTAACCAATAGAGAAAGCAAGGGGACAATTCACAACACATTTTCTTGCAACCAACCAGATTACTAATGAGACCCTGTTTCTCTCCCCTGAAACAATCCTGCCAACTCCTGGTGAGCTGGGACAGCCACAGTAGGATGAATAAATTCAGTAAGACAATAATGCAACACATTTTAGCCACGTGTTCCAACAGCCACCCCAGAGAATCTTCCCCAAGCTGTTATCCGACAGAAAGGGAACTAAACACAATAAGGCCATCTCTTCTATTGTTTCTCAAGGAGATGATAACAAATAGAAATAAGTGAAGAAACAAATTAAGAGAAAGAAAATACACAGGCACGCCCAATCAAAACAAGAAAAGCCTAAAATGTCTTAAGAATAAACAGGAAAAGGCCTGTGACTGAACTACCAAAGGGGAGACTATTAACCAATAGAGAAAGCAAGGGGACAATTCACAACACATTTTCTTGCAACCAACCAGACGCCAAGCAAACAAGCAAGAAAGAAAAATTAATAGTACCAAGACTGACGCCTTACTTACTGAATCAGAAAAGTGAGTTGAGAAGCTAAGTCTTAGCTAACATATCTCGTAAGCACAGTATGCAAACATATCTCTACCTCAAAATTCTTTTCATTCAAGTACTTCCTCCCTGGAGAATCTACATTGTCCCTATGGAAAAGAAAAAAAAAAAACCACAAGCAACAGCAATTGACTGTCAAACCAGCATTCCAGGACTGAAACCACACTCTACCTCCCTACTTCTCCCCTACTGAAACCACACTCTACCTCCCTACTTCTCCCCAAACTCGCCCTCATCTGTGCTTTCATCTCATGGGTTTGACGCCACCATCTTTCATCAGCCCCAGGTACAGCCCCCAAATCCTGCCAACTTTGCCTCCACGTGGATCTGGCATATGCACTTCCTTCTCTACATCTGACGGCCTCCTGCCCTGTCAGCTCTGCTGCAGACCGCAGCCATGGCCAATCATGTCAGCTCTGCTCCCTTCAATCTATTCTCCACTTCAACTAGTAAATCTGCCCACAGCACATTTTCCACCTTCGGATGTTTTCTCTCTGCTCTGAGGATCAAAAGCAGAACCCTGCCTGGTTCACCCACAGCATCTCTCCAGCTTCAGCACATATTAACACTGCCCTTCCCTGGAGTCCAGTGCTCCAGACACTCCATCTTCCTCCAGGACCTCTAGAAGTTATGTTCCTCCTGCCACACCTGTTTGTACCACCCTTCCCTGGTGGGCCAGAGGTTAAAGTGTCTGCCTGCAATGTGGGAGACCTGGGTTCGATCCCTGGGTTGGGAAGATTCCCTGGAGAAGGAAATGGCAACCCACTCCAGTATTCTTGCCTGGAGAATCCCATGGACGGAGGAGCCTGGTGGGCTACAACCCACAGGGTCGCAAAGAGTTGGACACGACTGAGCTACTTCACTTTCTTTCTTTCTTTCCCCTTCATGTACTTAACTTCTAATTACACTTAGAGCTCAGCTCAATAGTTGCATCCCAAAGGAAACCTAAGCTAATTCGTCTTCCTCTACTACTTAAGCACTTGCCTCAACTTATAATCACTGACAAGGTTAAGAGCATGGACTCTAGAGCCAGACTACCTGAGTTTGATCCATATTTGCCACACATACAAGCTGTGAGCCTCAGTCTTCTCATCTGTAAAATGGGGATAGCAGTGCCTACCTCAGAGTTGTTAAGAGAATTAAACACTTGTGATGTAGATCAGAGATCAACAACTGACAACCCCAAAGGCCAAATGTAGCCTATTGCCTATTTTTGTAAATAAAGTTATTTTGGAGCAGAGACACATTCATTTACTTACATATTGTCTGTAGCTACGTTCATGCTAAAATGGCAAGTTGCATAGTTGCGGCAGAGACCATACAGACCTCCAAGTTAAATATTTACTACTTTGTTCTTACAAAGAAAGTCTACCAATCCTTGGCCCAGACTATGCTTGAGCTATACAAATGAATATTAGCTACAACATGGATGAATGTTGAAATCATTATGCTAACTGAAAGAAGCCATCACGAAATACCACATAGTATATGATTCCATTTGTATGAAACATCCAGAATAGGAGAGGTTAAAGTGTCTGCCTCCAATGTGGGAGACCTGGGTTCGATCCCTGGGTCAGGAAGATCCACTGGAGAAGGAAATGGCAACCCACTCCAGTATTCTTGCCTGGAGAATCCCATGAACTGAGGAGCCTGGTGGTTTGCAGTTCACGGGGTCACAGAGAGTTGGACACGACTGAGTGACTTTACTTACTTATAGACACAGAAAGTAGATCAATGTTTGTTCAGGGCTGATACAAGGGGGAGGAGAAGGTTTTGGAATATTATTGAAAGGGTATGGGGTTTCTTTGGGGTTGGGGGGATGATAAAAAACATTCTAAAATTAAGTGTGATGGATGCACAACTTTGTGAGTATACTAAAAATGACTGAATTGCACACTATAAGTGGGTGAGCTACATGGTATGTGAATCACATCTTGAATTATAGCTCTATAATGCTGTTACCCCCAAAATAGCAGCTAAGACCTGTGAACTTCTTTGATTACTATCTGCTTCCTCATTAGCCTGTGGGCCCCAGGAGAGCACAGGCCAACCCTGATTTTGCTCATCTTGCGTGCAGTACGCACCCCAGTGCATTTCATGTTGTTCAGATTCAAAAAGTATTTGTTGGTTATCTGGCTGGAAGGTGCAAGTGGGGCTTTGCTGCTATTTTTCCCCAGTCAATCCAGAGATTTAAGGTCTCAGTCGGCTGGGAAACGCTGTGACACAGAGCAAGGAATTTCTGCTCTGGGCCTTAGCATGTAGGATCCAGCCAGGTCGTGTAGCCACATGAGGCAACCGCGCCCTCATGCAAACACCTGCGACCTTCACACTGAGGCTTTTGTTTCCAGCCACATGGAACACAGCTCCTGGCTCTCTGCAAAAACAAACTTTGCACTTCCAGCACATGAAAATGAGCCTGCGATGCAGATGACATGCCTGGGATCTGGGGTGCTTTTTGCTTCTCTTCTTTCTTACCCTCTTCTGACTCATCTGGGTTGCTCAATAAAAAATATCTGTGGAATAAATAAATCAAAGAGATGACTACATTTCTTTTAACACATATTTCTCACTCCCTACTACTTTTTAACAACCACATTAACACTGTGAGCACTTTTCTTCTGAAAATCACCTTCCTCTGAAGGTGTGAGCCTGAACACCTTCCATTTGAGCCAGCAGTCCAAACACCTCTGACTTCTGAGTTCAAAAGAGCCAGACTGAGCTAAAGGGATGGTGCTGTGGTTACAAATTTAGGATTCTTACACTTTTGAATGTCAGCTAATCAACTGGAGGTCAGAGGTTAAGTGCAGGGTTCTATGCCCCAATTCCCAGAGATTCTGACTGAAGGGGGATCACACAGCTCACTCTGAGAAATCCTTGCTAAAGTAATTAGATGGGTTTATACGTGTGACTTATTCTTGAAAAAAATACAAGGGAACAGGAAGGACCTAGCAAAAATAGTAATGAAATAATAAACTCTGAGATGTTAACATAATGAATTAATAACTCAAATATAAATCTATTCTAATTTATGGAGATCCTAAGACACACTTCAAGGGACTCAGAAGGCATGCCATATCCAGGAGTAAGTAGGATTCAAGGGTAAGGAGCAATGAGACTGTTTCCTTAAAGTTTCTGGGAATGGTAACCCACTCCAGTATTCTTCCCTGGAAAATCCCATGGACAGAGGAGCCTGGCAGGCTACAGTCCATGGGATCCCAGAGATCGGACATGACTGAGCAACTAACATTTCATTTTCATTTCTAGTCAAGTGCTCAGGCAGGCATTCTGTAAATGAGAAAACTGTAGATACAAAAGATGAACGATTTGTAGCCACGCATGCAATAAGCGTTTATTGAAAATCTACTATGTCCTGGATACTGTGCTCTAGATGTCACATCTGGCTGAGAAATTCAAATCCAGATGTGTCTGATACCAAAATCCACGTTCTTTTCATTATAATTAAAAATCAGCTGAAATGCCAGATCTATGTCTCCTCCAACTATCACCCTATTTCTCTCCTCCCCTTCAAACCCAAGCTTCTTGAAAGAATTGTCTACCCTGGCTGCCTTTACTTCCCCATCTACCACTCACTCCTCAACCCACAAAAACCTGGCACCTATCCCTGCCTCTCCACTTAATTCTCAGCTGGGCCACTTATAACATGCCCACTGCTAACCTCATGAATACTTGTCAGTATTTTCTGGACTCCTGAAACTTGATACTATTTACTACCCTCTCCTTCTTGAAACAGTCTCTTAGGATTCCATGATACCACACTCAGCTGGTTTTCTTTCTACTTCTCTGGACACCCCTTCCAAGCTCTACTGTGGGTGTTTGGCTTCTTTTATCTCTGGACTGTTCTGTCGAGCCCCTTCTTCTCTTTCTCTAGATTCAGTCATCTACTCCCACAGAACAAATGACCATTTATACACCCGTCACTGCCACATCTTTACCTTCAGCCCAGGTGTCCGTTTCTCCTGAGTTGCGTGTATGTTTGCCCCACTATCTTCTGGCTATCTCCACTTAATTATTTCAGGGACACACTTCAAACTCCACATTGCCAGAACTGAGTTACCATCTCAACCAGCTCCCTCTCCCACCAAAGTTGCTCTGCATCTTTTCCCCAGTGAATGGTTCCATCATCTGTTCATTTGCTAAAGAATAAACCTGAGTTATCTTTGATACTTGCTACTCCCTCCCTTTCCCACACCCACTCAATCAAAAAGCCCTGATAACTATCTCAATAAAACTGAAATAAAGTAAAAAATTTTTTCATATGACATCCCTTATATGTGGATCCTAAAAAAAAAAGAGGGGGTACAAATGAACTTATTTACAAAACAGAAGTAGAGTCATGGATATAAAAAAACAGATGTATGGTTACCAGGGCATGAAGGCGAAGGAATAAATTGGGAGGTTGGAATTGGCATATACACACTATTATATATAGAACAGATAAGTAATAAGGACATACTGTATAGCTCAGGGAACTCTACTCAATACTCTGTAATGGCCTATATGGGGAAAGTATTAAAAAAAAAAAAAGAGAGAGAGAGAGTGGATCTATGTATATGTATAACTGATTCCTGCTGGCTTCCCCGCTGGCTCAGATGGTAAAGCATCTGCCTACAATTTGGGAGACCCAGGTTCGATCCTGGGTTGGGAAGATCCTCTGGAAAAGGAAATGGCAACCCACTCCAGTACCCTAGCCTGGGAAATTCATGGACGGAAGAGCCTGGTAGGCTACAGTCCATGGTCGCAAAGAGTCAGACACGACTGAGCGACTTCACACTTTCACTATAACTGATTCACTTTGCTGTACACCTGAAACTAACACAACATTGTAAATCAACTATACTCCAATAAAAATTTTAAAAATAAAATAAAAATTTTTTAAATTCAAAGCTCTGAAAACTGGGCCTATTAGATATTTCTGGGTACCCATTTCTATCTGTACTAGCACCTCCTAGATCAGGACACCATTATGTCTCAGTTAGACTGCGGTAACAGACTCAACTGGTCTTCCGTCTTCACTTTCCACCCCACACGACCGCACCCCACAGCTCCCCCTAGGTGACTTCAACATCACCAGTTCTGAATAAGCTTCTACTCAGAATGCTTCTGTTGTCTTCTCTTGACCTTAAGAAAAATGTCAAACCTCTATACGCTTACATGACCTCAGTTTTTAAAAAAATTTTAGCATCTTTATTGAATTTGTTACAATATTGCTTCTGTTTTATGCTTTGGTTTTTTGGCTGAAGGCATGTGGGATCCTAGCTCCTCAACCAGGGCACCAACCCGCACCCTCTGCATTGGAAGGCAAAGTCTTAACCACTGGACCATCAGGGAAGTCCCTACATGACTTCATCTTTTCACACTCTCCTTCACACTCCAAACTTCAGACTCACTGAACATCCATTTCCTTGAATGTGCCACGTTCAGACATCTTCTGGCTCTGATACACTGTCACCACTGCCTGAAACCCTCTTTCCATCTTCAGCCTTCTCATCTGTTAACACGTTAGGTTTAAGCTTAGAAAACACTTCCTACGGGAAGCTCTCCCTGATCCTCAAGTCTGAGGGAGGTGTTCCTACTCTGAACTTCTACAGCACCATGCCACCTTCCTCCTGTAGCACACATACTATACTGCCGATAGACTGGTCTGTATCTTTGTTTCAGGATAGCAAAAGCTATGTGCCGTTCCCTGAGCTCAGTACAGTGTCTTATATACATCACAAGCATTAAAAAAATAATAATAATAACTTGCTTAGTAACAAATAAATAAGTGAATGGGGCCCTAGGCAAAAAACAAATCTATACTTAGGAAAAGCATAACCATTAATGGAATAGCATCTCTTACTTTTAAAAAATCCTGTGTTTTCTTTCAACAAGTACCTGATATCACCCAAATCTCTTGAAATGTTAAGTCACTGTTTCTGTTTGCTCACCTCTCATTTTGGTTCAGAGGTTAAAGCGTCTGCCTCCAATGCGGGAGAGCTGGGTTCAATCCCTGGGTCAGGAAGTTCCCCTGGAGAAGGAAACGGCAACCCATTCCAGTATTCTTGCCTGAGAATCCCAAGGACGGAGGAGCCTGGTGGGCTACAGTCCACGGGGTCACAAAGAGTCGGACACGGCTGAGCCACTTCACTTCACTTCATTTTCTCCTTAACTCACTGTAGTCAGGCCTCCACCTCACCACCTGAGTGTAGCAAATGTGTTTGAGCCCCCAAATGACACTATGAGCCCAAATCCAGTGGCCATTTGTCTACTCGACACAGCTGACCATCCCCTCTTCTTGAAATATGTTCACGGAGGGGTTTCCTGCCCATCAGCTTGCCTAGTTTTCCTTCTTTGGCTTTGACCAGTCCTCAGCGTTCTTTGCCTGCTCCTCCCTGTTTGACCTCTGTTTGACCCCTGAGCACCCCAGGACCTAAAAGCTCACAGGTGATCTCAGTCAGTCAGTGGCTTAAGTTTAAGTATGGCAGCCACATGCTGATAGCTGTCAGGTCTCCTCTAGAACTCCAAGTCCTGATATCCAGTTATCTACTAGACATCTCCATTTGGATATCAAATAAGCATCTCATCTCTATCAGGGCAAAAGTAAATGCTTGATTTCCCCCAAAAGTTGTTTATCCACCAAACTTCTTCATCATAATAAATTATACAACCAACTGCTCAACTGCTCAAGGCAAAAATTTAGAAATTATCATTAATTTCTCCTATAATTCACCCCCACACATCCCAACATTCACAAATATCCTTTGGGGGGAAAAAAAAATCCATGGTTCTTCATCCCATTGCTACCACCCTGGTCCAAAGTCTATGATATCTCACCATGGCTACAACAAAACTGGCTTTCCTGTTTCCCCTCCCACTCCCAGATAATCCCCTCTCCACCCAGCAGCCAGAATGATCTTTTGGAAAATGTACATCAGATCATGTTACTCCCTTCATTAAAATTTTCCAAAGGTTTCCCTTCCACACACCTTAACTTTAGAGCTGACGAATCCCTGCCTGACCAAGCTCTGCCTTGCCTTGCTCTCCAATACCAATCACACTGCCCCTCGTCCACCACAATCCAAGCACACCAGGCTCCCCTGGCTCCACAAATTCACCAGGTTTGTTTCTACTTCTGAGCTTTTCCTTGAGTCATTGCCTCAGACTAGAATGTTCTTCCCTAGTTCTTTGCACAGCAGCTCCATCATGTTATTCAATCTCTCCTTAAGTGTCTTCTTCTCTGACAACCTGATCTAAAGAAGACACCCAAACAATTACATAAATCCATTTTTAATATTTGATATTTTTTGTTAATTATTTATTGTCTCCCCAATTGAAATGCAAGCATCATGGACACATGAAGTTTGTTGGAGTTGCTCATCTCAATAGTCTCACAACCCCAAAGAGTGCTTGATTAAAAAAAAAATAGTGCTTGATACAAGTGGGGTTTCAAGGAACACAGATTGCATGAATATATTAATGAGTAGATTGACCTGTATTCATAAAAACTGTAATTATGTAATGAAGCAGTTCAGTGCGAATTCACCTGTACTTTTGAAACATTTTGTTTTGAAAACATCAAACCACCCTGGAAGTTCTGCCAAGTAAACATTCAAACTGAGGCAGACACAGGCACAGAGCAGAGCTTGTTCCCACCGTGAATATCCTTAACTGAAGACAGGGCAAACAACGCCAACGTTTTGGAAAGATCCTACATGTTACTCAAATTTGAGAATGGCCACGCGTTCTGTATTTGAACCAAGTGCCTTGACTGTGTAGCATTTCACTGCCTGTGTAGTTGGCGGTCCCCTGCGTAGCAAAGGCTGAAAGGGCCCAAGCAGAACCTAAGGGTGCTGCCCCGCCCCAGAGGCAGACAGCCCGTGTGTGTGGCTAGTGTTCTCCCTTTTCTTCCCATGCTCATTCAACACATGTCACTTCAAAGACCATGAACGACCAAGAGACTGACCAGGAGAGACTGTCCACCCAGACTCTCATACCACTCCTGTACAGACACACAAATGGAGAACGTCGCTCACTGCGTTTCTTTCTGTAATAATCATTCATAGCCACCCCAGTACTCTCGCCTGGAAAATCCAAAGGACGGAGTAGCCTGGTGGGCTGCAGTCCATGGGGTCGCTAACAGTCGGACAGACTGAGCGACTTCACTTTCACTTTTCTCTTTCACACATTGGAGAAGGAGATGGCAACCCACTCCAGTATTCTTGCCTGGAGATTCCCAAGGATGGGGGAGCCTGGTGGGCTGCCGTCTATGGGGTCACACAGAGTCGGACACGACTGAAGTGACTTAGCAGCAGCAGCAGCAGCAGCAGCCTTTATCTATCATTTTTAAATGACTTTAAAAATACCTGGTGGTTATCAGTCAACTTCACCGCCCATACATACTGAGAACATCAGTTAGCTTTTACCAAGTTTCCCTGCTGAACGTTCTAGAAAAATGGAACCGTTTGGAAGAATTATAATCACCAGTGATGAAACCAGCTGAGGGAAGTAATCCCTTGAAGAGGCACATTTACAGTGACCTCTGATTTTTTAGAGTATAAAATCACACGCTAAAACCACTAAGTGGTTGTAAATTAATCTCTCATACTTATTTCAAACTTTACCATTTCCTAAGGGGAAATCATTTTGAGCTTTATTTTTTCTAACATACTACTTCAAGCTCCGAATAAGTACACCCCCTCCCAAGACACAGGCATAGACAAATGCTCAGAAAAATCTTGTATCTCCCATGGGACTAATTAAAAAGGATTCTGATTTCTATAAAGAATGAATGAGATCTTTGTTAACCTACTTTAACAGGACTCTTAAATGACCCTGGATTTATCTTGCCCTACTTTTCAAAACGTAACTGACCCAGAATAAAGTAAGCTTATCCCCAAACTCCTGGCAAAAACAGAACCAAAGTTCCCAGAAGACGAAACAGTATATACCACTAAGGGGTGGCGGTGGAGGGGGGAAAGGGACCTTTCCCTGAAAAACACTGTCCACTGCAAACACTGCTTCTTACAGAGCTATTGTTTTTCATTTAATTGAAAATTTTTTTAAGATTATGAAGCTTTACAACATGGAGGTTAATAATCCTCAAAAAAGGAGAAAAAAAAATAGCAAAAGATCTCAGCTATTATGATTTCAGGAATTTTCTGGAAGGTTTTTTGCTGAAACAATACAGCACTGATAGCTGATGAAGGACTATAACTTAATTAATTTCTCTGGGTGTAATAATCATCTAATTGGCAAAAAAAAAAAAAAGCCAGAGATAATTTGCTTTTATTCATAATAATGAAGCAGTCTGCCTTGGTTAGAGGAGCAAAAATACTGTCTGCACATTTCTTACCCTTCATTCATCAGTTCCATCAAAATCCCACAGGGGGGACCTCAGTGCAAAAGGGCAGAAATTCTATTCAAAAGCATTTTATTCAACCTACTCCTCTTTCTCGGACTTCACACAGCTTCATTCACTCACTGTCATAAGGCTGAATAGAATTTCTCTCAGAAACACGATACTAAAACACTATTGAGCCCTTAAATATCACATACACACCTTACTGCCTTGATTCTAAAGAAATCTATACTTCTATCCTGTCTAATTTTCCTGAACACAGAACAATTCTTCAAATTCAGGGTACTTTATATGTATTTTCTCCTTCTAAATTAAATTTTTACTTTATATTGGAATATCGCTGATTTACAATAGTGCTTTACTTTCAGGTATACAGCAAAGTGATTCAGTTATCCATCCATCCATCCTTTTTCAGCTTCTTTTCACATATAGGTTATTATCGAGTTCCCTGTGCTATACAGTAGGTCTTTGTTGATTATCTTTTTTATATATAGTAGTGAGTGTATATTAATCCCAGACTCCTTATTTATACTTTTATATTGGAATGGCCACTCATTTTTTCATTACACAGTTGTTTATTAAAAGCCTAAAACATGTCAGAAATTTCACTGTGAATAAAGATACAAGATTTCCTATGCAGGGTACCTAACACACCCTTAGAGGAACTCAGATGGCTGATTAGAACAAGTGATGTCCAAAGACAAAAGGAAACTCCAGGATAAGAAACAATTATAGAGGATTCAGCAGGGAAAATTCCAGTGAACTTCTTATTTGTATTATTTGTTGATGTCGGTTTCTCCTGACATCAATAGGCAAAAGCACAGCTTGGCTACACATCTCTGGAAGGCGCTCTGTCTGTTCATCTTTGCAGCCTTAACATCCTACCTATGGTTGGCATCCAGTATTTACTGAACAACTGAATAAAATTCAACATCACATAATTATGCTTGTAATCTACCTCAATGAACATAAATATTTTCTAATATTATTAAAAATTATACTTAAATTGAAAGCCACCCTTCAGATGGATACTCAGTAAATCATGAATAAATTAGAGTAATAACTATAGAGACTCACATTTCACTCAGTCCACAAAGCAATGTCTACTCAGAAGGCACAAAGGGCTTTTCAATCTTTTAAAATATGTCATCTGGAAGATAACATCACTAAATAAAACATGAGCACTGTTTGAAACAACACAGTAAGTTGGCTAAACGTGGTTTTATACAGGTTCATGCAGAGGATTAACCATCCACCAGCATTTTAGCAGGACTGCTTGAAAGTTGCTTCCTCATATGGTGCAAAGGTAATAGAATACACACTCCTTCCTAGTCCTGTGTCTAATGGATGATGATATTCCGTATTTGAAAACTGTTGTTCTAATGAGGTATCATGGGCCCACCTCATTTTTCAAAACAAAAGAATGTGCTCGAGGTACACAAATTTCTTGTGTTCTTTTATGGCCCCCAAATTATCATATTTATGTGTTAAAAAGAAAACTTAAATATGAAATAAATTAATTGTCCAAAATAATTCAAAACTGTCACAGCTGCCACTTAAAATATCACAAGATGAGTAAGCCTAGTCAGTCAATTTCACTTTTTTTTTTGAAGTATAGTTGATTTAAAATAGTGTGTTAAATTCCAGGTGTCAGTTTCACTCACTATTAATTTGACTTTCAAATGGGTCCTCTACCTTTGTTATGCTTTTAAGCTTTCCACGACACAGGAAGTTCTCAACAAAGAGTTTCTTTGAAAAAAGGATCTTTTATCTGCAACAACTTATTTTAAATACATTGATATAAAACAGTACTTAATGGTCTTATTAGTTGATGCTATTATAATAGTGAAAACACTAAATCAAAAGGGAGGTCTTTGGACATTTTAGTTGCTACTGCTTTATTTTAAGCAGCTCAGCTTCTAACTTTGGCTCTTCTCCATCTTATTATCTATAGTCAATATTTGCAGAGTCATATTATATTATATATTATAATTACAGAGTCCACCTAACAGTTTCTTATCTGTCCCATCCTTTCCTACTCACTGCTGTCACTCAAATCCAAGCCAATATTACCCAACACCCAGATATTTGCAAAACTTTTCTTTTTTACTTAATTTTTATTGGACTACAGTTGCTTTACAGTGTTGTGTTACTTTCCTGCTAAACAGCTAAATGAATCATCATACCCCTACATTTACCCACTCTTTATTAGATTTCCTTCCCATTTAGGTCACCACAGAGTACTGAGTAGAACTCTCTAGTCAGTTTCTCCAACTTCACTTTCTCATCCCTCTCAAGTCTTCCCACACCTCAGATTAGTCTCCTAAAGCACGCTTCTCACCATGGACCCTGTCCTCTCCTTCTCAAGACCCATAACTACCCGCCACCTAAAAGCATAATCCTCAAACTCCTTAGCTTGAATTCAACTCCCTCCAGAATTTTCATCTCAGAAATGCTACTGAAGGGATTCCTCCTTTCATCTCAAAATTAAACAGAATAGCAAAGAAAGTCCCATACAACTTGAAAACTCAGTGGTATTATTCAACTTTACCCCTTACTGCTTCTATAATCATATCTGCCCAAAATATCAAAGAATTATCCTCTGAACATAACTTTCCCCACCTGACGAGCTTAGCAGAGATGTTATTTCAGACNGTATTTGAAAACTGTTGTTCTAATGAGGTATCATGGGCCCACCTCATTTTTCAAAACAAAAGAATGTGCTCGAGGTACACAAATTTCTTGTGTTCTTTTATGGCCCCCAAATTATCATATTTATGTGTTAAAAAGAAAACTTAAATATGAAATAAATTAATTGTCCAAAATAATTCAAAACTGTCACAGCTGCCACTTAAAATATCACAAGATGAGTAAGCCTAGTCAGTCAATTTCACTTTTTTTTTTGAAGTATAGTTGATTTAAAATAGTGTGTTAAATTCCAGGTGTCAGTTTCACTCACTATTAATTTGACTTTCAAATGGGTCCTCTACCTTTGTTATGCTTTTAAGCTTTCCACGACACAGGAAGTTCTCAACAAAGAGTTTCTTTGAAAATAGGATCTTTTATCTGCAACAACTTATTTTAAATACATTGATATAAAACAGTACTTAATGGTCTTATTAGTTGATGCTATTATAATAGTGAAAACACTAAATCAAAAGGGAGGTCTTTGGACATTTTAGTTGCTACTGCTTTATTTTAAGCAGCTCAGCTTCTAACTTTGGCTCTTCTCCATCTTATTATCCATAGTCAATATTTGCAGAGTCATATTATATTATATATTATAATTACAGAGTCCACCTAACAGTTTCTTATCTGTCCCATCCTTTCCTACTCACTGCTGTCTCTCAAATCCAAGCCAATATTACCCAACACCCAGATATTTGCAAAACTTTTCTTTTTTACTTAATTTTTATTGGACTACAGTTGCTTTACAGTGTTGTGTTACTTTCCTGCTAAACAGCTAAATGAATCGTCATAACCCTACATTTACCCACTCTTTATTAGATTTCCTTCCCATTTAGGTCACCACAGAGTACTGAGTAGAACTCTCTAGTCAGTTTCTCCAACTTCACTTTCTCATCCCTCTCAAGTCTTCCCACACCTCAGATTAGTCTCCTAAAGCACACTTCTCACCATGGACCCTGTCCTCTCCTTCTCAAGACCCATAACTACCCGCCACCTAAAAGCATAATCCTCAAACTCCTTAGCTTGAATTCAACTCCCTCCAGAATTTTCATCTCAGAAATGCTACTGAAGGGATTCCTCCTTTCATCTCAAAATTAAACAGAATAGCAAAGAAAGTCCCATACAACTTGAAAACTCAGTGGTATTATTCAGCTTTACCCCTTACTGCTTCTATAATCATATCTGCCCAATACATCAAAGAATTATCCTCTGAACATAACTTTCCCCACCTGACGAGCTTAGCAGAGATGTTATTTCAGACAAAAAAAAAAATGTAGTTACTATTGTCCTAGGACGGAGAAGGCAATGGCAACCCACTCCAGTACTCTTGCTTGGAAAATCCCATGGACGGAGGGGCCTGGTAGGCTGCAGTCCGTGGGGTTGCGAAGAGTCGGACAAGACTGAGCAACTTCACTCTCACTTTTCACTTTCATGCACTGGAGAAGGAAATGGCAACCCACTCCAGTGTTCTTGCCTGGAGAATCCCAGGGATGGGGGAGCCTGGTGGGCTGCCGTCTATGGAGTCGCACAGAGTAGGACACGACTGAAGCAACTTAGCAGCAGCAGCAGCAGCGTTCTCTTAAGATAAAAGGGAAGGAAGCACCTCTCATTTTGCCAAGTAAGAAATCCAATGGAAAGGTGTAGAGAAATTCTATAATGGAAACCTCAGTTAAGCAAATAGCAGCCATTTATTTCTCATTTTAAATAGCCTGAACTTTCATATGTATAATTTATTTCAAATGTGTATCATCCATAGTAGCACAAAATGCACTAAACTAGAATAAATTTCATTTTTTTCACATTAATCAAATTCATAAATTCTCAAATTCACAAATTCCATTTCCTTTTCCTCCCCAAAAGCCAACCATTTCAATGCTGTTATCCTCATTACATTAAGAAAACACAAATCTCTCTTTTACAAAAAGGACCCTTAAAAAATCCCTCCATAAAGACATTTTCTCAAAGATCACACAAATGATGAACAAAGAGAAAGACAAAGTTGCTTGTTTATTGTCCTGCTCTATGAATTTCAGCAAGGCACTGCCTGATTCCTTAGGTCTGATGCCTTGTTGTCCCTGAACACATAAGAAACCTGTTTTCATCGCATATCAACAATGATTCACCACATTTCAATGCAGACATTTTAATCTTTCCTTAAGCATATTATTTGCAGGCAAGGTGTGGCATAACTGTCTCATTTTATGTAAGTTTTTGGTTAAAATAAAACAGGCATTGTTAGTTAAATAGGCCTCTTTCTTCCTTTTAAAAAGGCTCTGAAATTGAGGAGGAAAAAACTTTCTTATGAGCAGTCATCCTGAGACTCTAATTTTATATAAAATCTCTTTTTCCTATTACTCCAAGGATCATTAAGCAAGTGTGAATTTTGTGAAATGCAAGTCATCTTAGAGTGGACAGAGCTGAATACTTTTAAGACTACTGCCAACAGCCTGCGGTTTGGAAGTAACTAATGTTCATAATGTCATCTATCAATTTTTGGTCTACATAGCTAACAATCCTGCAATGAAACCAAAGTTCCCGTCACAAGTACATACAAGTTCTTTCCTTCCTTCTTCTCTTCCTCCTTGCTTTCTTTCTCTCTTTCAACAAGAAAGAATTCAGGCCAGAAGAATCATTGTACATCTGCTAATAACAATATAGAACTTATTTTGGGAAACCCATTCATCTCACAGTTAAGCCTTCATTCTACAGTCACGGGAACTCCTTGGTTGAGAGTACATAGCTAATGTGAGCAGCTCTTATTCCGTGTAAAGCCAACTACATTATATTATTGGATTTCCACCTCTCCCCCTATAGAGCAATATACCCAGCTCTACATTCCTCTAAAGAGACCATGAAGGCAAACCATTCACACTGGTAGCAGATGTATATCACATTTCCACTGCCTAACAGCCTACACTCATCTCCTATTGTAAAACAAACTGTAATAACCAAATTTTATTAAAAACATGCTATAGGAAACACTCATTTACCAGTAAGTTGTTAATTATTTCGAGCTATTTGTGAACCTGAGAACCTGTGAACCTGTTACTTAAAAATGCCCATCCATATTCAGGATGTGAAAGATGGCTGTAAATTTTTAAAAAATAAAAGTTTGCTATGGGTTGACTAAAATAAAGCTAAGATTTATGCGCACTTTCCAAAGGAAGTTGTTAGGAAAATTCCCTCTTTCAGATTGTTCTCTGAACTGTGTCAGAGTGGGTGTGGTGCAGTGGAGAGAGAGCTACCCTCCAGGTCAAAACCTAGCTCTGCTGCTCGCTAGCTGCGTGACCCTGGGAGAGAGTAATTCCACCTTTGTGAGCCACAGCTTCCTTCTCTGTATCTGGAAGATAAAATATCTACCTTACAATGTGAGTGTGAGGATCAAGTGAGATAATGTACAAAAGGGTGCTGTGTAAGCTAGAGTATGCTACATAAAACTCTGCAGTGGGGAAGAAAGCATTTTTAAATATAACACTTATAATATGAACACTGTGATAAGTGCTAAAGTAGGTGCTATGGGAGAAAGGAGAAGCGTGAATCTTAGCCAGAGGAAGAGTGAGGCTTGTGCAGGAGGCTGAGTCTGGCTAAGTCTGGGATGGACAGGGACACAGGAGGACTGGATGAGCTGGACTCTCGCGGGAGGAGGTGGCAGGGGAGTGACAACCAGCTCAACAAAAGCACACAAGCAGTGGGTGGGGTGGTGCGGGTCCGAGTCCTCAGGGGCCTGCGGGACTGGAGAACAGGGTGCTGGTAGGAGATGAGGGCACAGGGAAAGGTGCACAGCAAACAGTCTGTGTGAGCCACACTACTAAGTTTAGACTTTATTGTACATGTGATGCAAAGCCACTGAATTGTTGCTGTTCAGTTGCTAAGTCATGTCCGCCTCTTTGTGACCCCACGGACTGCAGCACACCAAGCTCCTCTGACCTCCACTGTTTCCCGGAGTTGAATAGAAATGTCAAAACAAAACAAAACACAAGTCAATGAAAACCAGACTTCTGGTTTACAATTTCTTCCTGTCCAGCGCACAGTTTCTACTCTAGCCTTGTGCTCCTGCACAAAAATCCTTCGGAACAAAGACTTTAACTGCAATAAATACAAAGAAATTATGATGCGTTTACTGAGTTCCTACTCTGAATCTGGCAGGCACTGTGCTAAGCCTGCAAAATGTTCCTCCTCAAAGCACAGGGGCAAGAGAGGCATCATCACCCATATTCTAAATATGAGGAAACGGAGACTCAAAAAAGATAAAGTCTCTTATCTAAGAACTGGTAAGAGTCAGAGCCAGCATTTGAAATTAGGTTTACCTTTAGAAGTCTGCGCCTTGTGACTGCTTTCAGCCAACTCCACCACCACTGCCACAACTGGTAACAAGTCTGATCTTTTCCTATGAGTTTGTATGTTCAATTGGTTGTTTTTTAAGTTTTATTGACTTCCAACACTATATTAGCTCCTGTCATATAACATAGTAATTAAATATTTCTATAAGTTTCAAAAGGACCACTAAATTAAGTCTAGTTGAGGAGCCTAGTAGGCTACAGTCCATGGGGTTGCAAAGAGTCGGACACGACTGAGCGACTTCACTTTCACTTTCACATGGTCTAAGATAAATAAGAATCAGAGGTGTAATGTACATGATAAATACAACTAACATGATTCTATGGTACATATTGAAAGTGGCTAAGAGAGTAAATTCTAAATGTTCTCACCAAATAGAACTAAATTTCTCCTATTTCTTTGATTTTGCATCTATATGAGATGATGGATGTTCACTAACCTGTGATATTCATTTCATGATGTATGAGGTCAAATCATTAGGCTGTACACCCTCAACTCATACAGTGCTGTACATCAATTATATCTCAATAAAACAGGAAGGAAAAAATAAATAAATATCAGGATCAACTGATTCAGGAAAAAGAACGAAACTGGATTTACCTGACGATTTATTGATGCACTATTTTCCTGATACGTTTTAGGTCACTTGAGTGATTGTTACTCACATGCAACCAAAACATCAGAAACAAACAAGAACATTGGTTTTTTTCAGATAAATGAAAAATTGATTCCAACTACTGATGAAGGGTATATGACACTATAAAAATGTACTTACTGAGACTTCAAAAAATTCTTACTTTAAGTACTCAACATATTATGTTTCTGAGCCTATACAAATTATATGGTGTTTATTTTTAAAAGCCACTGACCCCTAAAGTCAAGAAGGTAATCATTCAAGACACATTTTTAATTAAAAAGAGATATCAAAGGAAAGTCTTTCGGGGACCTGATCATACATGATTCAAACATGTATTTGCAAAGCATGGCAACTATAGTTAGCAATACTTTATTTTACGTATTTAAAAGTTGCTAAGAGAGTAAATCTTAAAAGTCCTCATCACAAGAACAAAATTCTGCAACTATGTACAATGACAAATGTTAATTAGACTTATTGTGGTGATTATTTCACAAGGTAAACAAATATTGAATTTTGTTATGTTGTACACCTGAAGCTGACACATTGTTGTATGTCTATTATATTTCAGTTTTTGAATAATAAATTAAAAAAATTTAAAAACAAGTGACTCAAACCTGTGACTATGGCTTCTAAGTAACATTCTAAGAATGCTACATAATACTGTCAATAATCTTCATACTACTTTAAAACACAGAGTTACATAAACATTTTCAAAGATTTGCCTTATTTTTTCTACCCTAGCTAACTTTACTCAGCTACAAGATTTGCAACAAATAGTAATCACTAGAGTCTAGTGATTAATGAATTTTCAAAATACATAACAAAGATTGCCAAGAAGCATTAAAAAAATACAGACAGTACTCGCATAAATTCACATATAATTCATGTGACTGGAAGTTTATTCACTTTTAGTATACTGTTATTCCTTTTTATTAGGACAAAAATAGCATATTACATTTAAAAGAGGATTTACAAAAAGATGTAAAATAAGCGTAAACAATGACAACGAACTATGATTAACTATTTAATTTTCATTGCAAAAAAAACACATGCACTGAAGAGTAAAAAACCAAAATACCAAATTCCTTTTGCTAAGTCACTTCAGTCGTGTCCGACTCTGTGTGACCCCAAAAATGGCAGCCCACCCAGCTCCCCCGTCCCTGGGATTCTCCAGGCAGGAACACTGGAGTGGGTTGCCATTTCCTTCTCCAAAGCATGAAAGTGAAAAGTGAAAGTGAAGTCGCTCAGTCGTGTCTGACTCTTAGCGACCCCATGGACTGCAGCCCACCAGGCTCCTCCGTCCATGGGATTTGCCAGGCAAGAGTACTGGAGTGGGTCGCCATTGCCTTCTCCAAATTCTTTTTAGGTATTCCTTATTTTCCTAAGCAATAAAGATACTGAAGTATACTTAAAGCTTCTACAAATGGAAAATGCTGACATATGTATATATTTTGGGCTTTCCTGGTGGCTCAGACAGTAAAGAATCCACCTGCAATGAAGGAGACCAGGGTTTGATCCTTGGGTCAGGAAGATCCCCTGGAGAAGAAAGCTATGTATGCACTCTAATATTCTTGCCTATGGACAGAATTCTATGGACAGAGAAGCCTGGAAGGCTACAGTCCATGAGTTTGCAAAGAGTCAGACACAAATGAGCGACTAACACAGCAACAACATATAGAGATTTTACCATAACAGAGACAGAAAGCCGTACAATTTGTGAACAGATGACAGTGAGGTTTGCATAGTTGCCATGAGGTTACCCCAACCAATCTTAATTACCTTGCAATGAAAAATGGAGATCATCAATGCCCAAGGAAACCTGTTGGTCTTCGGTGGGAAGCACAGGACTAGATGCCATCCTTTGACTCAGTGAGATTATATCATGTTCATCTCAGTTAAAGAAGTGAACTAAAAATAGAAGGGATAAATGCTCATTAGTACTCTGCAGTTCTGCTCTTCCAGTAAACATGCACTGCCAGAAAACAACAGTAACCAGAAATCACCCTCCAAAAGAATCACAGCTTCCTAGTAAGTGTTTGCTTAGTTCATGAGGAACAAAGTGACTACGCCTTCTTTACTGAATCATAATCAAGATTTTGCCCTATGATCTATTCAGGCCCTTCAGAGTTGTAGGCAGAACTCCACAAGGGCTAGTATTGTGGATTCTGTACTAGCAATGAAAAGGAAAGCTACACATTTATATTCTGTAAGTTGTCCAGAGGATGTAAAGCTGACACAAACTGATATCTTAGGTCTTTGTATTATATTATTTATAGGGATTTTCTTTAAAACTTTTCATTTAACTTACTTCCTTTTCTGCTCCATGATGGTTGTCATTTACTAGAAATAATAACAATTGGTTCTGTGTATTTTGCAAAGTGAAACTCAAAATACTGTACGAAAAAGAATGTTTTCATGGGTTACCTATTATATTGAATTATTTTCCCAAGTCCTTATTTTTCTCCAGTATTCTTGGATTTCTCTTGTGGCTCAGCTGGTAAAGAATATGCCTGCAATGCAGAAGACCTAGGTTGGGAAGATCCTTTGGAGAAGGAAAAGACTACCCACTCCAGTATTCTGGCCTGGAGAATTCCATGGACTGTATAGTCTATGGGGTCACAAAGAGTCGGACCCCACTGAGTGACTTTCACTCTCACTTGCTCTCACATTTTTTACTCTATCCCAACTTTGACTCTTAAGAAATCCTTCCAGTAAGAGTAATTCTTACCATCAACTTTCTAAAAGTATTGCTTCATGTATGTGTATGCTGTTACTATCCTGGGGACTGAGAATAAATCATTGACTTCTCCCATTCAGATGATGACTCTCTTATCAAAATAAAGCTAACCAAATATACAAGAACAGAAAATGTATCAGGGATGGAAAGAAGAATGGTCAAGTGTAC
The DNA here is from genome assembly GCA_006410675.1 of Oreotragus oreotragus. NCBI lineage: Eukaryota > Metazoa > Chordata > Mammalia > Artiodactyla > Bovidae > Oreotragus > Oreotragus oreotragus. Next base: position 242,324 of record SJYX01009062.1, read on the forward strand.
AGATACATGATCAACAAAGTACAGAAAACCAATAATGGCAGAATCTTCGTGTTGAATACATGAGTATTCACTGTTAAATCTTTCAACATTGCTATATATTAGAAATTCTTCATAATAAAATGTTGAGAGGGACTGAAAAATAAATAAACCTGAGGCCAAGAGCTAGATACAATCAATCATATCTAATAGACCACTTTTTCAAAATGACAAGAACAAAAATCATTATATATCCAACAGTAGAGCCAGACTTCAAAAATCTTTCAATCCCGTCTTCCTACTCTGTTTATCATCTAAAACTCCTTTATCACCTCTCCCATGGATCACTGTTTTTAAAGATTTTTACCTACCAAATAAACTATGCTTATTAATAATTAATTTGTTTTATCCTCGGAAGTAAGGTGAATCAGAGTCTCCCTGAGGTAACGTTGTTCCTATGCTGCTGATGCTGCTAAGTCACGTCTGACTTAGCAGTCGTGTCCAACTGTGTGTGACCCCACAGACGGCAGCCCACCATGCTCCTGTCCTTGGGATTCTCCAGGCAAGAACACTGGAGTGAGTTGCCATTTCCTTCTCCTGTTCCTATGCTAAGTTGATACAATTCTGATTGAAATAAAAAGCTCCTTGTTAGTTCTGGCCAGTCTGTGCAGCCTGATGACTGATAAAGGTACAAATGTCCTCAGTTTTTGGTGTACTAAAGACCGCCCCTGCCTCTTTCCATACCGAAAGCTCCTGAACCCAAAGTGGAAAGAAAACACTTCTTCATGATGACAGGCGAAAACCTGAATTCCAGAATCAATTTCCTACTGGCACCTGCTATTCCATGCCAAGGCTATTAAATAAAAGGACAATCGCAATAGTAGCAAACACTTATACAGCAGTTACTATATAGAGATACCGTTCTAAGCACAACTGTATGAGTTAGGTACTATAATCATCTCATATTTGAAATGACAAAACTGAGATGTACAAATGTCATAAACATACCTTCCCAACCCAGGGATCGAACCCAGGTCTCCCACATTGCACGCGGATTCTTTACCAGCTGAGCCACCAGGGAAGCCCTGTCCGTGGACATACCGTACTAAGTGATGGAGTTGAGATTTGAATCCACGTGGTTTTGGTTTCAGAGTTCGTGCTCTTAGCTAAAGCAGGTTGGTACCTCACAGAGCTAGCTTTGTAGTTGTTCAGTTGCTAAGTCGTGTCCAGCTGATTGTGACACCGTGGACTGCGGCACACCGGGCTTCTCTGTTCTTCACTATCTCCCAGAGCTTGCTTAGATTCATGACCACTGAGTCAGTGATGCTATCTAACCGTCCCATCGTCTGCTGCTCTCTTCTTTTGCTTTCAATCTTCCCCAGCATCAGAGTCTTTTCTAATGAGTCAACTCTTTACATTTCACTAATTTCTTCTTTCATTTACTCAGTTAGCATTTATATGTGCTATGCACTGCTCTTAAGGAATTCAATCTTTTGAGAATGACAAATGAACACATATTGAAAGAATTCTTCTAAAAAATGTAGGTAGAAGGTGCTATGGAAGCAAAGCATAGGGCATGTCCCATCACGTGAATCTGGAGACAGATGTGATACCAGCAGTGTACTTAATATAAAACAGCATCTCACTCCAAATAGTCCTGTAAGCATTATTAGGCTAATATAGGGGTATTAATAAGAATGTCTCTGAGAGCTACTCATTGCCATTCAATATTAAATAAATATAAAATATCAAATGTAGGAGAAAAAACTTAAAAACAGAACCACAGATAGCAAATTGATAACTAGAGAATCAAGAAAATGTTCCTATGCTAGACTGGCATGTAGGATCCACTGTTTTCTATCTTAAAGTCATAGGAAAATATTTGTAAGAAGAAAGTATAGACCTTAAAAATAACTATTCATCTCAGAAATTTCTGTTTTTAGCAGTGAAATTTTATTAATAAACAAGTCAATAAAATGTAATAATTTTTATGAATTTTTCTAGAGTTTCTAAAAAATGTAAATAAAAAGTAAAACCAGGGAACTTCCTGGTGGTCTAGTGGTTAAGACTCCATGCTCTCACTGCCAAGGGCCTGGGTTGGAGTACAACAGCCTGTGGTTGGGGAACTATGATCCCACAAGCTGGGGTGCAGCCAAAAAAATTATAGAAAAAAGTAAAACCAAGCTATGAAGGTGGAATCAATTACAAGTGTTAGATTACTGATCTAAATATTGTTTTAGTACAATTATTTATCAAAACATGCTACAGAGGTCAGGAGGATCTCACTGAAGACAAGGTATTATGACATTTCCAATGTAATTGTTTTGGGTGAGAAACAGTTAACATCTTCAGAGAGAAATATACTTACAAAATGGGGCTCATGAAAAACTGGAACAGAATAGAGAAGAAAAGCTTTGAGAGATGTCTCTGGATCCAAATTGAGAAGCTAGAAAGAGTATGAGAAAGGAAAGCAGAGAGAGGAATGAAGCTGGGCCAGGTACTCAATGAGTCACAAGTGTCTATCAGTCAAAATCTCAAGGGTCATCCTGCCATTTGCCTTCCGACTTCCCCATGTGGAGCACAAAGGCCGCCTTCATAGGCGGGATTACAAGACAAACCCAGTCTCTTCCCGTGCAGTCCTCATGGCCTTACTTTTCCTTTTCAAATAAAGGTTACAATTACGTAACATCGGGGTTCGGAAGGAAAATAACGAATCATCTTCAGAGACATACTAGAGATTAGGTAAAGAATTCACGTAGTGGCATTAAAGACTCAAAGATCAAGTAGAAGCATGCGAAACTGTATTTTTAAAATCCATGTAAATTAATGCATGTGGTTTTATAAATGGCATAAGCTATTTTGAAATGACTGTGGTTTGCTTATGCAATATATCTTAATATGCATCTGGTATCTCTAAAACCTCAAAACACTAGAGCAGTTCCCTTTTTAAGAGAAACCTTGGTGTTTACTTTGGATTACTATGATTAGAATTTTTACAACTCAAACGTGAAATCTGAATAGAAATCTTTTACTAATTGATGGAATTATTAATGATTTTTATTAAATATTTTCTTCCTTTCACTTATCTGTATTTTTAAAATTTCAAGTGATGAATGCCTATTTCTGCTGCAGTAAGAAAAACGCTTTTATTTTGATGAAATGACAGGTGAGGAATAAGATATTACTTAGTTCAGGGTCAGTTCTCCAATCCATTTGCTATGAAAACTGCATATCTATAGCTTCATAATGAGAAAAATACTCTCTTGACACAAATGGGATATTAGAAAAACTCTTGAGTTTGTCAGAAATTTGTAGAAAGGATTGTTAAAAGTCCTTTTGGTAGTTCAAAAGGCTTCATTTTCTCATTATTACACAGTTTGCTAATGAGCCCTGCTTTTCTAACAGCACTGAAAAAAGCACTGTCAGTGGGGAGAAAGGGACTTTTATGTCATCTTCAAAATTTGATCGGAAGGAGTATGTATCATAGCAGGACATGTTAAGTACATGTAGGTAGTTCTTTAACAGAATGGCTTAAATGTCAACATTTTCCCTGGGGTACCTCCCTGTTCTTTTTCTGTTCTTTTAGCGGCACCATGCTATTTACGGTCCAGCTAGGAATTGTAAAGGATCTCCCTTTTGTCAGTTAAGATATTGAGCTTGTCCTAGCAACTGACAATTATTAACTCCAGTCTGCCTACAAGCTCACAGAAGAAAAGTTGATGACATATTTGCAATAACTTTCTTCATCTTTTTCCCATTAACTTTTCCTAATTCTGTTATTACTTTTCATCTTTATTTGGCCAGAAGCAATTGATGCAAATTACCAGATCCACTGATTTTTAAGGTCCACTCTCCTATCTGCTTTCAGATACTATTTTTCTAATGACGAGCACAAAATGCCAGAATAATCAATCTTAATTATCCACCACACTTTTAGAAAACAAACATGTAGCACTTCTCTGGATATGATATTGCTACTTCACAACAAAGCAGTGTCACTCACCAGCCAATGCCAACTGTGCAGTTAACCACCCACCACCACCATAACAACAGCACTCTGAGTAAAGGTAGCCACCTTCCTAAAAGCGTCTTCTGTTGGCCTTGTGAAAGTTCCTAAGTCATGTCCAACTCTTTGCAATCCTAAGGACTATACAGTCTGTGAAATTCCACAGGCCAGAATACTTGAGAGGTAGGCTTTCCCTTCTCCAGGGGATCTTCCCAAGCCAGGGATCGAACCCACGTCTTGCACATTAGAGGCCAATTCTTTACCAGCTGAATCACCATGGAAGCCCCAGCCAAGTCCCAAATGCTCTGAACTGCAGTGTCCACCGCTACAGAAAGGGAATAATACACATTTTACGTACTGGATCTCAGTGAAGCACACGAAACCGAAAACTACAGTAGTAACTAACATCTACTAAGTGCTTACTATGGTAGATATAAACAGTATTTACTACAATCCAGGAAATAACTTTATCCAGATTAGCCCATTTCTTAACTGGCAGTAAAAATTAAAAGCTAATGACAATATATAAATGAAGAGTAAAAACACAAGGATAAAAACCTCCAATGCTATAAAACCTGATGTGTGAAATCGACACAGATCTAGAAAGCATGCATTCAGGAAGTAATTGTTTTTCATTTTCATTGGCCTATTTTAACCTAGAAATTCTGCCCTAGTACTCCACAATCCAATTTTTAAAGCTCATCATCCCCCCAGCAAAAGTTTGCTGCCTTTGTTACTACCATAACACCAGTCTTCCAAAAAAACCTGAAGAGATCTTTAAGTTGTAAGTACTGGCAGTGGTTTGGGGTTTTTTCATATATATATTCATTCCTTTTGCCATCACCTCTGCCCATGATCCCACTGTGCTATGCTTAGTCGCTCAGTCATATTTTAGAATTCTTTGCAACCCCATGGACTGTAGCCCACCACGCTCCTCCACCATTTCCTCCTCCAGCGGATATTTCCAACCCAGGGATCAAACCCAAGTTCCCACATTGCAGGCTGATTCTTTACTGTCTGAGCCACCAGGGAAGCCCAACCCCATGACTTTGTTCCTAAATTACTGCCAAAGATTCCTGGCTTTTGTCTTAACTCTAGCTTCTCCACCTGTATCTTTGAAGCATCCCAAAGAAGTCTAGGATTAGTAGTGAGATACTGCAGAAGTTGAAGATGAAACACAGGCCTGAAAATGAATGGAACTGAGTGTGTTGAACATCAAGAGCGGAGCAAGATTTCAGACAAGTATACACAGCAACAGCAGGACTCCAAGCCCCCACCTACCCCACCTACTTTACGAGCACTGGTAGATGGACCTGCTCCCCAAACTACTTGCTTTACCCACAGGTGGAGTTTCAGAGGATCCCTTTCCGGAAAAAGTAAAGCCCTTAGAAAAGACCTTTGCTGCTGCTGCTGCTGCTGCTATCGCCATAAACTGGTATGGTCAGGGAAACCCAAGAAAAAGGAAGTAAACTCAGAACACTGCTACTGCTAAGTGGGTTCAGTCGTGTCCGACTCTGTGCGACCCCATAGACGGCAGCCCACCAGGCTCCGCCACCCCTGGGATTCTCCAGGCAAGAACACCAGAGTGGGTTGCCATTTCCTTCTCCAATGCATGAAAGCAAAAAGTGAAAGTGAAGTCACTCAGTCGTGTCTGACTCTTAGCAACCCCATGGACTGCAGCTCACCAGGCTCCTCCGTCCATGAGATTTTCCAGGCAAGAGTACTGGAGTGGGGTGCCATTGCCTTTTCCAGAAAAGACCTCTAGAGATTGATATTTCGGGTTCCTCAATAGGAAAGTCAGTTCCATGCCAAATTACCCTACTATGATTTTCCACAAATTGGTTTTTTCATCCTTCACCCTTGAATGATTATATTACCAAAGATCTGCTACTGCTGCTGCTAAGTCACTTCAGTCGTGTCCGACTCTGTGTGACCCCATAGACGGCAGCCCACCAGGCTCCCCCATCCCTGGGATTCTCCAGGCAAGAACACTGGAGTGGGTTGCCATTTCCTTCTCCAATGCATGAAAGAGAAAAGTGAAAGTGAAGTCGCTCAGTCTGTCCGACTGTTAGCGACCCCATGGACTGCAGCCCACCAGGCTACTCCGTCCATTGGATTTTCCAGGCAAGAGTACTGGGGTGGGGTGCCACTGCCTTCCCCGATCACCAGACATTTAAGGAGAGCCTCCAAGAACGAAAGAAAGAGATCAAAACAAACACAAAAGAGGAACCTGGAAGAACCATCAAGTGTAGGAAAGAAAAGAAAGAAAAAATGAAATTGGTAATTGAATTTTTTAGAAGTGACACCATAAAATGAACTTTATTTTAAAGCTTATAAAAGCTATCAATATCAGCTGCAAACAGAATCAACATTTCTTCCATTTTTCTCCTTCACATGCCAATGCACTATATAACAAGAGATGTATTCTAAAGTTTTGTTCTGCATGCTGACAGATTTCGCTAGCTCTTTCTTTAACCATTGATTTTTAACAATATCAAAGCAAAAACACATTCTATTAGACAAAATTAATTTTGTAAACCCCTTGTGAAATTAGACCTAGTCTTGCTTATAACACTCACACTTACACATATGCTGAAATGGAAAGCAAAATGCAAGAAAACGACTTTGGCAGGAATTAACGCCTAAAGATTTTAATCGAAGCCCTCTGAACGAGCACTACCGTTTGTTCTATTTCTTCCAAGAGAAAAGTCAATTCCATTGTCAGTGAAACAAACGGCAATATCACACAGAAACTCAGAATGAATTCACAATTTCCTAGGAATCTGAAAATTACCAAGGCAACTTTCCTTTTTAGGATCAAAAGACCACAGAGTTAGTAATAGTAAAATGGGCAGCCATAGTAGAGTTCTGAGCAGAGAAGCGATACAACTGGTTTAAACTATCATCTGGATTGATGTGTGGGAACAAAATGTGTGACAAGCAATGAAGCAGGGAGACTAATGAAAAGATCATCACAGAATGGGTGGACAGAGGAAGGCACAGATGATAATAAATGAAAACGCAAGCATGGCAAAATGTTAAAGGTGGAATCTAGGAATTAAGAATATGGCTATTTATATAAAATTCTTTCAAGTTTTTGGATCTTTTATCATTTTCATATTAAAATGCTGGGAGGAAAACATTATTACAGTAATCCAGATGATGATGGCTAAGACTAGGGCTGTATGAAGAGAAGGAATAAATGGTCATTCTAAGTATATGTTGAAGATCGTGCCAACAAGGTTTTCTGACTGATTTGATGTCACGTGTGAGAGAAAAAGAAGAGTAAAAAATGACTCCTAAGTTTTTGACCCAGGCAACAGACAGGATGGAGAGGCCATGAGTTGAGCCAGACAGAGAAGGCTGTGGCTGGAGCAGGTTTGAGGGCAAAGCAAAATTCCCAGGTTTGAAATATCAGATGTGCATCAGACATCGGTTCTGAATCCAGGTGATTGTGCATACTCCATTTTTTTTTTCCAAAGTAAGTGTTTCATGTCCCATGGGAAACTAAGTCAACAGGATCAACTCAGACCAGGAAGATGGAGTTTGCCAAGACAATAAGACAGGAACAGTGTACTATGACAAACAAAATGTAAGCGATGTATTTTAAAAGATCAATAAAAGGGTTAGAAAATTAAATAAGGACATCTCCAATAAACAAAAGGAAGAAAAACAGAAAAAAAAAAAAAAAAGAAAATTTAAAGGGCCAATCCAGTGGCTCTAACATCCAAAGAAGAAAACAGAGGGAGCAAATTATCAAAGAAGTAATGCAAGATTTTCTAGAACGAAAGAACAAGTAGTATAAAAGCAGAATGAGTGGCCAAGAAAATAAAAACTTGTAAAGACTCCCAGCAAAATGCGTGGCTGCAAAATTTCAGAACAGCAAGAGTAAAGAACTTCCCGGAGTATAAAAACCCTGCCATACACCAAGGAAAAAGAATCGGAAGAGCATCAGACTCTGTATAAGTCATACTGGATGACAGAAGACAGTGAGAAACATCTTAAAAACTCTGAGAAAATCTAAACATACACACCGAGGAAACCAGAATAGAAAGAGACACATGTACCCCAATGTTCATCGCAGCACTGTTTATAATAGCCAGGACATGGAAACAACCTAGATGTCCATCAGCGGATGAATGGATAAGAAAGCTGTGATACCTATACACAATGGAGTATTGCTGCTACTGCTAAATCACTTCAGTCGTGTCCGACTCTGTGCGACCCCATAGACAGCAGCCCACCAGGCTCCCCCGTCCCTGGGATTCTCCAGGCAAGAACACTGGAGTGGTTTGCCATTTCCTTCTCCAATGCAGGAAAGTGAAAAGTGAAAGTGAACTCGCTCAGTTGTATCCAACTCTTATCGACCCCATGGACTGCAGCCTACCAGACTCCTCCATCATACTCAGCCATTAAAAAGAATACATTTGAATCAGTTCTAATAAGATGGATGAAACTGGAACCGATTATACAGAGTGAAGTAAGCCAGAAAGAAAAACACCAATACAGTATACTAACACATATATATGGAATTTAGAAAGATGGTAATACAGCCCACCAGGCTCCCCCGTCCCTGGGATTCTCCAGGCAAGAACACTGGAGTGGTTTGCCATTTCCTTCTCCAATGCAGGAAAGTGAAAAGTGAAAGTGAACTCGCTCAGTTGTATCCAACTCTTATCGACCCCATGGACTGCAGCCTACCAGACTCCTCCATCATACTCAGCCATTAAAAAGAATACATTTGAATCAGTTCTAATAAGATGGATGAAACTGGAACCGATTATACGGAATGAAGTAAGCCAGAAAGAAAAACACCAATACAGTATACTAACACATATATATGGAATTTAGAGAGATGGTAATGAGGACCCTGTATGCAAGACAGCAAAAGAGACACAGATGTGTAGAGTGGACTTTTGGACTCTGAGGGAGAGGGAGAGGGAGAGGGTGGGATGATTTGGAGAATAGCATTGAAATACGTATACTATCATGTAAGAAATGAATCGCCAGTCTATGTTCAATGCAGGATGCAGGATGCTTACGGCTGGTGTATGGGGATGATCCGGAGGGATGATGTGGGGTGGGAGGTGGGAGGGGGGTTCATGTTTGGGAGTTCGTGTACACCTGTGGCAGATTCATGTCAAGGTATGCCAAAACCAATAGAGTACTGTAAAGTAAAATAAAGTAAAATGGAAGCTCTAAAAAAATAATAATAATAAATAAATAAATTGAGCTATAGATAAGTAAAAAAAAAAAATAATAATAAGGATTCCAAGCAAGAAAATAAGCACAATGGATGTCAATTCAAGAATTCCTTCCATTTTGAATAAAATATAGAAAAAAAAAATCTAAACATAAGAGCTTAAACTCTAAAGCTTGTAGGAAAAAGACAGGGCAGGCGCTTCCCTTGGGACTCAGCAGTAAAGAATCCACCTGCCAGCGCAGGCAACAAGGGTTTGATCCCTGATCTGGGAAGAGCCCACATGCTCCGGAGCAACTAAACCAGACACCACAACTATTGAGCCCAGGGAACTGCAACTACTGAGCCCACACGTCTCAACGACTGAAGACCACGCATTGCACAGCCTGTGCTCCTCAACAGGAGAAGCCGCCGCAGTGAGAAGCCTGCGCACCGCCACTGGAGAACAGCTCCTGCTCACTTTCTGCAACTAGAGAAAAGCGTAGGGAGCAGCAAAGACCCAGAACAGTCACAGGACACAAATAAATAAAATTATTCAAAAAAAGCAACATTGAGCAAAAGCTTAATGGCATTGGATTTCACAATGATTCCTTGGATATGACTCCAAAAGCACAAGCAACAAAAGAAACAATAAATTCAACTACAATAAAATTTAAAATTTCTGTTCCTCAAAGGATACAATTAACAGAGTAAAAAGGCAACCCACGGAATGGGAGAAAATATTTGCAAATTATATACCTGATAAGAAATTTACATCCATAATATATAAAGAATTCCCCCAACTCAACAACAACAAAGTAAATAACCCAGTTAAAATGGGCAGCAGTCTTGAGCACAACATCATTAATCATAAGGGAAGTACCAACCGAAACTATAATGAGATACCACCTCAAACCCATTAGGACGGCTACTATCGAAAAGAAAAAAAAATAGCAACTGCCAGCAAGAATGTGGAGAAATCGGAACCCTTGGGCAGGAATGTAGAAACGGTGCAGCTTCTATGGAAAACAGTATGGCAGTTCCTTAAAAAATTAAAAATAGAATTAGCATGTGATGATCCAGCAATTCCACTTCTCGGTACATACACTAAAGAATTGAAAGAAGAATCTCAAAGAGATTTTTTTTTTATACTCATATTCACAGCAGCATTATTCACAATAGGTAAAACGTGGAAGCAACCCAAGTGTTCACACACGGGTGAATGGATAAGCAAAATGTGGCATGTATATACAACAGACTATTATTCAACTTTAAGAAGGAAAGAAATTCTGACACATACTACAACATGACAGCAAATTTGAGAACATCACGTTAAGTGTAACAAGCCAGTAACAAAAAGACAGATGCTGTATAATTCCACTGAAGTCCCCACATAAGTAGAAAGGTGGTTGCCAGAGGTTGGGGGAGGGGGAGGGAGATGTTAATTGTATTAATTAACTTTTAATTAAATTTAGCTAAAGTGAAGTCGCTCAGTCGTGTCTGGCTCTTTGTGACCCCATGGACTGTAGCTCCTCTGTCCATGGGATTTTCCAGGCAATAGTACCGGAGTGGATTGCCATTTCCTTTTCCAGGGGATCTTCCCGACCCAGGGATCGAACCCAGGTCTCCCGCATTGTAGACAGACGCTTTTACCATCTGAGCCACCAGGGAAGTCCATATTTAGCTAACCCATTGTTTAACAGTTATTGCCTTTCAGTTCTGCAAGATAAAGAGTTCTGGAAATGGATGGTGGTAATGGTATATAACAACATGCATGTACTTAATACCGCCAAACTGTACACCGAAAAATAGTTAAACAGGTAAATTTTAGGTTAAGCATATTACCACAGGTTTTAGAAATCAGATAGGAAGTTATTTTCAACCTACAGTCTATATCCAGCTAAAGTTTTAATTAAGTTTCAAGGTAGAAAACAATCGTTTCTTGACATGCAAGGCCCCAAAAACTTTATTTCCTAAGCTCTGGCTCTTAGAAAGCTACTAGAAAAGGTTATTCCAACAGATTAAGAAAGTAAAATAATAAAGAGGAAGGAAAGTGTTCCAACAAAATAGAAAACTAAAGTAAACATGAGAAAGACAGAGGAGATACAGAACAGAGAAAGCATAAAGGGAAGTTCCCAGGATGACTGCCACGCAGCAGATCTGAGCAGGAAAAAGCAGGGCTCTGGAAGAGAGGGCCAGGGTGGGCGCTACAGGGAGGGTGAGATAGAAAGAGGGGGCGTGAAGACAGGAAGAGGCAGACAGACAGAGGAAGGAGCACAGACTGATGTCTGAGGGAAACTGAAGAGCCGTCACACTGAGGTACGCACCTCGGGCATTAAGCTAGAAGAACGGGAGGCTGATGGCAGAGGGTATTTGAATTAGTGATTTGTCACCAATTAGTGATTTTTGCAGCTCCTCATAAGACAGAGTTCCAATTTGGGGTCTGAGAAACCTTTGCAAAAACTCCTACCTCCATTCATTTCACAAAGAACTTGTGATTTGCACAGAAAATTCTTCTAGGTAGAAATGCTGAGAAGTCTGGAAGAGAGGGATCGAGGGAGCTCTCAGCAGATGACCTCATTTTTCTCAGGAAAATAAGAAGTCAGTTCGTCTCTTGGGTGTGAGAGAGCTAGGGTGGTGTGTTCTTGAGAAATGAAAGGTGCTTAGAACAGGCCCTAGTAGAGAACATGAGCAAACCAAGCAGAGAGACACACGAGAAGCTGGAGGGCACTGAAGGTGCACAGAGACTGGATCAGCACTGGCAGCAAATGGACCCAAACATAATTTTGGGTGCGAGGCTGTCCCAGGAGCACACAGCATCTGACTGATGCTCAGATAAAAGGAGCAACAACTAGTGACTAAATAAACCTCCGCTGATTAAAAAATGCTCTAAAATTGCACACAGACACAAGGACTTATCTTCAAGAAGGTTCATTATATATAACTGAAAAAATGGAAACAGTTGAATCCCATCAGTAGGAGAGTGGATAAACTAGAGTTGATTCATACAAGGAAAGACTATTCCACAGCTAAAATGAATGACCAGTATCAGCAAGGTTATACATTAAAACTAAAATGTTGAAGACCTACTATACAGCACTTGGAAGGCTGCTCAATGTTATGTGGCAGCCTGGATGGGAAGGGAGTTTGGGGGAGAATGAATACATATATATGTATGGCTGAATCCCTTCGTTGTTCACCTGAAACTAATAATATCACATTTGTTAATTGGTTATACTCCCATACAAAATATAAAACTTTTTAAAAACCTAAAATGTTGGGGGATAGAGGCAGAAAAAGTGCAAAAGGACTGATACACTATGAAGCCATTTATGTATTTCATATGAAACACATGAAATTTTAAACACACACATATGTATATGGTAAAAAAAAAAAAACAAAACAAAACAGAAACATGCTGGGAAACGACACCCACCAATTTCAAGGTGGAGGGCAAAGGAGTGAGAAGATAGGGCTTCAGGTCTACAGCTAATGACTCCCTCTTCTAAAAAGTTAACATCTAAGTAGGAAGTACACTGTATATGTTAGAAACAGTCATTCATTTTTCTTTTTTTTCCCAGACCAAACTTTTAGTTATTTTCTTGAACAACAAATTAAATGAGGATTCTCTAAAACATGTATCCTAACTGATTTCCTCTTCTCGGATCATTTTACATTTGCAGATTTTAAGCTATTCTGCCATCTGTTGACCCATTATGAATCAAATAAGTTATTAGTAAAGTTTATAATAAGTGGTAAATATAAAACAAAACATCATTAAACATTTTTAAATTGTAATGAGATTCTTCTTAGGTTAGATAGGAGAGGTGTAATGGTTGAAAGATGCCTAGATGTAGAATTGGAAGAACCTGGAATTCTACTGAGGCTAGACAGGAGAGATGAAATGGTTGAAAGAGCCCTAGACGTACAGTTGGAAGAACCTGGCCCTGGTCCCAGCTCTGCCACCGACCTCATGGCCTAGCATAAATCATCAGCTTCTCCAAGGTCCCGTTTCTTCATCTGTGAAATGATTCTGTTTGAGCCAACTCATAGGCTTTCATGTTCTTGCCAAAGAATCTAACCCAAAGTTCTCTGCTGTGCATTTGAAACCTTTGGATTACAAGAAATAATATTCCTGGAGGAACATTTGAAAGACTGAACACTCTCCATTCCTGGATGTGGTCTTTGGATCTGGTCCAGCCACCAGGGAGCTGTGAACTTGAACTGTATTGTTTTATTCCCCCCAGAGAATCGCTTTATTAAAATGTACTCTGGCATAATCCCGTAAGCCTTACCGAACAGGATATTATAGAAAACAGTCAAAGAGATCTACCGTTGTACTTCTTACACAGGAGTTCAGGAGGACAACCTCCTTTTATGAGAACACAGTGTGGAAAATTCTCAGGTCTCAGTACCAAGAAAAACTCTGACCCTGAGCGTTCATTCTTTTCATCTAATGACCATGTTATTTTTATAAACAGTTTCCCTCTCTTTATTTTGGCTGGTATAGCCCAGATCTAGCAACTACAAATGACTACAGAAGACAAGGCACTACCCCACTGGCTTTATGCATCTACTCATTTTTTCCTTGCTGCAATACCCTTGCCAGCTTTTTTTTNACTGTTTATAATAGCCAGGACATGGAAACAACCTAGATGTCCATCAGCGGATGAATGGATAAGAAAGCTGTGATACCTATACACAATGGAGTATTGCTGCTACTGCTAAATCACTTCAGTCGTGTCCGACTCTGTGCGACCCCATAGACAGCAGCCCACCAGGCTCCCCCGTCCCTGGGATTCTCCAGGCAAGAACACTGGAGTGGTTTGCCATTTCCTTCTCCAATGCAGGAAAGTGAAAAGTGAAAGTGAACTCGCTCAGTTGTATCCAACTCTTATCGACCCCATGGACTGCAGCCTACCAGACTCCTCCATCATACTCAGCCATTAAAAAGAATACATTTGAATCAGTTCTAATAAGATGGATGAAACTGGAACCGATTATACGGAATGAAGTAAGCCAGAAAGAAAAACACCAATACAGTATACTAACACATATATATGGAATTTAGAGAGATGGTAATGAGGACCCTGTATGCAAGACAGCAAAAGAGACACAGATGTGTAGAGTGGACTTTTGGACTCTGAGGGAGAGGGAGAGGGAGAGGGTGGGATGATTTGGAGAATAGCATTGAAATACGTATACTATCATGTAAGAAATGAATCGCCAGTCTATGTTCAATGCAGGATGCAGGATGCTTACGGCTGGTGTATGGGGATGATCCGGAGGGATGATGTGGGGTGGGAGGTGGGAGGGGGGTTCATGTTTGGGAGTTCGTGTACACCTGTGGCAGATTCATGTCAAGGTATGCCAAAACCAATAGAGTACTGTAAAGTAAAATAAAGTAAAATGGAAGCTCTAAAAAAATAATAATAATAAATAAATAAATTGAGCTATAGATAAGTAAAAAAAAAAAAAAATAATAAGGATTCCAAGCAAGAAAATAAGCACAATGGATGTCAATTCAAGAATTCCTTCCATTTTGAATAAAATATAGAAAAAAAAAATCTAAACATAAGAGCTTAAACTCTAAAGCTTGTAGGAAAAAGACAGGGCAGGCGCTTCCCTTGGGACTCAGCAGTAAAGAATCCACCTGCCAGCGCAGGCAACAAGGGTTTGATCCCTGATCTGGGAAGAGCCCACATGCTCCGGAGCAACTAAACCAGACACCACAACTATTGAGCCCAGGGAACTGCAACTACTGAGCCCACACGTCTCAACGACTGAAGACCACGCATTGCACAGCCTGTGCTCCTCAACAGGAGAAGCCGCCGCAGTGAGAAGCCTGCGCACCGCCACTGGAGAACAGCTCCTGCTCACTTTCTGCAACTAGAGAAAAGCGTAGGGAGCAGCAAAGACCCAGAACAGTCACAGGACACAAATAAATAAAATTATTCAAAAAAAGCAACATTGAGCAAAAGCTTAATGGCATTGGATTTCACAATGATTCCTTGGATATGACTCCAAAAGCACAAGCAACAAAAGAAACAATAAATTCAACTACAATAAAATTTAAAATTTCTGTTCCTCAAAGGATACAATTAACAGAGTAAAAAGGCAACCCACGGAATGGGAGAAAATATTTGCAAATTATATACCTGATAAGAAATTTACATCCATAATATATAAAGAATTCCCCCAACTCAACAACAACAAAGTAAATAACCCAGTTAAAATGGGCAGCAGTCTTGAGCACAACATCATTAATCATAAGGGAAGTACCAACCGAAACTATAATGAGATACCACCTCAAACCCATTAGGACGGCTACTATCGAAAAGAAAAAAAAATAGCAACTGCCAGCAAGAATGTGGAGAAATCGGAACCCTTGGGCAGGAATGTAGAAACGGTGCAGCTTCTATGGAAAACAGTATGGCAGTTCCTTAAAAAATTAAAAATAGAATTAGCATGTGATGATCCAGCAATTCCACTTCTCGGTACATACACTAAAGAATTGAAAGAAGAATCTCAAAGAGATTTTTTTTTTATACTCATATTCACAGCAGCATTATTCACAATAGGTAAAACGTGGAAGCAACCCAAGTGTTCACACACGGGTGAATGGATAAGCAAAATGTGGCATGTATATACAACAGACTATTATTCAACTTTAAGAAGGAAAGAAATTCTGACACATACTACAACATGACAGCAAATTTGAGAACATCACGTTAAGTGTAACAAGCCAGTAACAAAAAGACAGATGCTGTATAATTCCACTGAAGTCCCCACATAAGTAGAAAGGTGGTTGCCAGAGGTTGGGGGAGGGGGAGGGAGATGTTAATTGTATTAATTAACTTTTAATTAAATTTAGCTAAAGTGAAGTCGCTCAGTCGTGTCTGGCTCTTTGTGACCCCATGGACTGTAGCTCCTCTGTCCATGGGATTTTCCAGGCAATAGTACCGGAGTGGATTGCCATTTCCTTTTCCAGGGGATCTTCCCAACCCAGGGATCGAACCCAGGTCTCCCGCATTGTAGACAGACGCTTTTACTATCTGAGCCACCAGGGAAGTCCATATTTAGCTAACCCATTGTTTAACAGTTATTGCCTTTCAGTTCTGCAAGATAAAGAGTTCTGGAAATGGATGGTGGTAATGGTATATAACAACATGCATGTACTTAATACCGCCAAACTGTACACCGAAAAATAGTTAAACAGGTAAATTTTAGGTTAAGCATATTACCACAGGTTTTAGAAATCAGATAGGAAGTTATTTTCAACCTACAGTCTATATCCAGCTAAAGTTTTAATTAAGTTTCAAGGTAGAAAACAATCGTTTCTTGACATGCAAGGCCCCAAAAACTTTATTTCCTAAGCTCTGGCTCTTAGAAAGCTACTAGAAAAGGTTATTCCAACAGATTAAGAAAGTAAAATAATAAAGAGGAAGGAAAGTGTTCCAACAAAATAGAAAACTAAAGTAAACATGAGAAAGACAGAGGAGATACAGAACAGAGAAAGCATAAAGGGAAGTTCCCAGGATGACTGCCACGCAGCAGATCTGAGCAGGAAAAAGCAGGGCTCTGGAAGAGAGGGCCAGGGTGGGCGCTACAGGGAGGGTGAGATAGAAAGAGGGGGCGTGAAGACAGGAAGAGGCGGACAGACAGAGGAAGGAGCACAGACTGATGTCTGAGGGAAACTGAAGAGCCGTCACACTGAGGTACGCACCTCGGGCATTAAGCTAGAAGAACGGGAGGCTGATGGCAGAGGGTATTTGAATTAGTGATTTGTCACCAATTAGTGATTTTTGCAGCTCCTCATAAGACAGAGTTCCAATTTGGGGTCTGAGAAACCTTTGTAAAAACTCCTACCTCCATTCATTTCACAAAGAACTTGTGATTTGCACAGAAAATTCTTCTAGGTAGAAATGCTGAGAAGTCTGGAAGAGAGGGATCGAGGGAGCTCTCAGCAGATGACCTCATTTTTCTCAGGAAAATAAGAAGTCAGTTCGTCTCTTGGGTGTGAGAGAGCTAGGGTGGTGTAGGGTTCTTGAGAAATGAAAGGTGCTTAGAACAGGCCCTAGTAGAGAACATGAGCAAACCAAGCAGAGAGACACACAAGAAGCTGGAGGGCACTGAAGGTGCACAGAGACTGGATCAGCACTGGCAGCAAATGGACCCAAACATAATTTTGGGTGCGAGGCTGTCCCAGGAGCACACAGCATCTGACTGATGCTCAGATAAGAGGAGCAACAATTAGTGACTAAATAAACCTCCGCTGATTAAAAAATGCTCTAAAATTGCAGAGACACAAGGACTTATCTTCAAGAAGGTTCATTACATATAACAGAAAAAATGGAAACAGTTGAATCCCATCAGTAGGAGAGTGGATAAACTAGAGTGGATAAACTAGAGTTGATTCATACAAGGAAAGACTATTCCACAGCTAAAATGAATGACCAGTATCAGCAAGGTTATACATTAAAACTAAAATATTGAAGACCTACTATATAGCACTTGGAAGGCTGCTCAATGTTATGTGGCAGCCTGGATGGGAAGGGAGTTTGGGGGAGAATGAATACATATATATGTATGGCTGATTCCCTTCGTTGTTCACCTGAAACTAATAATATCACAACATTTGTTAATTGGCTATACTCCAATACAAAATAAAAAGCTTTTTAAAAACCTAAAATGTTGGGGGATAGGGGCAGAAAAAGTGCAAAAGGACTGATACACTATGAAGCCATTTATGTATTTCATATGAAACACATGAAATTTTAAACACACACATATGTATATGGTAAAAAAAAAAAAAAACAGAAACATGCTGGGAAACGACACCCACCAATTTCAAGGTGGAGGGCAAAGGAGTGAGAAGGTAGGGCTTCAGGTTTACAGCTAACGACTTCCTCTTCTAAAAAGTTAACATCTAAGTAGGAAGTACACTGTATATGTTAGAAACAGTCATTCATTTTTCTTTTTTTCCCAGACCAAACTTTTAGTTATTTTCTTGAACAACAAATTAAATGAGGATTCTCTAAAACATGTATCCTAACTGATTTCCTCTTCTCAGATCATTTTACATTTGCAGATTTTAAGCTATTCTGCCATCTGTTGACCCATTATGAATCAAATAAGTTATTAGTAAAGTTTATAATAAGTGGTAAATATAAAACAAAACATCATTAAACATGTTTAAATTGTAATGAGATTCTTCTTAGGTTAGATAGGAGAGGTGTAATGGTTGAAAGATGCCTAGATGTAGAATTGGAAGAACCTGGAATTCTACTGAGGCTAGACAGGAGAGATGAAATGGTTGAAAGAGCCCTAGACGTAGAGTTGGAAGAACCTGGCCCTGGTCCCAGCTCTGCCACCGACCTCATGGCCTAGCATAAATCATCAGCTTCTCCAAGGTCCCGTTTCTTCATCTGTGAAATGATTCTGTTTGAGCCAACTCATAGGCTTTCATGTTCTTGCCAAAGAATCTAACCCAAAGTTCTCTGCTGTGCATTTGAAACCTTTGGATTACAAGAAATAATATTCCTGGAGGAACATTTGAAAGACTGAACACTCTCCATTCCTGGATGTGGTCTTTGGATCTGGTCCAGCCACCAGGGAGCTGTGAACTTGAACTGTATTGTTTTATTCCCCCCAGAGAATCGCTTTATTAAAATGTACTCTGGCATAATCCCGTAAGCCTTACCGAACAGGATATTATAGAAAACAGTCAAAGAGATCTACCGTTGTACTTCTTACACAGGAGTTCAGGAGGACAACCTCCTTTTATGAGAACACAGTGTGGAAAATTCTCAGGTCTCAGTACCAAGAAAAACTCTGACCCTGAGCGTTCATTCTTTTCATCTAATGACCATGTTATTTTTATAAACAGTTTCCCTCTCTTTATTTTGGCTGGTATAGCCCAGATCTAGCAACTACAAATGACTACAGAAGACAAGGCACTACCCCACTGGCTTTATGCATCTACTCATTTTTTCCTTGCTGCAATACCCTTGCCAGCTTTTTTTTCTATTGAATTTTATGTTTCTCGGTAAACTACTTCAAACTTTCTCTAGAATAAGGGAGAGTACAAATAAGTGAGTTAAAGGAACTCAGACTTGCTTGGCATTGTTGGACAATGTCAGTCTTGTTGGAAATGACGAGACAACATATGTAGCATGCTGAAATTTACAAAGTGAGACACAAATGCAAGTTGTTCTCCATTGGTGAGAAAGAAAAATGTAGTGGAGGATGAAGTTTATGTGTTTTTAGTAAGTGAGATCTTTTAAATATTTTTCAATGTCCAGTTGCTTGAAGATACCTAGATTCCAGCTGTAAGCTCTAGGAAGAGATCTAGTTTATAGATAACACAGAGAAGCATTCCTAAAACACTACAATGACTTTGTGACCCACTCTATTAGTCATGTTCTGTTTGCCCCTCTCCCATCTTCTTGAACTAAGTACATATCACCTGTAGCCTCATTCCCGTGGAGACCCTGAGTCAATGGGGACTCTTGACTAGAAGCAATGGGTTAGCAATGCCTCTAGGGGAGGTGGAGGGCTTCCCTGGTGGCTGAGACGGTAAAGAATCTGCCTGCAACGTGGGAGATTCAGGCTAGATTTCTGGCTTGGGAAGATCCCCTGGAGAAGGGAATGGCTACCCACTCCCGTATTCTTGCCTGGAGAAATCCATGGACAGAGGAGCCTAGTAGGCTACAGTCCATATTGGACATGACTGAGTGCTGAGTGACTACTATACACACACACACACACACACACACACACTAGGGGAAGTGGAACAGTGAGAAGTTGGGTTAAGAGGTACTAAAGGGCATAAATTGGTTTATTATTCACAAAAAAATATATTCTTAAGAACTCCTTGCACTCAAGAACATGTTTTCAATAATTACATTCTTTGTGAATATATTCCTACTCTGCCTCTCCCACATGTCCCCCATTCCCTGACCATCAGTCTCCTCTCTCTTGAAGATCAGCAGTCCAGGATCTGAGGGTGTTTTTATTTCTCTCTGCCACAGTCCCCTCCCATTACAGCAGCACAAGCACAAATTGAATGCTCCATAAATTGCTGGCACATAAAAATGAAAAGAGGACAACTTAAACACCACTTATTAAATACAACTTCAAAAAGCCATTAAAATCATTATATATAAATTGCTGACATTTTCCCAACAGTGTAAAGAAACTGATTTAGGTAGGTCCACTTGCCATTCAGGAAACTGGCTACTTCCCCAAGAAGTAGCTGTGTGACTAACAGATCAGTTACTCTGGTCCCTACTCCAGAATAACTTCAGCCCTGCACCCAGGCAAGACAGTGGGAGCCTGTCTTGATCACCTAGTTCTTACAAGTCTCTTTCCAGGATTTCATGCCAGAGTAAACTGCAAGCATCCTGGCATTGCGGCAGAGGCTGTAGGTCCTGAAATGTCAACTTCAAATTCCTGCTAACATGGAGAAACCCTCACAAATTCCACCGCTGAGGGTGGAGCAGATCCATTGGCCTTTTGGAGCAGATCCATTGGCCCTGGGTCTTCCTGAGATCTGGACTGTGAGCTCTAAGAAAGGGACTATGTATGGTTCACTGTTGTATCTTTGTCATCTAGCACAGTATGTGGCACAAAGTAGTTCCACAATAAATGTTTGAGGAACGGGTAAACAACTGAACAAATGAGAGCAGTGTAAACGAGGACACTATTTACAGCTCTCATTTGCCTGGTAGGAAGCCCTCCATCAAATTTCCTTTTTTAATAATTTAATGCTAGGAAATATTTCATTTCCTTGGAGACATGGGTTGGGTTTCCTTGTGGTTGTTTCTGTATTATTTTTGTTATTGTTTTCCTTTTGAAAACAAGAACCATATAATTAGTGTTCCTTTTTCACTTAGGATGTCTAGAAACACAGAGCTAACTCTAAGGTCAAATTGTAGCAATTACATTGGTCCTAGTTATATCTGTTTTTCCCTGGCCTTTATCTCGTTTTTTTTTTTTTTTACTTTTTATTGACATACAGTCTCTTTCTCATATATATTTGCTGTGGTCATCTTGAATTCTTTGCGAACAGGGTAAAAAAAATGAAAAAATTAAAAAACAAAATAACCAAATAAGGAAGCAAACCAAAACTCAGAAAGTGTATTTTACAAGGATGTCTTTTAATACATACACAAATAAAAATAATTCTATAATTCAGGTCCTCCTGAGTCACAAGGTATTTTTTAAAAGTTATAATATCCTCTTTGATATCTCCATTTGAATTGTTTCCTTTCCTTTCACTTTTGACAAGATTGTTTTTTTCTCCCCAAATGGCCAGAAACCTTGGCCACAAAAAAATGAACTGCCCTCAAGTGTCTTCTGAAATGTATTTTAAATTAAAATGCCTATTTCCACTTATAATATTTTTTTTTCCTTGGATTTTTCAAGGTTCCAGAGGAACTGTGGTCCCAAACCATTCTGGAAGAAAAGGAGGGATGAAGAAGACAGACGAATTGTATTAAATTTACCAAGCCTTACTAGTACTACTGAGCTATGGCCAAAATGGTTGCATGTTCACTGGCCAAATTCTGAAATGGCTGGAACATTTGGGAAAATGTCCTAGTTAGACATTTCAGGTGCTGCATGGTGAGTGCAGGATCTCTCTCTGATTATAACAGTATTTTTGTCAAGTGTTTCAAGTAACATAGCTGTATGTGCAATTTTGTTTCTGTTGGGAAGCATTTCCCCATGGATGAAGGATTTGTGGTCTTTAAAATTCCAGATACTGGTATCTCCAAGACATTTAAAATAAATATTTCTCAATTTGAAATGTTTGCAAGCAAATACGACAGCCAGAAATATGCTGGCTGTTAAGATGAGAAATTTGTTTCTGAAATGTACTATTCCTTTAGAAAAATATTTGCCAACTTTAGTGGCAGCTGCAGAAATGTTTTCACACTTTGAAATTAACTCACTATTAAAAATGGGAAAAGGAGCGATTTGCTTTTTCCTTTTGGCTTGCACTACTACAACCAATCCAAATGACACACATATTTATCAACAGATGCACCAGCTGCTGCTTGGCCAGGTACCCATTCTTTCTCTTTGACTGTGTTCTTATGGAGGAAATTCACAGAATTAACCTTTTTTAGATAAGGGTCCCCTTTGTCTTATAATGACTAAGTTCCACTATCAGCCCTCAATCACACATACATGACTGCTAAGTTTCTTGCTTAACTTAGAAGCTTTCTGATCCAATTTTATTCTACTACTCAAGCTTTAGATAAATATTATAAAAGCATGAACTAAATTCATGGAGAGTTAAGCGTTCCACAGGAGACTGACTGTATTAATTCATTCAGTTAACAAATATCCATTGAGTGCTTACTACTTGCCTGGCACTGTATCAGTTACTAGGAATGTAAGATGAGTATGTGGGAAAGATCCTCCAGAGATAGGAACAGTGCGCTTGGGATGCATAACTGACAGCAGTCACTAATTGCCTGGGGGAACCCAAATAAGCAAGGCTTGTCCTACATGCTTATCAGAAAAGGAGCAGATTCTACCTGCTCACTCTGAAGATTTTTCCTGGTAAAGCAGGTAGGACCTGGCAAATATAGGCTAGTGGATGAGGGGCTGGCTAGGACAACTGAACCTAGTCAATAACCATTAGGAAGGGCAAAATAAGTCTGCTCCTCCAATCCAACGCCACAATAGAGTTAAGAAATGGAATCAATGGAAGAAAATATTTGCAAATGATACAACCAACAAGGGATTAAAAAAACAGACAAAAATTGTGCTCAATAGAAAAACAAACAAACAAACAAAAAACTAAGGAACTAATCTTCAAAATACACAAACAGCTCAAACAACTTAAAAAAAAAAAAAACCAGAAAAATGAGCAAAAGGCCTAAATATATATTTCTCCAAAGAGACATACAGATGACCAAAAAGCACATGAAGAGATGGTCAACATCACTCGTTATTAGAGAAATGCAAATCAAAACTGCAATGAGATACCACCTCACACCAGTCAGAATGGCCATCATCAAAAAGTCTATGAACGATAAATGCTGAAGAAGGTATGGTGAAAAGGCAACCCTCCTACACTGTTGGTGGGAATGTAAATTGGTACAGCCACTATGGAGGATGGTCTGAAGGTTCCTTAGGAAACTAAAAATAGAGCTACCGCATGATTTAGCAACTACACTCCTAGGGATACATTCAGAGAAAAGCCATACTTCGAAAAGATTCATGCACCCCAGTGTTCATTGCAGCACTATTCACAACAGCCAAGACATAGAAGCAACCTAAATGTCCATCAACAAAGGAATGGATAAAGAAGATATGGTACATATATGCAACGGAATATTACTTGGGCATAAAAAATGAAATATTGCCATCTGTAGCAATACAGATATACCAGAGATTATCATATTAAATGAAGTAAGTCAGACAAAGACAAATATAACCTGTTATGGTGATATGTGGATACTAAAGAAATGAGACAAATAAACTTATTTCCAAAATAGAAAAAGACTCACAGACTTAGAAAACAAACTTCAGATTATTATTAATAAATGGAAAAGTTGGAGGGGAGATAGATTTAGAGGTTGGGACTAACATATACATACTACCATATATAAAATAAACAAGGACCTACTGTATAGCACAGGGAATTCTACACAACACTCTGTAATAACCTAAATGGGAAAAGCATCTGAAAAAGTATAGATGTATGTACATGCATGACTCAATCACTTGGTTGTACACCTGGAATTAACACAACATTGTAAATCAACTATACTCCAGTATAAGATGAAAGTTAAAAAAATATAAAGAATGTGGTTATTATTACAAAAAATAGATTCAAGTTTTATAGAGAGTAAAAATATCTTTTAAATCTAAATTATGTACCCTGTAAAGATAAAAAGTCAAACTGTAGTTTAAATTTATTTCCTGCAAAATGGAATATACAATTCATTTACTTTTATGAGGGTTTTTTGGAATTATAACTGTGTGTATTAAAGTAAGTTTTAATGTCATGGAAAAGTAAAAAATGAGAACTCTATCCACAGCCCCAACATACAAATACCACTACTCCTAAAAGTTTGGTGAATTTTTAGACTACTTTTATCTGTAACACAGGCTTTTTGTTTTCAGTGTTGCAATTATACCACAAATTTTTCCTTATTCTGCTAAATATTAAACATAACCATTTCCATATTATTAGTCTCCATAAACATCATTTTAATGCCTACATTGTATTTTGATGGTATACAAAAGTTTGAATCAGAAAAGAATACCAAGGGTTAATCTCCTAAAACTTACCAAGACCAGAAAAAAGAGTTGTTATTGTTTCAGTTCAATTAAGTTGCTCAGTCGTGTCCAACTCTTTGCAATCCCATAGACTGCAGCATGCCAGGCCTCCCTGTCCATCACTAACTCCCAGAGTTTACTCAAACTCATGTCCATTGAGTCGGTGATGCCATCCAATCATCTCATCCTCTGTTGTCCCCTTCTCCTCCCGTCTTCAATCTTTCCCAGCATCAGGGTCTTTTCCACGAGTCAGTTCTTTGCACCAGGTGGTCAAAGTATTGGAATTTCAGCCTCATCATCAGTCCTTCCAATGAATATTCAGGACTGATTTCCTTCAGGATGGACTGGTTGGATCTCCTTGCAGTCCAAGGGACTCTCAAGAGTCTTCTCCAACACCACAGTTCAAAAGCATCAATTCTTCAGCGCTCAGCTTTCTTTATAGTCCAACTCTCGCATCCATACATGACCACTGGAAAAACCATAGCTTTGACTAGATGGGCCTTTGTTACCCAAGTAATGTCTCTGCTTTTCAATATGCTGTCTAGGTTGCTCATAATTTTCTTACAAGGAGCAAGCATCTTTTGATTTCATGGCTACAGTCACCATCTGCAGTGATTTTGAAGACCCCTCCAAATAAAGTCTGTCACCCTTTCCACTGTTTCCCCATCTATTTGCCATGAAGTGATGGGACCAGATGCCATGATCTTAAAGTTTTCTGAATTTTGAGTTTTAAGCCAACTTTTTCACTCTCCTCTTTCCATTTATTTATTACTAGCCAATACTTTACCCAGAACGTATTAATGGGCAGCATGCATGTTTCAGGCACTATGCTGTATGGTCAGCAAGATAGTCAATCCTCAGAAAAATGGTCTCCAAGGCAAGAGGGATACATAATCCCTCACCTTATTTGATCCCTGGTCATTGTTACCACTGTCCTTCAGCTCTGTTCTGCGTAGATTAAATCAAATAATTCAGTGAGTTATACTATGGGACTAACTTTCAGGAGGACAGGAATGGTGAATGGGCAGCAGTAACAAGGACCCAGGCTCATGTGATCTGGTAAAAAGCAAGTCTGGCCTCAAGATCTCTGCCCATGGTGAGAGAAGCAAGGGTCAGCGCACTTGAGGTGATGGATGGCTATCAAGTAAAAGACAATGATTACCATGTAGGCTTAGAATATATTAGCTGCACTAAGTCTAGTCTGGGAAGCTGAAAGGTCTTTGAAGAGGCAATGCCATGTTGCAAGATTATTCCTAGACAAGTGATTTACAACGGCTTTCCAGGTGGCTCAGTTGTAAAAAATCTGTTTGCCAAGCAGGAGACATAGGCGCAGTTTCTGGGTCAGGAAGATCCCCTGGAGAAGGAAATGGCAACCCAATCCAGTATTCTTGCCTGGGAAATCCCATGGCCAGAGGAGCCTGGAGGGTTTCAGTCTAGGAGGTTGCAAAAGAATAGGACACAACTTGGCAACTAAAAAACAACAGTGGTGTACAGACCTGAGTTCTGCTCCTCATTCTGGCCCAAGAATAGAGAATGCATTTAACAAAACTGAACCCCAACTTTCTCATCCGTAAGAGTGGAACTAGACATTCTCTAAGAGCACTTCCAGCTAAATAAACCTGTGATTTTATGAGGCTGTATAAAGTAGATTCACAGTCCACAAAAGTACCAAATCCAGCCATCTTACCACTTTTAAAAAGCATTATTTCAAACAATAGGAATGAATAAAAAACAGTTCCTTGCTGCTCTAGAAGTTATATGCCTTCCAGTTCAGGTACTGAGCTACTTTGAGTTGTCATCAATCCTCAGTCTGGCTGGCAATGCCAACAAGGCCAGGGCAGGGGTGAGCCTCTGGATTGTCCATAATAACACTACTACTCCAGTGGATTTCCTAGGTAGCTTAGTGGTAAAAAATCTGCCTGTCAATGCAAGGAGATGAAGGTTCAATCGCTGGGTTGGGAAGATCCCCTGGAAGAAGAAATGACAACCCACTCCAGTATTCTTGCCTGAAGAATCCCACGAGCAGAGGAGCCTGACGGGCTACAGTCCTTAGCATCACAAAGAGTTGGACACAACTGAGCATGCATACATGCACCCCAGTAAGTATAAAATAGTCTTTCAAACAATTTAGACACTTACTTACAAAATATAAAAGTAATATAAATACATCCAGTAGGTAACCTTTGCACTTAATTGCTTTTGCACCTAATAATCACACAATGCACTCGAAATCACCTCTATTCTACCTACCTCATGAAATCAAAGTCTATGACTTGAAAAGTAAAAAGGAAGAAAATACCATAATAAGTATTTAAAGACACAAAATTAATAACACTACTACTCCAGTGGATTTCCTAGGTAGCTTAGTGGTAAAAAATCTTGTCATTGCAAGGAGATGAAGGTTCAGTCCCTGGGTTGGGAAGAGCCCCTGGAAGAAGAAATGACAACCCACTCCAGTATTGTTGCCTGAAGAATCCCACAAGCAGAGGAGCCTGACGGGCTACAGTCCTTAGCATTACAAAGAGTTGGACACAACTGAGCATGCATACATGCACCCCAGTAAGTATAAAATAGTCTGTCAAACAATTTAGACACTCACAAAATATAAAAGTAATATAAATACATCCAGTAGGTAAACTTTGCACTTAATAATTGCTTTTGCACCTAATAATCACACAATGCACTCTTAAAATTACCTCTATTCTACCTACCTCATGAAATCAAAGTCTATGACTTGAAAAGTAAAAAGGAAGAAAATATCATAATAAGCGGGCAACAACAGAGCATTCCACCCTGCCTTACAGGCATTAGAGTCAATTAGTCTTACCAAAAATAATTATTACTCTCCTGAAGATCAGAAAGCCAAAATGGAAAAAAAAAAAAAAAAGTACCATCAGCTTTCAAAACCCAGGCACACATCAGTCCATCCCCTTCATTGATACAGGATATTACACAGGTGATAAGACGGTGTATCTGCTTGTATGGATGGCTTGGTAGGTAATGAGCCCATGCAACTGTGCATTTGGAATCTAGGGTGTGTTAAAGCAATCTTCACCCTGTGAAATGCCATCAATATCTGTCCATGATAGTACACGGTTGTAGGGCTCAGTCACGGGAAAAAAGCAGCAAGATCCTATGTTGGTGACTGTCCATCCCCTTCATTGATACAGGATATTACACAGGTGATAAGACGGTGTATCTGCTTGTATGGATGGCTTGGTAGGTAATGAGCCCATGCAACTGTGCATTTGGAATCTAGGGTGTGTTAAAGCAATCTTCACCCTGTGAAATGCCATCAATATCTGTCCATGATAGTACACGGTTGTAGGGCTCAGTCATGGGAAAGTAGCAAGATCCTACATTGGTGCTGGGGAGGAGAGGTGGGTGACCAAGTACAATTAAGGAAATAGCACTCATGCAATTTGCTTATTCTCAGAATATCTTCCCTCCGCTTCAATTAAGTGTTCAATAAATGTAAGCTGAATACCTCCAGTGAACATGCAGCCAATATATAGCTATCAGCTCTGCCTCCACAACAAGGCAACATAGTCAAAGCAGAACAGGCGACTTCACTTCTGGCCATGAAGGAGTTCCAGGATCCAGAATTAACTTTCTTCCAGAATAATTTTTTTAAATAGGAAACAATGATTTTAAGAGTGCAACAGGCAGTGTGGAGGGTCGTCCTTCAGAGAGAAACCAGCGAGGTGAGCCCCAGGACTGCGCATGCTTTCTACCTGGTGACAATGTGCAGACTTCAGTGCTTAACTGCACGCACTCTCAGTTGCTCAGTTGTGACCGACTCTTTGCAACGCTATGGATGTAGCCCTCCAACCTTCTCTGTCCATGGGATTCTCCAGGCAAGAATGCTGGAGTGGGTTGCCAATCCCTTCTCCAGGGGATCTTCCTGACCCAGGGATTGAACCTGGGTTCTCTGAATTGCAGGTGGATTGTTTACCATCTGAGCTACCAGGGAAGCCCCAAGCTAACGCCTTCTAGTATTTGATGTGTGTTGTGCATGCATGCTTCGAGAGGAACACCAAATAAAGCCCAGCAACCCACTGAGATCAGGATTCAGAAAGGCCGAGTGGGGCACGGTTAGGCAGGGGATGAGGTTGAGCTGCAAAGTGGCTCCAGAACAGCCTCCCTTAACCCAACAGTGGGTTCTGGAAGTGAAATGCTTTTCAGAGTCATCCTGAGTTGGGTGAGGGGGTCATCACACTCTGACTTCATCAGTCACTGGATGTGGGGCCTCCATCCCCATGCACCCCTGAGAAGGGGCATAACGCCAGGTGAGGTGGTTCACTGCTGCTGAGGCAGTCCCTGAAAGGCTGACAGCTCTCCCAGAGCTGCAAGATCTGGATGGAGCTCTTAAATTAATCAGTCTAGGGATTTTTCTTCCCTACTTAGATCACTTTAGAGGCGCCTCCTCACAACTTCCAGGCTGGTCAAGACCTGGCACTTTCCTCCTCCTTCATCCCCATCTCCTGACACTCTCCACACAGGCGCAGGCTACAGACACGGCAAGCGAGTCGGCGCTCTCTAATGCCCCATGCCCTCTCTCACTGTTCTGTCTTTGCACACGCTGTTTCTCCCACCCAAGCCCCAGGGGAGTGAGTGAGGAAATCTGCCTTTGGGCTCCCTACACACCCCATATCTCAAACTCAGCACAAATAGCCCAACTGTCAGGTCTCCGTGTCTGAGATCCATCGGAACCAGGAGCTTCTTGCGAGTACCACTTCCTTCCGTGTAGCCACAGCAGCAGATTCCAAGTCTGAGGCAAGTTCAGTTCAGTCGCTCAGTCGTGTCTGACTCTTTGCGACCCCAAGGACTGCAGCACGCCAGACTGCCCTGGCCATCACCGACTCCTGGAGCTTGCTCAAACTCATGTCCATCAAGTCGGTGATGCCATCCAACCATCTCATCCTCTGATGCGAAGTAGACACTCAGAAATGTGTGAGGAGTCAGTGGAGGGAGGGAGCCATAGAACCGTTAGGCGTCCTCACCAGATGCCTCCTGCTGACACTGTGCTGAGAGCCACTTCTCCCTTTTCCCCACAAGGCTGCTGTACCCCCGCGTTCTCTAACCCTAGACATTTTACCTCACTGCGGTCTATGACAAAGCCCATTTACTTTATTTAATTTACCCTCAATTTTCTCTTTTGTCTGAGATGGCTGAGGAGTGGGAAGGTGCTCACAGACAGGTCTGGCCCCGACATCCTGGCCGTGGCCCGACTCTAAGCTTTGAGCTTCGTGGCTGGTTTTCCTCTCCCTCCTGGGCCAGGCTAAGGGAACCCACCCCTCATCTCTCCACTGGTCACCAACCATCACCCAAGGCCCCTTCACAAAATTCTCTTCCTGATGCCACAATATATATTTTTCACTTCAAAAAAATTCAGTAGTCTGTGTTTTAAGCAACAGAAACAGTGTTACATTTCTATTTCATCACAGAAAACATCAGGTTCCAGTTTAGGAAAACTTTTTCCCAAATTCAAAACACTTCTGAAGGGAAGGGATATCATCTAGTATAAATTCCCTTTTTCTTTTTTGGTGCATGTTCAGCCTTTATTAACTGTCAATTAACTGTCACTTCCTTATATCCACAGAGCAATGAAGCTTGTAATCATAATAATATAAAAGGATTTGGAAGCTTTGCAATGAACCTCAAAGAAAATTTCAGTTGTACTAAAGATGTTTACAGTGTAAACAGTCTAAGTCCCTGAAAATGAACAGTCTAAGTATGTTGTGTCAGTTACTCTCCATTAAGTAGAATATGAGGTTATACCGGTTATTTTATTCCTCCATTATGGCAGAAAACAGGTAGAAAGGTTGAAGACACAGATCTGTATCCCAGAAGATCCACTCCAGGCAAAGTATATTAGTGTAAGCTTCAACTATGTTGATAAGTGCTTTATATATATATATATCCTAGAACAACAGCAAACGATAGCTAATGTCTGACACAACTAAAACGAAATGTTTACAACAATGAAAACAAGACATTCCCATCCCAGTCCCCACAATGTTCAAGTGAAAAAATAAAACAAAGGCAATCGATTTCAGGAACAAACAATATAAACACATACAAAAGCTAGGTAACTAGCTCTTGAATAATTTAAAACTGATTATAGGGCTTCCCTGGTGGTCCAGGGGCTTTCCTGATGGCTCGGCTGGTAAAGAATCCTCCTGCAGTTCAGGAGACCTGGGTTCGATCCCTGGGTTGGGAAGATCCCTGGAGAAGGAAAAAGCTACCTACTCCAGTATTCTGGCCTGGAGAATTCCATGGACTGTATAGTTCACAGGGTCACAAAGAGTCGAATATGACCGAGCAGCTGTCGTTTTCTTTCTTTCTTTCTGGTGGTCCAATGGTTAACAATCTGCCTTGCAATACAGGGGATACCAGTTTGATCCCTCGCCGGAAAAGATTCCACATGCTCCAATACTGAAGCCCACGTGTCACATGTATGGTCATTTTGGTATTTTATAGAACAAAAAGAAAGGAAGGGAGAGAGAGAGGAAAAAATTTAGACCATTACTTTTCAAAAACATAGGTCAAAAAATTCTTAACAAAATGTTGTTGTTCAGTCACTCAGTCATGTCCAACTCTTTGCGACCCCATGGACTGCAGCAGGCCTTGTTCCCTGACCTTCACCAACTCCCGGAGCTTGCTCAAACTCAGGTCCATCAAGTCGGTGATGCTATCCAACCATCTCATCCTCTGTGATTCCCTTCTCCTCCTGCCTTCAATCTTTCCCAGCATCAGGGTCTTTTCTAATGAGTCAGCTCTTCGCATCAGGTGGCCAAAGTATTGAAGTTTCAGCTTCAGCATCAGTCCTTCCAATGAATATTCATGGTTATTTCTTTTAGGACTGACTAGTTCGATCTCCTTGCAGTCCAATGGACTCTCAAAAGTCTTCTCCAACACCACAGTTCAAAAGCATCAATTCTTCAGCACTCAGTCTTCTTTATGAGCATGTATGAGGTCAAACTCTCAACTCTCATGCTCAATATATTTTGCCCTTTTCTGTGTTAACTGAAACTGAATTTGGTTACACATAGATCATTATTATAAAGTGTAATAAAATGTCCACAAAAAGCGAGTCTGATTCCAAATATCAAAGGCCAAAACTGCTCACAAAGATTCACATACAAACGGAATTCATGGAATGCAGATAATTCCTGAGGCTTGACTCATAAGACTAAACATGGTTGAAAGGACAAGATCACAAGGAATATCTGCCCACAGTCAGTTAGAGTGCCCGTCCAAAGCCACATTTACTCACTGCATTCAAGTCAGTTAAAACAAACAAACAAAAAAAGGCTATATAAAAGAAATGATAATGAATGGGGATTGTGTTTTTTAAAAAATGTTTCTTCTTTCTAACTTTTCTGTTATGAGAAAAATCAGTGAAGAAACATAAGCTTGATCCTAAATTTTAAAATATAAAAAATAAAGGAGAACTGAAACATACTTAACCAGTAAAAAACAACTGTGCTAAGTGGCTTCAGTCATGTCCAATTCTTTAGGACCCAGTGGACTGTAGGCGGCCAGGCTCCTCTGTCCACGGGATTTTCCAGGCAAGAATACTGGAGTGGGTTGCCATGCCCTCCCCTCCAGGTGATCTTCCCAACCCAGGGATTGAACCTGCATCTCTTACACCTCTGGCATTGGCAGATGGGTTCTTTATCACTGGTACCACCAAATTCATGGTAAAATAGAGTGCTTACTATGCACCAAGCATTTTACATAATGTACAAAGTAACTGAAGACAAAAAACAACCATGTGAACAGCTTCATAGGTAATCAGAAGATGTCAAGAGTTTCCTTTAAAAAACAAACCAAGTTCCGACAAATAGGAACAGATAATTTACCTAAGAGGAAATATAAATACTAAACAAACACATGCAAAAATGTTCACCTTCCCGAGAAGACAAAGAAACTTACATACCTCTATACTATATATACATTTGGGAAATTAATATAGTGATATGTGTGGCTTGAGGGCTTCTGGTGGCTCAGATGGTAAAGAGTCTGCCTACAATGCAGGAGACTTGGGTTCAGTTCCTGGGTAGAGAAGATCCCCAGGAGAAGGAAACGGCAACCCATTCCAGTATTCTTGCCTGAAGAATTCCATGGAAAGAGGAGCCTGGTGGGCTACAGTCCAGGGGTCACAAAGAGATAGTCAGACATGACTGAGCAACTAACAATTTCACTTTCACTTTTCCTTCATGTAGCTTGAATCATAAACACGCTCGATAGTCCCACTCCTGTGAATTTATCCTAAGAAGTAATTAGAAATAAATATATACACACATAGAATATATATGTGTGTGTGTGTGTATAAGTTAACATTGGAATGCTTTGCAAAATCTGATACATCAACCTGGGGTGTGGGGAGTTTTTCATCAAAACAAAACCAATCACCTAAAAGTCTGTGGAAAATAGTAAACAGGAAAATATTAAGATAAACAGCATACAGTGTTTAGATTCAATAGGAATATCACCATATAAGTACATATTCACGTGGACAAAGACTAAAAAGGTAAGGTGCAAAAATGAAAATTGTTGTTAGTGATATAATACTTACAGAAATCTCATGCAAAACCTTTAACATTACTGCTCCCTCATCTTCTAAATGAAAACAAGTAACTCATATCATCTTAAAAAATCCTTAAAATCAACTTTTGCCACAGCTCTTCCACCAAATGAAAAAAAATACATAAAATTTAGAAGGTTGTTACCTATAAAGTAAAAAATAGCATAAAAGAAAATATCCCCTCAAGAATGTGATTTGTGGTTAATAAAAACACTAATAGTATTAATAAACCTAAGTCCTCACAGTGCCCCTAGGATGTCTATCACTGGTTGGTACTACAAACCTAAGAATCCCCACAATAATCTTTTCTAGTTTGTTGAATTCCCCTGCAGTGCTTTTCCAGACTAACTGAAGAGTTTAATCTTGCAGTATTTGTAAAGTATGTTATCTGTGGAGTACAAGAGGGAAAGCACAAATATTTTTGCCTACGCTTGCTTATTTATCTGAGCATGTTGAAACCGCCTCCTCTGTCTCAGCCCTTGTTAGATGAACTTTGGAAGTCCTTTGGTTTCTCCCTGGAGTTCCATACTATTCTCCTCTCTTTTCTTTGTGCACACAATTAACAGTCTCTGTCAAATGGCTTCTCCACCTTCTCAGCTTCCTTCCGAGGATACACTAGCCCCCTTTCTTAAAAGAAATGAAAGCCAACAGACTGTTTATGGTAAATGTCAGGATTCAGGGGATGAAGACCCTTTGTGGGCTCTGCCAGATCCCCCCCCAGATTTGTGGCTTGGATCACAGGGGGTCTGCCTTTCTCCTTCCTCTGCCCACAGCCAGCATTCACTGGGGCTGACTCGGGCTGGTGGCTGCTCAACTACAGAAGTTAATTTTTAAACATGTTGGTCTCCTTTCTCTGCCTGATGGGGAAACATATTTGCAACAAGAAAATGATATTAAAATTAACTTTCTGATTCAACATCCATTTATGATAAAAACTCTTCAGAAAGCAGGAATAGAAGGAACATACCTCAACATAATAAAAGCTATATATGACAAACCCACAGCAAACATTATCCTCAGTGGTGAAAAATTAAAAGCATTTCCCCTAAAGTCAGGAACAAGACAAGGGTGCCCACTTTCACCACTACTATTCAATATAGTTCTGGAAGTTTTGGCCACAGCAATCAGAGCAGAAAAATAAATAAAAGGAATCCAAATTGGAAAAGAAGAAGTAAAACTCTCACTGTTTGCAGATGACATGATCCTCTACATAGAAAACCCTAAAGACTCCACCAGAAAATTACTAGAGCTAATCAATGAATACAGTAAAGTTGCAGGATATAAAATCAACACTCAGAAATCCCTTGCATTCTTATACACTAATAATGAGAAAGTAGAAAATGAAATTAAGGAAACAATTCCATTCACCACTGCAACGAAAAGAATAAAATACTTAGGAATATATCTACCTAAAGAAACTAAAGACCTATATATAGAAAACTATAAAACACTGATGAAAGAAATCAAAGAGGAC
>SJYX01009062.1:284640-301570 GCA_006410675.1 Oreotragus oreotragus
TCTGAAGGATTGTTAACTAACAAATGCCAATTGTAATTAGAAAGAAACAAGGAAGGGAGAGAAGGAGGCAAGTGAGCCAGGAGAGCAAAACAGGAGTATTACACCTTTCAAGCCTCGGAAAAGTTGAACTGTATTGATCCTGCTGTTTAACATCCCTGAAACCAATAACCATCTAGAAAGCAGATACAAACTGGCCCACAAAAGAAACAAATAACCTAACACGTCCTTCTTTAGCGTTGTGATCACTCGTGGCGGAGGAGCGGGTAGAGGTGGGGAAGGAGCCAAAATCCTAAACAACCCAGGTAGGGCCATTTTAATTTTATATTGTAGTTGATTAACAATGTTGTGTTGGTTTCAGGTGTAAAGTGATAGTTATTTATACACACACACACACACATACACACACACACACACCCCTCTTTCTTTTTCAAATTCTTTTCCCATTTAAGTTATTACAGAGTATTGAGCAGAGTTCCCTGTGATATACAGCAGGTCCCTGTTAGCTATCTAACCCATAGTTTCAACAGAGCAAGTTCCAGAAAGAACTTCCTGAGCAATAGCCTCAGTCCTTCCATTTACTTTACAGTTTCTTTTGTATCCTGTGGGCCACTCTGGTTCACTAAGGAAGCAAGCATAATTTTCATTTTCCTGCTTTTGATTTAATAAAGAGGAAAAAAAAAAAAAAGAACTTTATAATTTCCCATAAAGACTTTCCTCCCAAAATGGATAAACTGAAAATGAATAAATCAGCTACCCATATCAATATAAATGCAGCTCACAAATATAAAGTTGAAAGAAAAAGAGCAATTTGTAGAAGAATGCATACAAAATGGTACTATGTATGCTATTAAAAATATTGCTTATGGGGGTCCATGATGGAACTGATATTCAGCCAGTACACCTTGGCATGGCTGAATCTGTTGCCAGCATCCATTGTGAGTGGCCATATCCACACACTCCAGTTTGTAAAATACTTTTAAAATCACCCTTACTATTCAAATATAATAAAGCTGTAAAGAAATGCATGAGACTGATAAACATCAAATTCAGGATAGCTGCTACCTCTGAGGAGGAAGAATGGGTCACAACCATGTTAGCAACAATTTATTTCTTATGTAGTATGCTAAAACACTTAATAGTATGGTGGTTTATACCTTTTCATAGGTTTTAATAAGTAAGTAAGTAAGGTCACTCAGTCGTGTCCGACTCTTTGTGACCCCATGGACTGCAGCCCACCAGGCTCCTCAGTCCATGGGATTCTCCAAGCAAGAATACTGGAGTGGGTTGCCATTTCCTTCTCCNACTTAATAGTATGGTGGTTTATACCTTTTCATAGGTTTTAATAAGTAAGTAAGTAAGGTCACTCAGTCGTGTCCGACTCTTTGTGACCCCATGGACTGCAGCCCACCAGGCTCCTCAGTCCATGGGATTCTCCAAGCAAGAATACTGGAGTGGGTTGCCATTTCCTTCTCCAATAGGTTTTAATAGATAATTTTAAATACACACACATATCTATGCCAGCAAGAGCCAGGAATCTGGAGGTAGCATTTTTACTCCTTGTTCTGCCAGTTATCAACTGTACCTTGCCATCCCTGAATCCTGGATTGTCTTCTGTGAAATAAGAAAATTCAGGTATCATTCAGTCTAAAATTTAAAGTCAACGTGATGGGTGTTGAACTCCCTGGACTCTAGTAACAACCCACCACTTCTGTCACTGTACAAGTGACAAATCAGATATGAGACGAGATACTAACTCGCTATGGATAGCAAACACATATTTTAAAGTCACCCTATGAATGGGCTTGAATCCCACGACATTCTCTTTCACCATCCTTTGTGATGATGGTAAACCTTTGAGAGCTGTCTGGTGGGGTTTAGGAGAGCGAACCAATGAATATCAGTAAATGGGTGGGGAGAGTTTAACTGACCCAAGACAAAACATACTTTGTATTTAGTTGTGCTTATAGGTTATTTTATTGGAGAAGGAAATGGCTACCCACTCCAGTATTCTTGTCTGGAGAATTCCACAGAGAGAGGAGCCTGGTGGGCTACCATCTATGGGGTCGCAAAGAGTCAGACTCCACTGAGCAACTAACATACATACATACACATATGTGATTTTAAATAATCATGATATTCTTGAGGCAGAGAAACAGACCATCAGCATCAGAGTCTTATTCAAGAACATAAAACTGTCTGAGACAAACCCAGGATTTGAACTCATAATTGGTATCTTAGGAAAGGTACGGCTCTTACTTAACTTACGAGTTCTCTATTATTTCTCATACCCTCAAGACTCGTTTTAGAGAAGAGCTCCCCTCTAGTCTCTACAATCTAACTTTGACTAATTTACCAAGACTTAAATGGTGCACAAAGCAAATAAACTAGCAAATCCTTCAATCACTCAGTAAATCACTGCAGATCTTAACATGTAGATCACAGATTCTGGTACATAAAAGTTAGTTTAGGGAGTACTATGACCTAAAGAGTAAATGACATTTCTTCTAATTACTTTAGGTAAGGAATCCGCCTGCAATGCAGGAGACGTGGCAGGAGTGGCGGGTTCAATCCCTAGGTTAGGAAGATACCCTCCAGCACGAAACAGCAACCCACTCCAATATTCTTGCCTGGAAAATCCCAAGGACAGAGGAACCTGGCAGGCTACACACCATGGGGTCTCAAAAGAGTCAGACACAACTTAGTGACTAAATGACAGCAACCAAGGGTTTTCAGACCAGAAATTTAAGGAGAATGTTCTAGAGATGTTTTTAATTCAAATCTTCCCCAAATTAGAGCTCCTATCAAACTCCTTTTTGAGTTTGTTTCCGTTGAACTCTTTACTTCCAAGGAACTATCTACTACTACTTTGGTAGAGTTCTAACAAAATACTAGACACCCAGTCTTACCGAACCATGAAATCTTAGCATTATGACTGGTTACTGGGAAAGTAAATGAGGAGAGAAAAAAAAAACTAAAAAATTAACTGTTGTGTGGTTTGGAAGCTGTTTTTTCTAGGGTGTCAGCCAGCAGTGCCATTGTTCAACAGGTATTCATTTATTTAAAAGGTATTGAATCAAGCAACTAGAGAAATAGAGGGTGTCTTCAGTACTTAGGGTGGCCAAGAGTCAGACTGACCACACACATGCACACACAGGCTGAAAAAGGGACTTGAGTTCTGAAGTAGATTTAGGAGGTTTTGGAGAGCAGATCAATGAATACCAGTAAAGTATCTACTAGAACCTCAACCTGTGAGATCATTCCTTCTCCCAGGCTTCCCTGCTGACTCCCTACAGAGCTTGCAAACTAGTTTCCATTTCTAAACACACAGAAGTTTCTCACCTGAAGAGAAACAACCAGAATGCTTTGTTTCTGAATTTATCGAAAGATACAGTTTTCAGTTCTGTGGGCACGATTTTAAGATCTGATATGAGGTTACATCATCTCAGGGAGAGAACAGAATGTGCTTCTGTGTATACAAAATTATCTTTGTTGTTACTTTTGTGTGCAAGGACTCCATTAGAAATTTGTCTGGCTTAAAAAAAAAACCCTACTTCTGTCCATTTCTAAGGTTACTTTTTCTTCAGTATATCGTCTACATCATTAAAATATTTAGAAGTTATACACTTATGTGTGAAGAAAAACTTCCTGAGACATAAGTAATCCTTCTGACCCTGTAACTCCAGTAACTCAGAGTACGAAAATCTTAAATTTTCTCTTCATGGAATTTCAGACTACAGTTTTGAGATTTCTTAAGAAATATTTTTTTCCTTCTCTCAAAGCCCTCCCCATGGAAAGATTTCTGACCAGTTCCCAGCCCCCAAAACTCATATAAACATAAAACATCCTCAAAACAGAATCCACCTAAGTAGTTTTCTCCCCATTGATGAACAATTGGAACACTCTCAAGAAAGTGTCTTGTGCATATTCTGAGTAGAACCAAAACTGGGACCAATGAAGAATCTTGAGAAATAGGACCGCTGGGACAAAACAAAATTTTACGCAGTCCTTTGCTTGAAACTCTTCTAACTTATTTAGTTAAGAAGCTAAGAGAGGTACTGAGATCTGTATCTGCTTAAAAAACATACCCCAATATTTGTACATTCCTTCCAACAACCTACAGTGCAATAAAAGTGAAATGTAATGAGATCTCCTTTGTTATAGCCTGAGAGAACGAACAGGTAAATTC
Organism: Oreotragus oreotragus; assembly: GCA_006410675.1. Taxonomy (NCBI): domain Eukaryota; kingdom Metazoa; phylum Chordata; class Mammalia; order Artiodactyla; family Bovidae; genus Oreotragus; species Oreotragus oreotragus. The sequence continues at coordinate 288,827 of SJYX01009062.1, forward strand.
TGCTTACATGGATGACCAAAATTGTAGGCCCTCTATTTGACAATGATAAAACCATAGAAAGGAGAGCTAGTATTTAGTTCTTCAGTTCAGTTCACTCACTCAGTCGTGTCTGACTCTTTGCGACCCCAGGAATTGCAGCACGCCGGGCCTCCCTGTCCATCACCATCTCCCGGAGTTTCTCCTTTGTTATAGCCTGAGAGAACGAACAGGTAAATTCTGCTTACATGGATGACCAAAATTGTAGGCCCTCTATTTGACAATGATAAAACCATAGAAAGGAGAGCTAGTATTTAGTTCTTCAGTTCAGTTCACTCACTCAGTCGTGTCTGACTCTTTGCGACCCCAGGAATTGCAGCACGCCGGGCCTCCCTGTCCATCACCATCTCCCGGAGTTCACACAAACTCATGTCCATCGAGTCGGTGATGCCATCTAGCCATCTCATCCTCTGTCGTCCCCTTCTCCTCCTGCCCCAATCCCTCCCAGCATCAGAGTCTTTTCCAATGAGTCAACTCTTCGCATGAGGTGGCCAGAGTACTGGAGTTTCGGCTTTAGCATCAGTCCTTCTAGAGAACACGTTTTTGTGTCAAACATTTTACATGTACTGTCTCTTTAATCCTCACAAGATAGACACCATCTACTCCATATAGGGGAACAGGGAGGATAAACACCTTTCCTGAGAACATCAAGTTATTGGCAACTCTTGCTTGAACACAAATGTGCAGGCTCCAAACTCCATGTCCTTAAAATTCCTAACAGCCAATGAAGTGAAAAGTTGCTCAGTCGTGTCCGACTTCTTGCAATTTCATGGACTACACAGTCCACAGAATTCTCTAGGCCAGAATACTGGAGTGGGTAGCCTAACAGCCAAGATATACCAACCTATACTAACTTGGTCCGTGAGTTTTTAGAGAAATTTACCAGAACACATATTGTCTAAGCATTCAAAATATGAAGTAATTAATAGATTAATATAGTGACTATAATGAGCTTATGTTAGTTTAAATTTGCAGTTCTCTGTCCTTTCTTCTCAAATAAATAAATAAGATAAAACATGTTTTTGCCCAGTGTTGCAGTTAACTGGCAAACTTGTGTAATAAATTAACAGAACTGGTTTAGCAACAAATGAGCCGCTTAAGTTCTCTAAATTCTAATCTTAGGTATGTCACTGATTTGAAAGGTAATCTGAGAGCATTTAACATAAATTACATTTGATGTTTATAAAGCTCTCAGAACCCGGTCTAAAAGAAGAATCTGTATTTATGAAACTTCAATATAAACTCTGATACTAAATATCTGAGTGAAAAGGAAAAAGCTTAAAATCTAGTTATTTGGCCTAATTACTGCCAAGGTTCCAACTATTCATAAACAATTAAATAGGATAAACAAAGAACTGTCCATAGCGATTATCTCTAGGAACAGAGACAACAGAAATGGAAAGTGAAAATAACATGAAGGCGAACTTTTGCTTTTTAATATGTGTGTGTTATATGTGTGTAGTTGGATTTTTGTCATAAAGTTTTCAAGACATGCTCAAGGTCTTCCCAGTCTTAACTTTTATCTGCATTCATGATCTTGACCTCAGGATTACACGTTTTAAAGGTGGCAACATTAAGGAAAAGAGCATCATTCTCTGCCCTGGCTCATCCTCTCTAACCCAGTATAACAAGGCTCGTTTTATAAAGTTAAAACCCACTCGTAGCCAAATGTTTCCATTTTATCAGAAGCAAGAGAAAAAAACAGTCTTGGAGGACTTCAACCTTCAAGCAGTTCTAAAAGGAAAGGAATATTAGAACTTGAGAAATATGGTTAATCATGAAACTCCCTCAACAGTCTTCGAGTAACAAAATACTAACCACCTAATTAGAGGGCTGTTCTCTCCTTGTGGTAAAGAATATGTAATGAGAGTCTGCATGCAGAAACTATGAAAAGTGCCACAGTGGACAGTTCAATGCCTTCAGTACCCGTTCACTCAATCTTTCTAGCCCCAGCTCTCCTCTTGCTCCAACGAGCTTGAAGAAAATGACAAAAGTGAGAAATGCTTTGAAATTAGGGTTAATGTTTAAGCATTGTAATATCAGGCCTCTTCTTGACCTTTATTTCTTCATCAATAAAAATACTATTTGCTTCCAATAATGATTTGTAAAGATGCTCAGCATAAACCTGAGACACAGTAGGTGCATAATAAATGTTATTTAGCTTCCTTCTTTCAGAACTAAATTCCCAACTGCCAGCTCACTAATCTTTGAGCCCCAAAGACCCTGTATTTAAACAGTCTTTAAAATAAAGATTGTTATAAGATCAAATAAGGACAGACTGGATAAAGAAGATGTGCTGTGTGTATATATAAATATATATAGTCTTAGCCATAACAGAGAAGGCGATGGCACCCACTCCAGTACTCTTGCCTGGAAAATCCCATGGACGGAGGAGCCTGGTAGGCTGCAGTCCACGAGGTAGCTAAGAGTCGGACACAACTGAGTGGCTTCACTTTCACTTTTCAGTTTCATGCATTGGAGAAGGAAATGGCAACCCACTCTAGTGTTCTTGCCTGGAGAATTCCAGGGACGGGAGAGCCTGGTGGGCTGCCGTCTATGGGGTCACACAGAGTCGGACACGACTGAAGTGACTTAGCAGCAGTAGCAGCAGCAAACAGAATGAAATAATGCCATTTGCAACAACCTGAGATTATCATACTAAATGAAGCCAGACAGAGAAAGACAAGTATCATACAATATCATTTATATGTAGAATATATCTTTTAAAAGATAAAAATGAGCTTGTTTATTAAAAAACAGAGAGACTCACAGACATAGAAAACAAACGTATGGCTGCCAAAGAGGAAGGGGGATGAATAAATTAGGCATTTGGAATTAACATAGACACTCTATATAAAAATTCCTATACACGCTCTATGAATCACTATGCTATATACCTGAAATTAACACGGCACTGTAAATCAACTGTACCTCACCTTAAAAAAAGACCCAGTAGACCATCCTGCCACCAGACCACTGGTTTGCCCCCATACCTTCTTCTATGGTAACTCTCTCTCAAGTAATAGCACCAGCATTCTTCTTGGCATCAAATTTAGAATCCTCTCTCTTCCAACTCCGTTTAATCCCCTCTAAATTTCTTCATCACTCACCTAGATTTCTAAAAACATCCTTTTAATTGGATTTCTTGCCTCTCCACTTCATTTTTCAGACCATTATTGTGAAACAGAGTTCACACCATGTGCATGCTGTAGGTTCCCACTGACAAGAAGAATATGGCCCAAATGTTCCATGAGCAAAATGCCCTACAATCTAACCACAAAGCATCTATCCACACCTCTCCCACTACAACTTTCCACAAGCCCTGTGCTTCAGTTTGTGACATTTTTCAGCCTGCAATCTACTATCCTCCATTTTCCACCCAGGAAAGCTCTACTCTGCACTCTAAACCCAACTATATGCCCAGTTCAAATGTCAATATCCTATACAAAATTAGCCCTAACTTCCCCAAAGTGGGCATTAATGACCATAGCACTTTGCTAGCACTTCAGGTGGCACTTCTTTCATTCTGGATCATACTAGAGCGACTTGTTTGCAAGGCTATCTGTCCCAGTTCTGCAAAAAGGGAGCCATGCCTGATTGCTGATTGTCCTCTAACACCTGCCACTTAGCCCTTGTCCACTGCACTCTTGAACTGAATGCAACAATTCGCACTTATTACCATGTGCTCTGCAACGTGTGATCATCGGTGCTGTACTGTCCACTACACGTGTTGCCTCAGTAATATTCATAACACTCCCATGAGGTAGGTCACATTTTGCCCTTTATTTTATAGATGAAGAAGCTCTACTCAGGGAGGTTTATAATTTGCCCAAAGTGACACACTTAATATATGGCAAAGCAAGGATTTGAACCAGGGTCCATCTGACTTCAGAAGTTATACTCATAACCATTACACAACATCACAGACATTTCAAAAATTCACTTGTCCTTTATGCACCCTAGAGTATTACTCAAGATGAAGACTCCAGTAAATTACATTTTATCCTATCAGCATGTGGAGACCAATTTTGGTTCTGCTCTATTCCAGGGTCATAAACGAGCAGTTTCATAGTCTTCCAGATTGACTTATCCTCTTTTCTTATACCCACCCTCAATTATCTAAAAAAAAAAAAAAAAAAAAACAGAAGAAAAATGATTTGGAATGCAGAGCCAGTAGGAGAATGATTATCATTCCTTCATGGTGGAACTCACCACATTAACAGTAAGCTTATAAGGTTCAGCAAGCATATATAACCTGAAAGAATATGTTGAATCATTTCAAAACATATTTTCCCAACTCAAACCAGAAATCACCAGCTGTTGCTAAGAAAACACACAGCCAACTGTGAGACAACATGATGACTCATGAAAGGAGCAAGCTTACCTTCCAAGTCTCAGAAACCATCACGAACACAGTCTTGTAACCAAACCTTCAACCTGTGGTTACAGATTGAGAGTTTCCTTTTCACTTGGCTCAGAAGGAAATATAATCAGTTCTGGACTAAACACTATTTACAAAATTAATTATTACCCAACTTAGTTGGAACTTTCTATGATGAAAAAGAGTACAGAGACTACAAAGGTAACATACTTTCTTTTAAACAAAGGCCTATTAACAGGGGAAAATTTTTTACTCAATGTCATCAAATGAGTAACTACAAAAGAAAGTCAAACAAGAGATTGCTAGTTACCTGTTTTCTTTGTCAACATACTAGCACAAATAATAAAACATGCCTTTAACTGCTTTATAAACAGGCTATATAGTAAATCCTCTTGTTTTCTTTCTGAACCACTAACAATTTTTAACTAAAAGTTTCAGCGTGCATTATTTTATCAAACAATCTCATCAAACATTGATTATAGCCTACCATAGTACTAACAACTTAGATGCATGAGTTGTTGCAAGATTTTTTTAGGTTTGTTTGAGGGCATGGGGAACAATCCTGAACAGCTTTATTTATTTTGTTGCAATTTACACTTCAGATAAAAATTATTTCTTACTAATCAGCATTTTTTAAATGAAAATTAGCTAACTCCTACAGTGTGCTTGCTCAGTTGTATCTGACTTTGTGACACTATGGACTGTAGCCTGCCAGGTTCCTCTGGTCCATAGGATTCTCCAGGCAAAAATACTGGAGTCAGTTGCCATGTCCTCCTCCAAGGGATCTTCCCAACCCAGGGATCAAAACTGCATCTCATGAGACTCCTGCACTAGCAGGTGGATTCTTTACCACTGAACAATCTGCTGCTGCTGCTAAGTCGCTTCAGTTGTGTGCGACTCTGTGCGACCCCATGGACAGCAGCCCACCAGGCTCCCCCGTACCTGGGATTCTCCAGGCAAGAACACTGGAGTGGGTTGCCATTTCCTTCTCCAATGCATGAAAGTGGAAAGTGAAAGTGAAGTCACTGAGTCATGTCCAACTCTCAGCGACCCCATGGACTGCAGCCTACCAGGCTCCTCTGTCCATGGGATTTTCCAGGCAAGAGTACTGGAGTGGGATGCCATCGCCTTCTCTGACTAAACAACCTAGGAAGCCCCAAACTCCTACAGTCTGATCCATTATTTAACATATCACTCAAACCTGAAGAGCTCAGGTGTATCACAATCGGCTTTTCCTCAGAATACTACAATTAGTTCTCCAAAGTCAAAGTGGCAGAAAACAGGTAGTATATCTGCATAAGTTAATTCTGTTCCCTTTCTCAAAACATGAACTATCTCATAGCCTGAGCACTAACTAAACAGGTTATCTCTAACCTTGATAAGGAGACTGTGTGTAGCACAAGACAGAATCAAGATTGCCGGGAGAAATATCAATAACCTCAGATATGCAGATGACACCACCCTAATGCAGAAAGTGAAGAGGAATTGAAGAGCCTCTTGCTGAAAGTGAAAGCGGAGAGAGAAAAAGTTGGCTTAAAACTCAATATTCAAAAAACAAAGATCATGGCATCAGGTCCCATGACTTCATGGCAAATAGATGGGGAAACAATGGAAACAGTGACAGACTTTATTTTGGGGGGCTTCAAAATCACTGCAGATGGTGACTGCAGCCATGAAATTAAAAGGCACTTGTTTCTTGGAAGAAAAGCTATGACCAACCAGACAGTATGTTAAAAAGCAGAGACATTACTTTGTTGACAAAAGTCTGTCTAGTCAAAGCTATGGTTTTTCCAGTGGTCATGTATGGATGTGAGAGTTGGACCATAAAGAAAGCTGAGTACCAAAGAATGGATGCTTTTGAACTGTGGCATTGAAGAAGACTCTTGAGAGTCCCTTGGACTGCAAGGAGATTCAACCAGTCCATCCTAAAGGAAATGAGTCCTGAATATTCACTGGAAGGACCAATGCTGAAGCTCCAATACTTTGGCCACCTGATGCAAAGAACTGACTTGCTGGAAAAAACCCTGATGCTGAGAAAGATTGAAGGCAGGAGGAGAAGGGGACGACAGAGGATGAGATGGTTGGATGGCATCACTGACTCGATGGACATGAGTTTGAGCAAGTTCCGGGAGTTGGTGATGGACAGGGAAGCCTGGTGTGCTGCAGTCCATGGGGTCGCCAAGAGTCAAACATGACTGAGTGACTCTACTGAATGTTTACATAGGAGTTCATTTCACTATTATCTCTGCTTCTGAATATATTTTAAAATTTTCATAATAAAGTGTTCTAAAATCTAATATACTTTTGCTCCAGTGTCAGACAAAACTTTACCATTTTGGATTTCTGTTTTACCCACATAACAGTTCATGTGTGACAATTCATTAGTGCCAAAATAGTTCTTAAAGAATCACGTGGTAAATATCACATTTCTAAAGCATATTTGTAGAAACTAGGACCCAGGGAAAAAAATCTCAGAGATCATCTAATCCTCTGTGCCAGTGGTTCACAATCTTGTGCATGCATCAGAATCACTTGGAAGACTTGTTAAACACAGATCGCTGGGCCTCACCCTCTACATTTCCAAACCAGTAGGTTTGATGCTACTGGTCCCTGGACCACACTTTGAGAACCACTACTCTAAGCTTACATCCATTGCCTAGTTCATATCTCCATTGCAGTGATCACCAATTACCACATTGGAATGCATGCTCCTGTGCTTATGGGTCCTTTTCTTAAAAGAGAGTTGGCTTTCAAAGGGCAGGAGACATAAATTTTCATCAATGTGCCAGAGCCCAGATTCAACAATCATTTACAAAGTAAGTTAATTTGCTGGATGAATTAAGTTTTCCCACTCATTTATAGCTGAGTGTTTGTCAATGTATTAACCTTCAGAATAGGAGTACATTTACACATACCCAGATGGAGAGGGTATCCACTCCATCCTCACTGATAAAGGAAGACTAAAAATTACCTAAAACCAGAGTAACAAATAGCAAATTTTGGCGAGTTCTAAGAACTACATCTCAGATTGGAGTTTTCAATCAAATATGGACACTGACAAGCAGAAGCTTCAGGGTCACTTTGCCAAATGTGTTACTCTGACCCAAGCAGCTATAACCAAGTGCTTTTTACCTCATATACAATCGGAAGAAAGAAATGCTTTGAAAGTTTCTCAGGTTCTGGATAATGTCAGCATGGGAGGACTCACTCCTGAAATTTCCCTTTTTCTAATGCTGCCCTAAGGAAAGAAAAGACAGCACATTCAATACCTGCATAGAGATCTCCAAGTCCAGGTGTTCTGAATCTTCTAAGACCCCTCAGTATCCTGAAGTATCTATTACAGCAATGATCAGCTCTATGACAACTCAGTAATTTAGTTTAAGAAAATGATCTATGCTCTGATTTCTAAATTTCACTACTACTTTAATGTTTACACTAAAATTACAAGTTAGAATATATACATATTCATAAAGATGAATCCAATAACCTCAATATGTATAATTTATTTATTTTCATGTGATGACAGCAAAATAAAGAATATAACCTGTGTGAAACATGGGTAATATATGATGTTTTGGGTTTTAGATTCCTTTAAAAAATAATTGACTGTTCAAACAAAAAATAGTAATGTAACGTGGGATCAATAACAGACAAAAAGTTAAATGTATGACAATATCACATAGGTTAACATAGAGAAATGGGAATTAACTATTACAAGGCTCTCATGAGGTACATGACTGTACATGGGGTGGTATAATATAACATCTGAAGGTAAACTGTGATAAGTTATCAACCCAAAAGCAAACACTAAAATAACTAAAGAACGATAGCTAGGGAATTCCCTGGCACTCCAGGGGTTAGGACTCCACACTTTCACTGCTGAGGGCATTGGTTCAATCCCTGGTCAAGGAACTAAGATTCCCAAGAGTCAAATTAAAAAAAAAAAAAAAAGGACTGCTAGCTAATAAGCAAAAAATAAATAAGTAAATTATAATGATAATAAATTCAATTAATCCAAAGACAGAAAAAGAGAAAAAAGGAAATAAAGATAAGAAAAAATGGAAGAAATAGCAAAATTATATATTTAAAGTGAACTATAATCAATAATCACTTTAAATATAAATGGTCTAAATACCAGAATTAAAAGTCAGAGACTGTCACATGGAGAAGAAGCATAACTCTCCACTTACACATAGTAACTTCCATCTCAAAAAGCACAGGACAGAATGCAGAGAAAAGAGCAACTTTATGGCAGGGAAACCTGCCACGCACTACCTCAGCTAAGTAATCAAGGTTAGCATGAATGATGATGCTATGTTGATGGTATGCTCTCTTGACATGGAATAATCAGAATAAATATTGTGTTCAAGCACATACAAAACATCCTTTTCAAGCACACAGAAAAGAAATAATAATAAAGATCAGAGTGAAAATCAATTAAATAGAAGATAGAAAATATAAAGAAAACTAATAGCCAAAACATTGAGAGGTCAGTAAAATAGCCTTTGGTTTCTTTACCTTGACCCTACTGACATTTTGGCTGAATGAGTCTTTGTTGAGATGATCTCTCCTGTTCATTGCAGATCTTTAGCAGTATCCCTGGCCTTGACCCACTAGATGCCAGTAGCAAATGCCCGCCCACCCCTACCCCAAGACATTGTCTCCAGACATTATCTCATCTCCAAAACTTGTCAAGTGTTCTAGTGGCAGTAGTAAACTTCAACCCATATTCCACTCCATAAAATTTAACTCAAGGTAGATGTACCAAAAAGTAAAATAAAAGACTTTATGGTTTTATATTCTTTTATAGTTTTTCTACAAGTTTTATAATCCTTAGGAAAAAAATCTTTGTGATCTCGAGTGAGGCAAAGATTTATTCGGTATAACACCAAAAGTGTAATTCCATAAAAGAACTGATAAATCAGACTTTATTAAAACTCCTGATCTTCATAGATTTGTTAAGAGAATGTAAGATGAGCAACAAGATGGAAAGTAAATATTTGTAAATCACATATCTGATACAGAGCTTGTATCCAGAATATATAAAAAACTTCAAACTCAATAAGGAAGCAACCAATCCAACGAAGAATGAACAAAAAAATATCAACAGAAACTTTGGCAAAAAAAGATATAATATGGGTGGTAAATAAGCACATGGTTAGTCATCAGGGAAATGCAAATTAAAACACAATGAGATACCACTACATATCTAATAGAATGGCTATGACAGCTTAACTATACCAAGTGTTGGCAAGGACGCACAACAACTGGAACCCTCACACACTACTTTGGGAATGTCTGGGAAAGTATGGAAGTTTCCTTATAAGTTAAACATACGCCTACCATATGATTGAGCCATTCTACTCCTAGTTACCCAGGGAAAATGAAAGCAGATGTCCATATAAAGACTGAATATAATGTGTTTACAGCAGCTTTATTTTTAACATCCAAAAACTAGCACACAAAAAAAAAATGTTTATCAATGGGTAAATGGACAAATAAACTGGCAAATATTCATACAGCAGAACACCATTCAGCAATAAAAAGTAATCAACTACTGATACACAGAACAACATAGATGAATCTCAAAACAATTATACTAAGTGAAAGAACCCAGGCAAAAGAGAAAACATATTATATGGTTAAATGCAAATAAAACTCTGAAAACACAAACTAATCCATAGAGTCAGCGCTATCATTGGTTGGGAAAGAAGGTTACAGGATATAGGAAGGGACCAAAGGGAAAGATGATTCATAGGTCTACAAACAAGTCAAAAACTTATCAAATTTAACACTAAATTTATGCAGCTTACTGTATGTCAATTACACTCGATGAAACTGTTTTTAAAATTATCACACAAAACCCAGAAAGGACAGAGTTTAAGATAACATTCAAAACAGTACTTAACCTGCAACTTCACAAAGAATTACAAGCTTTAAACATAACTGATTTTACACTATTGCAGACACAATTCTTAATTTGGTGAAAGTAGGAATGGGGGCCGGAGAAGGTAATGGCACCCCACTCCAGTATTCTTGCCTGGAAAATCCCATGGACGGAGGAGCCTGGTAGGCTGCAGTCCATGGGGTCGCGAAGAGTGGGACACGACTGAGCAACTTCACTTTCACTTTTCACTTTCATGCGTTGGAGAAGGAAATGGCAACCCACTCCAGTGTTCTTGCCTGGAGAATCCCAGGGATGGGGGAGCCTGGTGGGCTGCTGTCTATGGGGTTGCACAGAGTCACACACGACTGAAGCGACTTAGCAGAAGCAGCAGCAGCAGGAACGGGGGCACATAACCCAGGTCATTGGAAAATGTGAAAGCAAAAACAACACAACAGTGAGCACACAGTAAAGTCGTGAAGAATGGGTTATACGTTTGAATGAGATTAAGATTATTTCTTAATTATAGCTAATCTGAAACATTTCATAATCATAAAAAAGGAAAAATAATTTCATTTTTTTCCAATTTGTCCCATCCCATTCCTAGGCAGAACTGGATGCTTTCCCCCTCCCAGAGTCCCTGAGAATACATCTTTTCTAGCACTGCCATATGTGTATTGCAACGGCTTGTCTTCACTAGACAAACAGCTCCATTAGAATACAGAATACAAAAGACAGAATACTACGTCTTTTGATGCTGGCGTATTGGCTAAATGGGGCTTCCAAGGTGGTGCTAGTGGTAAAGAATCTGCCTGCCAATGCAGGAGATGCAAGACACATGGGTTAGATCCCTGGGTCGGGAAGATCCCCTGAAGAAGGAAATGACAACCCACTCCAGGATTCTTGCCTGGAAAATTCCATGGAGAGAGAAACTTGGCAGGCTACAATCCAGACTGAGCGTGTGCATGCACGCACACAAGCACACACACATATACATGGTGGTTAAATATAAGTGGGATCTGAGAACCTGTTTTCCTATCTATCCTAGGCTGTGCCATTCACCTACTGGGTAGTCTCTGAAAGTTCCTTCAATGGTATTAACTATAACATAGGCCCAATAGGGTATATGTGAGAATTCACTGTGAATGTATCCAAACCTTCACCAATGAGGCCTTGCATGACCTGTCATCTGATTGCTGTTGTTCAGTCGCTAAGCCGTGTCTCATTCTTTGTGACCCCACAGATTGCAGAATGCTAGGCTTCCCTGTCCTTCACTATCGAGTTTGCTCAAATTCATGTCCATTGAGTCAGTGATGCCATCCAACCGTCTCAACCTCTGCCATCATTTGATTACCATTCTTTTTCCCTTGAGTTCTCTCCCTGCAGTTGACAGTGCTCAGCCTCAAGACCTTCTCTCAGGTCCAATCAATCCATGCACCACTAAGCTCTTTCCCGACTCAGTACTACCTCCTCAGCTAATCTTCTTCCATGCCTCTCTCCTCACCTCCTCACCCACAATACACTTGCATGCTACTTGTCTCAGCTTACATGTCACCTTCAAGGAGAAGACTCCTTACTATTCACTTAGGAACTCTTGGTTACTCTGTGTCTCAGCATCCTGTGGTTTTCTTATTTCCATTCAACAAATAGTTGGAGTCCCTACTGTATGCCAGGTGCTGACTCTGAGGATGCAGCAGTGAATACAATAGCTCTGAGGAGGTGTGCAATCTAGTGGGGTAAGACAGAACATAAGCAGAGAAATAAAATACAGAGTATGTTAGTTAGATGATGCTACGGAGGGGGGGAAATGTATGTTAGTTAGATGATGAAATGGATGGGGAAAAATCAGTTATGAAAGGAGAGTAAGGGAGTTATGATTTTAAATCTGGGGTTCAGTGAAGGTTCATAGAGAATATAACTGAGTAAAGAAGTGCAGGAGATCAGAGAAAAAACCATATAGGTATGGCGGGGCATTTCAGGCAGAGGAAACAGCAAGTGTGACAGCCCGCATACAGCTAGGAAGCTAGTTTGGCTATAGAAATATGAGGAAAAAGAAGAGCAGCAGAGAAAATCAAGGAGACAGGACTGGGCGGGGAGGATCACATGGGGTAATCACCGAGGCCATTGACCAGCCTTTGCCTTTCACTCAGAGGGAGACTGAAGCCACTGGAGGGTTTCACACAGAAGTGGTGTGATCTGATTTACATTTTAAAAACTACTATCAGTTTCGTGATGTCTTTTATGTTCTGCCTATCCTCCCCACCAACTAAGATAAAGGCGGGAACCACAGCTGTCCTGTGCATTATTATAACTCCAGTACCTACCACAATACACTGAAAGCACTCAATAAATATTTATTAGATGGATGAGGTAATCTATGTGAAGCATTTACTGGTACAAAATCAGTATTCCATAAATGGTTAGTATTATTTGAAACTCCAGA
>SJYX01009062.1:317307-358401 GCA_006410675.1 Oreotragus oreotragus
CTAGTCAAAGCTACGGTTTTTTCAGTAGTCATGTATGGATGTGAGAGTTGGACTATAAAGAAAGCTGAGCACCGAAGAACTGATGCTTTTGAACTGTGGTGTTGGAGAAGAATTTTGAGAGGCCCTTGGACAGTAAGGAGATCCAAAGTCCATCCTAAAGGAAATCAATCCTGAATATTCATTGGAAGGACTGATGCTGAAGCTGAAACTCCAAGACTTTGGCCACCTGATGTGAAGGGCTGACTTATTTGAAAAGACCCTGATGCTGGGAAAGACTAAAGGCAGGAGGAGAAGGGGACAACAGAGGATGAGATGATTGGATGGCATCACCAACTCAATGGACGTGAGTTTGAGTAAATTTCAGGAGTTTGTGATGGACAGGGAGGCCTGGCATGCTGCAGTCCATGGGGTCAAAAAGAGTCAGACACGACTGAGCGACTGAACTGAACTGATGGATCTGCATATTTGAAGTTGTTGATATAATTATTTTCATAGTATTGCAAAAATACATTTGAAAACCTAGATTTAATGCAAAGCACAATATGCCAAAATTAATCCCAGTAAAGGTAAAAAGCCTACACTAATCAGTTTTATTCTAAAAACTAAAGATATCAAAAAACTCAGTTCAGTTCAGTTCAGTCGCTCAGTCATGTCCGACTCTTTGCAACCCCATGAATCACAGCATGCCAGGCCTCCCTGTCCATCACCAACTCCCGGAGCTCACTCAGACTCACGTCCATCGAGTCCGTGATGCCATCCAGCCATCTCATCCTCTGTCGTCCCCTTCTCCTCCTGCCCCCAATCCCTCCCAGCATCAGAGTCTTTTCCAATGAGTCAACTCTTCGCGTGAGGCAGCCAAAGTATTGGAGTTTCAGGTTTAGCATCAGTCCTTCCAAAGAACAGGGTTGATCTCCTTTAGAATGGACTGGTTGGATCTCCTTGTAGTCCAAGGGACTCTCAGGAGTCTTTTCCAACACCACAGTTCAAAAGCATCAATTTTTTGGCACTCAGCTTTCTTCACAGTCCAACTCTCACATCCATACATGACCACAGGAAAAACCATAGCCTTGACTAGACAGACCTTTGTTGGCAAAATAATGTCTCCTGACACACAAAAAGTGCCAGGCCCAGATGGTTTCACAAGGAAATTCTAAATCCCCAAAGAGCTGTTATTTAATTGTTACATATAGTGATTCAGAGCATTTTAAAAGAAGAAAACATTCCAAATTGTTTTTACAAAGCCAGCATAACATCAGTTCCAAAACAGGCAAATACTGCGCCATTCTCATTATGTATATAAATGTAAAGAATTTTAAGTTAGCATCATCAGCAACAGAATACAAAAGCACATTAAAAAGATACTTTATGCAATTTACCAGTTGGTATGTATCCAAATGGGCTGAAAACATATCCACACAAAAATCTGCACATAAATGTTTACAGCATCTTCATTCATAATTGCCAAAACATGGAGGCAACTAAGATGTCCTCAGTAAGTGAATGGATACATAACCTGTGATACATCCAGACAATGCAATATTATTCAGTGCTAAAAAAGAAAGAAACTAATAAGTCAAGAAAAGACACAGAGAAATCTTAAATGTTTATTATTAAGTGAAAGCAGTTAATCTGAAAAGGTTACATACTGTACAAGTCCAACTACATGACCTTTTGGAAAAGGCAAAATTATGGAGAAAATAAAAGGATCAGTGGTTTCCAAGGATTGGAGGAGACAGGGGTAAATCGGTGATGTATAAAATTTTAGGGCAGTGAAACTATTCTGTATGATACTATAATAGTGGGTACATATCATTACACATTTGTCCAAACCCATAGAATGTACAAAGCCAAGAATGAACCCTCATGTTAACTATGGACTTTGAGCAATAATGATATGTCAATGTAGGTTCATTTGATTGTAACAGATGTTCCACTTAGGTGGAGGATGCTGATAGTGCGGGAGGCTTTGTGTCTGTGGGGCAGGGAGTATATGGGAAATCCCTATTCCTTCCTTTCAATACTTACAACCTAAAACTGCTGTAAAAAATAAAGTCTGTTAAAAGAATTTTTTTAACTCAAACTTTATGACCAAGATGGGTTTATTCTAGGAATATAAGAATTGTTCAAAAAAAAAAAAAAGAATTGTTCAATATTAAGAAAGCCATTAATATAATTTATCATATTAATAGATACAAGGAGGAAAATGCTAAGATTATGTCCACATTTGCTGAAAAGGCTTTTTATATAATTCCACATCTTTTCTTCTGTTTTAAAAAAAGAACTCAATAAAATAGAAATTGATGGATACTCCCTAACATAATAAAATAACAAAATATATCACAGCATGTTACTGGGGAAACATCAGAGGCATTCCTACTAAAGGTCAAGAACAAAACAAAGATGCTCTCTATCTCCACTGTAACTTACTGCTTTAATAGAGATTAGCCAGTGCAATAAAAAAATTCAATTAAAGGCACAAAATCTGGAAATAAAGAAGTCAAATTACACTTGCCAATGTTTTTAGAATAAACATGTAAGATCCAAGGAATTTAACACAAACATTAAAGGATTCAGTGATGGTTGCTAAATTTTAAGTTAACATACAAAAACTATTACCCTTCAGACATATCAAAGGTAAGACAGAAGACTTAATGTAAAAGTAAACCTTCTTTACAAAAGCAACAAAATTTAAAATACTAAACAGTAAACAACCAGAAATATGCAAACTTATATGAGAAAAATCTTTAAAATACTCTTGAAATCACAATAGCAATCTTGAACAAATGAAAAGGATCTCATGTTCTTGGATAAGGCAAATAAAATTAAGATGTTAATTTTCCTTAAAATTAATATATAAATATAAGTCAGTTTCATAATGGTACTAACATGATTTTTTTCTGGAGTTAAGTTGATAAGCAAAGTCAAAAGATAAATGACAGACTGGGAGGAAATATTACTACTCACATGAAATTAAAGGGCTATTTGTCCTAATATATACAAGTAAAATGATCAAAATCCAATACAAACATGGCCAAGAGACACGAACAGACAATTCACAGAAAAAGATACATAAATGGATCTCAAACATACGAGACAATGTTCAACTTCATAAAAGAAACCTGAATTAAAATTCTACTGTAATATCATTTAGAATCTATTAGTTTGGCAAAAAATTCAGAAGTTTGACGATGCACTCTCTTCCTGTGGCTCTGTGCACGAATACTTTCACGTGTTGTTGCTGACAGTACAAAATGGGTCAACCTCATATGGAGAAAAATATGGCAATCTCTAGCAAAGCGACATATACTCCCTCCAAGAATTTACCCTGAGGAGTTATCCCCACAAAGACAAAACAACATATGTACAAGGTTTTCCACAAATAGCAGCACTGTTTGTTCCCCTGCCCGAGGATTTCTCTTAGGTTTTGTCCGTGAGAGACAGAGATAGGAAGGCAGGAGAAGGGAGAAGGGGCTTGCCTCCCGCTTCCAGTCGCAGTCAGAACAGCAGCACAAGAGCAGCTGTACCTCCAGCCTCCCGCCTCTATTGCTGCTCACAGCTTCAAAGGCTTGGCCCCTTCCTCCCAGAAGTCCCAACACCAGTCTTGGTACCGGCCCCCTAGACGTCTGGGCAGGAGCAGCGCTCAGCATCCAAGGACCAGCTCCACGGCGCCCCCGTGAGGTCGCGGCTGTGGACTCTCTCCTCTGGGGGACTGGGTAAGGCCTGTGGGAGCCCCTCCTGCAAGTCCCCAGGTTCTATCCATGCTATCTCTTCCATTTTGTTCCTTAATCCTAGCAGCAATGTCTCCTTTTTACAGCTACTACTTAAAGGAGACTTAAAGTGAAGGGATATATCTTGCCATGGCTTCCCAGGTGGTTCCATGGTAAAGAACTCGCCTGCCAAGGCAGGAAACGCAAACAGGTTCAGTCCCCGGATGGGGAAGATCCCCTGAAGAAGGGCATGGCAACCCATTTCACTATTCTTGCCTGGAAATTTCCATAGGCTGAGGAGCCTGGCGGGCACAGTCCATGGGGCCGCAAAGAGTGGGTCCAACTGGGCACACACAGCAGAGCAATGGCATTGAGCACCACGGCAGAGACACCGTCTGAAACTGGGCCCCAGTGACTCCATAAAGCAAAACCAGTCTCCAGACTAGAATGTCCTCTGGGACTTCCCTGGTGGCCCAGTGGTTAAAACTCTGCACTTCCACTGCAGGGGGCGTAGGTTCCATCCCTGCTCAGGGAAGGAGGAGGGTGTGGTGGACAAGGCCCACTTTAAAGCTGAAAGGGAAAAAAGTCTACATTCTTTAAACCCTCCATTTTGGGTTCTCTTTTCTATAGTAAGCTTCGCTTTACCCATACTAAGACACTGGATTAAAGAGTAGATGTGGAAAACAAAAATTATAAAACTTGCCGAAGAAAATAGAAAATATCTTTATAACTTCAGGATATGGAGTGATTTGTTAAAAAAAAAACCCATTAAAAAGCACTAACCATAAAGGAAAAGAAAAGCCCACATTAAAACTAAGAACTGTTCATCAAAAGACACTTTAAAAGGAGTGAAAAGACAAGTTACAGAAAGAAGATATTTTCAGCACATGTCAAAGATCTAGAATTCAGAATATATGTAGAAATTCTACAAAATCAATGAGAAAAGGGGGACAAAGTAACACACTAGCTGAACTGCAACTTTAGGGAGAGACAATCCAAATGATCAATATGAAAAAAAAAGTTCCACCTTATTAATAATGACAAAAAAATTTTAACAAGACCATAGTCAGGTCATATTTTTAGTCATTGATTGGAAAATTCTTTAAATCAGAAAATACCAAGTGCTGATGAGGATGTAAATCAATAGGAACATTTGCCAGTGCAAGTTGTTAAAATCATTTGTGTGTAAGTTGGTAAAAAAATCAAAAGTGTAAGTTGGAAAAATAATTTTGAAGATCAATTTCACATTATCCTGTGAAACAGTAAATTTGCAAACTCTTAGAGGATCTCCACTTCCAGGTATATACCCTGTATATCTAGAACATGTAAAAAATGTACATGTAAGTGGCAGGTACAAAAATGACTCACATAAACATTCCTAGTAGCATTATGTTGTAAATAAACTTTGCTGTGGATTAGAGTAAAATGCACAAATTTTAAGTGCAGTTCAATGTGTTTAAATGAATGTATATATTTGAGCTACCATTTCCACAATCAAAATACAGAACATTTACATAACCTTGGAAAATTCCTCTATATCCCTTGGTAGTCAATCCCTTCCTCCAGGCAACCACTGATCTGACTTCTATCAGCATAGATTACCTTCATCTGTTCTAGAATTCCTATAAATGAAATTATACAGCAAACATTCTTTTGTGTTGGCTTCTTTCCCTGAAATTACTGTGTTTGAGATTCATCTGTGTTTTTACATGTATCCGTAGTTCACTCGTTTCTATTGCTAATTAATTTTCCTTTGCATGAATTATCACACAATGATGGTCACTGGGTTATTTCACTTGGGGTTATTATAGATCAGTCTACTGTAAGTATTCTGTACAAGTCCTTTTGTGGACATATGTTTCCTTTCTTCTTAAGAAAATATCTAGGGCTGAAATTGATAGGACATGGAATAGGTATATACTTATTTTAATTATATTTAAAAATTGTGAAATTGTTTTTCAAAGAGACTGTACCATTTTACACTTCCACAAGCAATATACAAGATTTCCAATTACTTTAGTTGGGGACATCAATGTTTTTTAATGTTATTCATTCTATTTGGTGTGAAGACAAGTATCTAAATGATTTTAATATGCATTTCCATGATGATTAGTGATATTGAGCATCTTCATTTAGGATTAGACTTTAACATACATGTGTGTGTGTGAAATGCAAAAAAGCAAAATGGCTGTCTGGGGAGGCCTTACAAATAGCTGTGAAAAGAAGAGAGGCGAAGGACACCTTATCTTTGACAAAGGAGGCAAGAATATACAATGGAGTAAAGACAATCTCTTTAACAAGTGGTGCTGGGAAAACTGGTCAACCACTTGTAAAAGAATGAAACTAGATCACTTTCTAACACCACACACAAAAATAAACTCAAAATGGATTAAAGATCTAAATGTAAGACCAGAAACTATAAAACTCCTAGAGGAGAACATAGGCAAAACACTCTCCGACATAAATCACAGCAGGATCCTCAATGATCCGCCTCCCAGAATACTGGAAATAAAAGCAAATATAAACAAATGGGATCTAATTAAAATTAAAAGCTTCTGCACAGCAAAGGAAACTATAAGCAAGGTGAAAAGACAACCCTCAGAATGGGAGAAAATAATAGCAAATGAAGCAACAGACAAAGGACTAATTTCCAAAATATACAAGCAGCTCATACAACTCAATACCAGAAAAACAAATAACCCAATCAAAAAGTGGGAAAAAAACCTAAACAGACATTTCTCCAAAGAAGATATAAAGATGACTAATAAATACATGAAAAGATGCTCAACATCACGCATTATTAGAGAAATGCAAATCAAAACTACAATGAGATATCACCTCACTCCAATCAGAATGGCCATCATCAAAAAGTCTACAAACAATAAATGTTGGAGAGGGTGTAGGAAAAGGGGAATACTCACGCACTGTTGGTGGGAATGTAAATTGTACAGCCACTATGGAAGATGGTATGGAGATTCCTTAAAAAATTAGAAATAAAACCACCTATGACCCAGCAATCCCAGTCGTAGGAATATAACCTGAGGAAACCAAAATTGAAAAAGACACATGTATCCCATTGTTCATTGCAGCACTATATACAATAGCTAGAACATGGAAGCAACCTAGATGTCCATCAACAGATGGATGGATAAAGAAGTTGTGGTACATATACACAATGGAATATTACTCAGTCATAAAAAGGAACGGCTTTGAGTCAGTTCTAATGAGGTGGATGAACCTAGAACCTATTATACAGAGTGAAGTAAGTCAGAAAGAGAAAGATAAATATGGTATTCTAACAAATATATGGAAGCTAGAAAAATGGTACTGAAGAATTTATTTACAGGGTAGCAATGGAGAAACAGACATAGAGAATAGACTTATGGGCATGGGGAGGGGGAAGAGATGGTGAGATGCATGGAAAGAGTAACATGGAAACTTACATTACTGTATGTAAAATAGATAGCCAACGGGAGTTTGCTGTATGGCTCAGGAAGCCCAAATAAGGGCTCTGTATCAACCTACAGTGTTGGGATGGGGAGGGAGATGGGAGGATAGTTCAAAAGGGAAGGGATAATGTATACCAATGGCTGATTCATGTTGAGGTTCAACAGAAAAACAGCAAAATTCTGTAAAGTAACTATACTTCAATAAAAAATAAATTAATTAAAAAAAATTTATTTATAAATATAAATAAATATGAGTATGGATAAACGTGGAATAATAACAAGTTGTTAACAGTGGTTTTCTGGTGCAGAAGTAGGTGTAATGGTAGGAATAGCAAAAGCAGAGAAGAGATACTTCACTTCCCCACACACAGACAAAAAAATTATGAGTAAAAACATACACCCTTTAATACACAATTTTCTCATATATGTATGCATATATGTCTATGTTTATGCCTCTGTATCTGTCTGTATGCATGTATATGCCTAGACAGATATAGAAAAGGATGGTCCATGGTATATTAATAGAAATAGAAAAAACAAAATGTTGTTATAATAAGAAATATGTGACACTGAAAACTTTAAAGTTAGGAACAATTAATCTGTAAATTTTTCTATGAAAATATCTAATAACAGTTTAATTATTAAAGATATTTTCCATTTAAATATTCAATAATAGACTACTGAGAGCAGGCATTAGTCTTTGAAATAATCAAAAAGCATTTGGAAATTGTTTAAGATGGTGTCCAAGTATAGTAGTCATTTTTATAGTTTTATTCCTATAATTTCAATATTTTTCTTATTTATTCCTAAGTGGGTTATAGGTTTTACTGCTTTTATGACTATAATATCAGATATTTAATGAAGTAATAAGATTGATTATCTTCTATACTTATAAACTATACCAAAAGAAAATCTAGAATTGAATCTCCAAATATTTTGCAGTGAGTGTAACCTTTTATGCTGTCTGAAAGGGAAACAAATAAACGTTTACCACAATAATAGCAGTTAAACGAAAATAACATTTAAAAAATCAGTTTCATAATTTTATAGCAATACCTCTTGATGTTATAATACATAAAGACATTGAATGAAAATGCATTTAAAACAAAACTGTTTAACCAGTAGTGAAAACAAGTTATTATTCTCCATCTTTACTGAGCTAAAAAAAAGAAAAAAAAAGAAAATAAAGATTTACATTACTAAACACATATCCACAGGGGTCCCTATTATAATATATACACCTAATAAGATTCACTGGAGTATATTTGCTGAAAATGGATTATGTGAATGTTAAGAAAATGTCATTTTCTTTCCAAAGTGGAGATTTTGTCCTAAATAAAGTGACTGCTTTCTTTGTAATCCAAATCACCAAAAAATAGACATTTCTAATTTCACGTCATGAATTCCGCATAATTAAGCCAAGAAGTAGAAAATTTTTTATTTGGGAATTTTTTAATTCAAAAGTAATAGGAAAGAAGCACCTCCAGATTAAAGGAGACAGTTCCAGCTATAGATTTTATATTTTATAGTATGTGTGTGTTAGTCACTCAGTCTTGTCCGTCTCTTTGCGACCCCACAGACTGTAGCCCACCAGGCTCCTCGGTCGATGGGATTCTCCAAGCAAGAATACTGGAATGGATTGCCATTCCCTTCTCCAGAGCATCTTTCTGACCCAGGGATGGTACCCCGGTCTCCTGCACTGCAGGCAGATTCTCTACTCTTTGAGCTACAGGGAAGTCCTATTTTACAGTATAAAGGGCTATATTACTTAGGCCCTTAGTCTTATGATTCCATGAAACTTAAAAAGCTGTATATTATAGACAGCCACCAAATTTAAAGACTAGGGTTATCTTCATTCTGCAAAATTAAAAATAAAGTATATACAAGCTTTATGGCTGTTTTAGTTCAATAAATTCTCTATATCATATTGTGGTTACTTAATTTTTTCCATTTACTTTAATTTCATGTCAAATAAGTCTCCTTTACAGTGAGCCATGCTCTCCAATCCAGATTCTGATGGCTGAGAAAAATCTCAGCATCACACTGGAATTTTAACTTCTTACATAAATATCTTACATAGATATTTTGTTATCTTAAGACAAACTGCAAAACTCTTAAGTAATGGAAAATGTAGAAATCACTGAACTCTCACCTATTGCCTACAAAACATTAGAAAATTGGAAAATATGATAGTTTCCAAGGTAAAAAATGCAGAAATGAAACAGTGATTACCGGCACAGTGATTTTCATCAGTAACTTCAAAATAAATGGCAATAATATTTATTACCTCTATTTCCAAATTTGTTCTCAAAAAAAAAAACAAAGGAAAAAAAACGAATATATTCCCTCAACACTTCCAAAGGATTCCCTGTAGGATGAAGTCAAATTCATTCACCACAACAACTGGCTGTCATAATTAAAAACTGTATTTATAATCTGATCCCCTGGAACAGGAAATGGTAACCCACTCCAATGTTCTTGCCTGGAAAATTCCAGGCAATTACAGAAGAGTCTGGTGGACCACAGTCCATGGGGTTGCAAAGAGACAGACATGGCTGAGTGACTGAGCATGCACACGTACAAAAATACATTTATAATCCACAGGGATTACTGTGGATCATCTACACAGATCATCAGTGAGCAAGTTTTAGGAAATATTTATTTTCCTTTCTCTTTTGATGGTATCATCATCCAAAACCCTACTTGACATGTTCCTTTGAAAGTCTCAAAGGTACCTTAGAGTCATCAAGTCCAAATTTGAAATTAGGGTCTTCTGTAATTCCCACCTCCAGGTATAGTTACACTCCAATGTTCTCTGTCTTAAGGAGTAACACCACTAAACAATCAGTTATGCAAACCATATAGCAGAAATCCTTGACACTGCACTCTCCCTCTGATTCTGTGCATCACCCATTGTTAAGTTGTACATTTTGTCTCCTAAAGTCTCTCATATCCATCCACTCCTCACATTCTCTATAGACACAATTCAAATTTTGCATGAGTTACTAAAATAACCTCCTAAGGAATCCATCTTCATGCACTGATATTATCATCCAATTCATTCTCCACACTGCCCCAAGAACAATCTTATCAAATGTAAAGTTTGTAATGTCACTACCCATACTCATTCCTATCACTACCCTGTTCCTTAATTCTGCCTCTAAAAAAATCATAAATAAAAATCCTCACCTTCAATACCTCAGAATATGACTGTTTAGAGACAGAGCTTGTTGAGAAGTAGTTAAGTTAAAATAAATTTTGGGGGGGTGAGTCCAAGGCCAATCTGCGGAGAAGGCAATGGCACCCTACTCCAGTACTCTTGCCTGGAAAATCCTATGGACGGAGGAGCCTAGTAGGCTGCAGTCCATAGGGTCGCAAAGAGTCGGGCACGACTGAGCAACTTCACTTTCACTTTTCACGTTCATGCATTGGAGAGGGAAATCGCAACCCACTCCAGTGTTCTTGCCTGGAGAACCCCAGGGATGGGGGAGCCTAGTGGGCTGCCATCTATGGGGTCGCACAGAGTCAGACACGACTGAAGCGACAGCAGCAGCAGCAGCAAGGCCAATCTGACTGGTGTCTTTATAAGAAGAGAAAATTTGGAGATACACAGAGATATCAGCTATGCCTGAATTTAGGGGAGAGACCATATGAGGACATAGAGATGGCAGCCACTGACAAGCCGAGGAGACGGGCCTCAGCAGGAACTAATCTCTCTTGACACCATGATCTTGAACTTCCAGCCCCTAGAACTGTGAAAAGATAAATTACTGTTTTTTAAGCCATCTTGTCTGTGATATTACAGCAGTCATAGTAAACTAATACATCCATTCATTGCCATTTCCACTTAAAACTTGTAAATTTTTTCCACTGCACTTAGGCCAAAGACTAAATATTTTAAGCCTAGTTGTCCTATATCCCATATCATAAAATAGACCCAATATTTAATGACATACACTGTTCTTTTTTTTTCATTTGCATTGAGTAGATATATTTGTTATAACAACTCTAACTGCTTTAAGAAATGGACATCAATATCAGTGAGTTAATACAATAATTTCTCCCTCAAATAAAAAACAAGTTTCTTAGTTGGTTCTGTTCTGATTGAATCCTCCCATTTTGTCTGTCCACTTGAACACATGACTTCTGTGTTTGCTGTGCTTGTCTGGATCAATGATATTTAAAATATTGACTTGCTGAAGAGAATGGGCCAGAATGTCCTACAGTCTGGATTTGTCTTATTTTTCTCTATAATTTTAAAATCATAAGGTTTAATTTTTAGTTTTTTCTTTTTGTGATGTCTTTGCTTATGTTATTGGGATAATACTGGTTGTCATAGTCAGTTTGGACTGCCATAATAGAATACCAGACTGAGTGGATTACGAAAAACAGACATTTATTTCTCGAGAAGTCCAATATCAAGGTGCCAACGTGGTTGAGTTCTGATGAGAGCCCTCTTTTGAGTTACTGACTAGATTTCTAGCTGTATCCTCACAGACTAGAGAGCAGAGAGAAAAAGTAAGCTCTGTTGTGACTCTTAAAAAGGTACTAATCTCACTCATGAAGACTCCACCCTCATCGCCTCCCAAAAGCCCTACCTCTAAATATTACCAAAGGGATTAGATTTCAGCATATGAATATTGGGAGACATGAACATTCAGTCTGTAGCACTGACCCTAAGAATGAGTTGGGAAATGTTCCCTCCTCTTTTATTTTTGAGAGTTTGTGAAATATTTAGTACTAATTTTTTTTAATTGTATGATCAGTTAAGTCAGTTCAGTCACTCAGTCGTGTTCGACTCTGCAACCCCATGGACTGCAGCATGCCAGGCTTTTCTGTCCATCACCAGCTCCTGGAGCTTGCTCAACTCATGTCCATCAAGTTGGTGATGCCATCCAACCATTTCATCCTCTGCGATCCCCTTCTCCTCTTGCCTTCAATCCCTCCCAGACTCAGGGTCTTTTCCAGTGAGTCAGTTCTTCACATCAGGTGGCCAAAGTATTGGAGTTTCAGTAGAATCCAACAGTAAAGTCATCTGAGATAAGGCTTTTCTTTGTGGAAAGTTATAAAGTTACCGATTTATTATTTTATTGTTATAGGTTTATCCAGATTTTCTGTTTTTTATGGAGTTAATTTGGTAGTTTATAGTTTGTTCTTTATTTTTGGTCAGTCTAGCTAAAGGAATATCAATTTTTTTCAAAGAACCAACTGTTGGCTTTGCTCATTTTCTCTATTGCTTTTCTAGTCTCTGTTTCATTAATGCTCTTCTTCTTTCTATTATTTCTCTCTGTATGCTTGCTTTGGATTTAGCTTATTACTCCTTATTTGACTTCTTAAGGTGGAAATTTAGGCTGTGTATTTCACATCATTTTTTTTCTTTTGTAGTTATAAATTTTCTTCTAAGTACAACATTAGTTACATTTCATAATTTTGATATGTTTTGCTTTTGTTGCCATTCATCTCAAATATTTTCTAATTTGCCTTTTGTCTTCGAGTCTATTCTGTCTGATGTTAGTGAAGCACTACAGTTTCTAATGGTTGTTGTTTATATCAAATAATATTTTCCACTTAGAAGAGTAGAAGTCAGTTGTATCTTTGAATCCAAATCTGTTTGCTGTAGATAGTATGTAGTCTGACAATTTTTGCCTTTGTATTGCACCATTTAATCAACTCACTTTTAATGATGTTATTGATATCGTTGAATTTACTTCTGTCATTTGATTTTTGTTTTCTGTATGTCATGTCATGTTTTCTCTCTAATCCTCCTTCGTTACATTTTTGGTATTAAGTAAATATTTTCTGGTTCCAAATAAGAAAAGGAGTACGTCAAGGCTGTATATTGTCACCCTGCTTATTTAACTTATGCAGAGCACATCATGAGAAATGCTGGACTGGAGGAAACACAAGCTGGAATCAAGATGGCTGGGAGAAATATCAATAACCTCAGATATGCAGATGACACCACCCTTATGGCAGGAAGTGAAGAGGAACTAAAAAGCCTCTTGATGAAAGTGGAGCATGAAAAAGTTGGCTTAAAGCTCAACATTCAGAAAATGAAGATCATGGCATCTGGTCCCATCACTTCATGGGAAATAGATGGGGAAACAGTGGAAACAGTGTCAGACTTTATTTTCTTTGGCTCTAAAATCACTGCAGATGGTGACTGCAGCCATGAAATTAAAAGACGCTTACTCCTTGGAAGAAAAGTTATGACCAACCTAGATAGTATATTCAAAAGCAGAGACATTACTTTGCCGACTAAGGTCCATCTAGTCAAGGCTATAGTTTTTCCTGTGGTCATGTATGGATGTGAGAGTTGGACTGTGAAGAAGGCTGAGCACCGAAGAATTGATGCTTTTGAACTGTGGTGTTGGAGAAGACTCTTGAGAGTCCCTTGGACTGCAAGGAGATCCAACCAGTCCATTCTGAAGGAGATCAGTCCTGGGTGTTCTTTGAAAGGAATGATGCTAAAGCTGAAACTCCAGTACTTTGGCCACCTCATGCAAAGAGTTGACTCATTGGAAAAGACTCTGATGCTGGGAGGGATTGGGGGCAGGAGGAGAAGGGGACNTCAGCCCTGGGATTTCTTTGGAAGGAATGATGCTAAAGCTGAAACTCCAGTACTTTGGCCACCTCATGCGAAGAGTTGACTCACTGGAAAAGACTCTGATGCTGGGAGGGATTGGAGGCAGGAGGAGAAGGAGACGACGGAGGATGAGATGGCTGGATGGCATCACAGACTCAATGGACGTGAGTCTGAGTGAACTCTGGGAGTTGGTGATGGACAGGGAGGCCTGGCGTGCTGCGATTCATGGGGTCACAGAGTCGGACACGACTGAGCGACTGAACTGAACTGAACTGAACTGAACTGAACAGGCAATTGGAGGTTTCTCAAAGAGGGAGACTTGTTTTTCCCCTCCTCATTCTATATTCCTCAATGGGATTTAAAGGTTCAGGATGTATTAACCAAGAAGGAAAGTCTTGCAAGTAGACAGAACAGCATGTGAGAGGTTTTGAAACAGTATGATGATCCATGAGATGGGAGAGGAAGCTGGAGGGAAAGATGGGACAGATGGCATTAGACATATCATTAAGCTTCCTTTTCTAAAAAGCCAAGGAGTGGGTCAGAGCATGGTATACACAGAAAATTATCTATGAGAGAGGATCCCAAGAAATTTAAAAAAGCAAAAAACTCACACCCAAACAAAACTAATTTTATTTCCTGCTAATTTATGTAAGACTTTTAGAAGGAGGATATCCCAAAATAAAACAATTCCAAGAACTTACTCTAAGGCGTCACAACTCAGAAAGGGTGTAAATCACTCCTTCTTCTGAATTTTAAAAGCACTTTGTATCCTCGTTTTAGCACTTGTCACTTTCTGCTTGGGAGCATAGTTATTTGTGTCTTATCTCTAGTGGTTTATCAGCTCCCTGTGAGCATGAACCATACTCTTTCATACTATAAAACTTTATTGCAACTCAGTCTGAATAGGCAAGGTACCCCCAACAGTACCTAGCATGTAACAGATCTTGGAAAAAGATAGCATGATGGAGTTACATGATACCAGCGCTAAAAGACTCACGAAGATATTCTAATCCAGTTTCTCAAACTTTGTGAAGACTCTGACAAAAGC
The DNA here is from genome assembly GCA_006410675.1 of Oreotragus oreotragus. Classification (NCBI taxonomy): domain Eukaryota; kingdom Metazoa; phylum Chordata; class Mammalia; order Artiodactyla; family Bovidae; genus Oreotragus; species Oreotragus oreotragus. Next base: position 332,098 of record SJYX01009062.1, read on the forward strand.
TGCGGATTCTCTTCCCAGAAAAACTCATACATAGAAAACATTTTACACACAACTTCATGGCCAGCCATACCCAGAGAGGTATGGTTCAGTTCAGTTGCTCAGTCATGTCCGACTCTTTGCGACCCCATGAATCGCAGCACGCCAGGCCTCCCTGTCCATCACCAACTCCCGGAGTTCACTCAAACTCATGTCCATTGAGTCGGTGATACTATCCAGCCATCTCATCCTCTGTCGTCCCCTTCTCCTCCTGCCCCCAATCCTTCCCAGCATCAAGGTCTTTTCCAATGAGTCAACTCTTTGCATGAGGTGGCCAAAGTACTGGAGTTTCAGCTTTAGCATCAGTCCTTCCAATGAATACCCAGGACTGATCTCCTTTAGCATGGACTGGTTGGTTAACTTGCCCCAAATCACAAAGCTCATAAGTAGCAGAACCAAGCCTAGAATACAAGTTTCCTGGTTCCCAATTCAGTACTCTTCTCATTACAAAGGAAAAAATTTAGTAGGGTTGTTTCCTGCTGGGAGGGTGATACAAGCCTCAGGTGTGGCAATGTTTCTCTTAACAAAATTCCTTGATATAAGGATGATGCTCAGAAGAATGTGGCAAGTTTAGTGGCTTCTGAGGTCCAAATTCAGTGGTCCTGGACCTCTGCTAAGGTGAGAAACAATGGGAGATGTGCAGGGTTTCATGGGACCATTGAACTAAGCCAAAGAACCAAAAATGACATTGAAATCTCCCCAAGAACAGCAAAATCTTCCTAACTGTACTGTTTGCAGGTCAAAAAGCAACAGTTAGAGTGGAACAATGGACTGGTTCCAAGCTGGGAAAAGAGTATGTCAAGGCTATATATTGTCACCCTGCTTATTTAACTTACATGCAGAGTACATCATGTGAAATCCAGGCTGGATGAAGCACAAGCTAGAATCAAGATTTCTGGGAGAGATATCAAAAACCTCAGATATGCAGATGACACCACCTTTATGGCAAAAAGTGAAGAGGAATTAAAGAGTGTCTTGATGAAGGTGAAAGAGGAGAGTGAAAAAGCTGTCTTTAAACTTAACATTCAGAAAACTAAGATCACAGCATTCTGTCCCAGCACTTCATGGCAAATAGATGGGGAAACAATGGAAACAATGACAGACTTTATTTTCTTGGGCTCCAAAATCACTGCAGATGGCCCCTGTAATCATGAAATTAAAAGACACTTGCTCCTTGGGAAAAAAGCTACGACAAACCTAGACTATGTATTAAAAAGCAGAGACATTACTTTGCCAACAAAGGTCCATCTAGTCAAAGCTATGGTTTTTCCAGTAGTCATGTATGGATGTGAGAGTTGAAGAAGGCTGAGCATGGAAGAGTTGATGCATTTGAACTATGGTGCTAGAGAAGACTCTTGAAAGTCCCTTGGACAGCAAGCAGACCAAATCAGTCAATCCTAAAGGAAATCCACCCTGAATAATCACTGGAAGGACTGATGCTGAAGCTGAAACTCCAATACTTTGGCCACCTGATGTGAAGAATTGACTCATTAGAAAAGACTGATGTTGGGAAAGATTGAAGGCAGAAGGAGAAGGGGATGGCAGAGGACGAGATGATTGGATGGCATCACCAATTCAATGGGCATGAGTTTGAGCAAGCTCCAGGAGATGGTAAAGGACAGAGAAGCCTGGCGTGCTGCAGTTCATGGGGTCACACAGAGTTGGACATGACTGAGCAACTGAACAATACTGCTTACAGGAAGTGATAGAATCCTGACTCAAAGACAGACTGACTTTCAAGCCAACATTGTGTCCATCCCACCACAAAGTCCTCTTCAAATGCACAAAAATCCAACTACCACAGAAGCAATCCTGAAGCTGGAGCTAGAAGAATAGACTAAATAATCCTAGAAATAACTCCCAGTTATCTGTGATAAGGGATTCAAGAAACACACACATCTTTTAAATCTGCTATCACACAAGAGAAAAGAATCAGCGATTTGGCTGGAAATGTTAATCCACTTCTATATGCCACAAACCATTCATTCAACTAAAGTAATGTATCATTTTCATTGTGAGGTCCATATTGAATGAAATACTAAGACAGTATTTTCTTTAAGTGTCACAGATAATAAAACCAAATCATTTGCTTTTCCCTGTGATAATCTCATCTAGGGACAAGATTGGGAATTGGCAATAACATCCCCACTCTGGATCATACCCAAACTACATAACTGGAGAGAATTGAGGGATGACCCCCTATCCTTTCTGGCTCCAATATAATCCAATCTATGCATATCTGATCTTCTGGGTCTTTGCAAAAGCTATACACTACCTTTTTCTAAAGGACCCCTAGGGACTTCCCTGGCAGTCCAATGGTTAAGACTGCACTTCCACTATAGGGGCAGGAGTCCAATCCCTGGTTGAGGAGCTAAGATCCCACGCGCCTCAGCCAAAAGAATTCTAAAACTAAATAAAAGACTACTGCCCCCTTTACCTCTTCTGGCTTAACTAGATGCTTGTATCTTCCAATGCCATGCGTGGGCTTTGACCTGTAGTGCCGACTGGTGGTCAACAGAATGCCACCTGAAAGAGAGAAAATAAGAAAAACCTGTTTCAAAATTCCTCAGGGACAGACAGATCATACATGAGGAGACAAATTTTCCACTGCAAGATGGAATATCTGGGGACAGCAAGCCTCTCATCAGTTTAAAGAACCAGAGTTATTTATTGATCCTGAGCTGACATTCAGTTTACCCCTTTTCTCTCTCCTTTTGGCCCCTGGACTATATCTAGTCCCCACTTTGAGAAATTCTCTCCTATTAGAGCCACTGGTATAGGGGGACAAAATACATTCTTACAGGACTCTCATTTTCTCTTGTCCCTCAACAGGCAAAAATCCTTTTGAAGTTTTCCAGTGAGGGTTATTCAGAGAGAGAGGTAGCAAAAATAACCAGCAGAAAGGACTACAAAGTTGTTAAAACTATCCAATTTGCTTTGTGTTGACATATAATGATCTCCAACAGGCTTTAAATGAAAAACAAAAGCTAAAAACATAAGGTACAGAACAGTGTGTAGGTAAAAAATATAACCACTATATATTGATACTCTACATTAATATTCTATATATTATATATTAATACATATTCATTGTGGTAGAGCCAGGGATGTGTCACCCAAATCCCCTTCAAAGAAGGACTTCCTGATATATACATATTCTCCTTTAATAACCGTTATTTTAATCTTCATTTACAAATAAAGAAACTGCAGCTCAAAAAGTAGGAATTGGAGAGAATGCCAAGGTGATCCAGTGGCTAGGACCCTGTGCTTCCACTGTAGTGGGCATAGGTTTGATCCCAGGTTGGCAAACTAAGATCCTGCATGCCATGCTACAGCCAGAATAAATGAATAATAAATTAAAAATAATAATAAATAATAATAATATACTAGCTTCCCTGGTAGCTCAGAGGTTAAAGCGGCTGCCGGCAATGTGGGAGATCCAGGTTCGATCCCTGGGTTGGGAAGATCCCCTGGAGAAGGAAATGGTAACCCACTCCAGTATTCTTGCCTGGAGAATCCCGTGGGCAGAGGAGCCTGGTGGGCTACAGTCCACGGGGTCACAAAGAGTCGGACACGACTGAGTGACTTCACTTCACTTCACTTCAATAATATATTTTAAAAAGCAAGAATTGGCCAAGGTCATCCAGCAATTAAAAGGCAGAACTGCAATTTAAACCCAGGCCTATCTCACTAAACAGCTTGTGCTCAGATGTGTTATAACATCTGAATTTCTGGAATATAAAATCTAGCTAGACTTGATCGTTCCCATATCTGATATCAGTTCCTTATTGTTACCCTTCACTGGAACCAACTCTGTTATGTCTGTGTATCTCTCTTGCTCACTCCCCACCTTCTGGAAAAGTACTGGTCCTAGGTTCTGCTCTCTTTCCTCCTAGTTCCTGTGGTCCTGCCCTCATCTCCCCAAAACCACCACTTTGTGGGGTGCTAAATACAAAACGGTGAGGAAAAGTTTAAGGACATCTAGTAAAATACTTGTTTATCTTTTCTAAAATGTGCTTCCAAGTAGTCTGGCCTGTGTCAGGCCAATCAAGAGTCATGGCTTCAACTATGGAGAACAATATGGAGGTTCCTTTAAAAACTAAAAATAGAGCTACCATATCTGACTCCTGTGCACACATCTGGAAAAAAACATGGTTGAAAGGATACATGGACCCCAATGTTCATTGCAGCACTATTTACAACAGCCAGGACATGGAAGAAGCCTAAACTGTCCATCAAGAGAGGAATGGATAAAGAACATGTGGAACATATATACAATGGATTACTGAGCCATAAAAAGAATGGAATAATGTCATTTGCAGCAATAGTGGACCAAAGAGATTGTCATACTGAGCGAGAGAAAGTCAGAAAGAGAAAAACAAATATATATCTCTTATATGTGGAATCTAAAAAAAAAGTACAAATGAACTTATCTATAACACAGAAATAGACTTACAGATGTAGAAAAACTTATGGTTTCTAGGAGGCAAGAGTGGGGAGAGGTAAATTGTCAGACTGGGATTGACATACACACACTACTATATATAATATAGATAACTAATAAGGACCTACTATATAGTACAGGGAACTCTACTCAGTATGGGAAAAGAATCTAAAAAGGAGTGGATATATGTGCATATATAACTCATTCACTTTGCTGTACATCTGAAACTAACACAACATTGTAAATCAACTATACTCCAATAAAAAGTTAAAAAAAAAAAGTCATGGCTTCAGAAACTTTCCCTGCATTCATAATCCACAATATTTCATCAAGACAACCCTAGGATATCATGGATCCCTTCCATGATATGCATTAGCCTGCATTTACAATTACATGGCAACAACGGTACAGATACTGGGACAGTTACAAAGATGACTATAATATGCTACTTTTCCTTGAGACACTCAGTATGTACTGGCGAAGGATAATGGGAAGGCAGATAACTACCTTATGGTGTACAAAATACTTTAATGGAGATAAAAGCAAGGAACCTAGATGAAAGAACAACTAACTGTCTGGGGTGTGAGGTGGGGGCGAGGGAGTGAAGGAGGGTACAGGGGAAGGGTTCAGAGAAATAACAGCTGCATTCTTGAAAGAGAAGTAAGAGTTTACCATGCAAGGAAGAAGGAAGTATTTTTGGCAGATATTTCCAAATAACTGAAGTATCTTTTGTTCATGGTCCCAAAAGACCCTCTGAGCCTTCGGGTTCCAGACTCTGCAATCAAGGGTACCACCCGAAGAGCTAATATGCAAAACCCCTTGATGGGTACACAATCTTGCTCAGACCACAGCTTTGAAAATAAATTCATCTACCAAGATTTTATTATGACTTTAATACATGACCTTCCAAAAAGTACTGAACTCCCCAAAGCATGTTTATTCATTCAAAAAATATTTATTACTACCCAACAGAGTAGCCAGCAACAATTATACGCTCTCAACCATGTGACTTGCACATACCAAGAGTTATGCAGTGTACAAACCACCCAATATCCATAGAAGGCCTGGTTGGTGCTGCCCTAGATGCTGGAGCTCTAACAATGGACAAACACAAAGCCCCTGCAATACAGAACCTATGATCTGTTGGTGAGACTAATATCAACGCTGGGTGAAAAGGGCTCTCTATAAGAGCCATATACATGGGATAGGCATTAAGACTGGACTTGTGGTGTCAGGAAATGATTCTTAGAGCAGGAGACTCTAGAGTAAAACCTGACAGGTGGCTTGGAGTTAGTGAGGCAAGAACACAATATGGGGAGAGGAAGAGTCAGAGAATTTCAAGGCAGAGTATGAGGAAAAAGGCGGCAAGAGATGAGCTTACAGAAACAGGCAAAACTTAGGAACAGCTTAATTATTCAGTACTTATGATATACCAGACACTGTGCAAAGAGGTGGAGATATAACAGGGGACATGACCAACAAAACTCTGCTTATGGAGCTTATAGTCAAGTAGGAGGAGGGAATAGCAACACAAAAAATATGAAATTACAACTTGTGAAGAACGATAAATAGAGCTATGGCAATTCAATCGCTGGATCTATTTTAGACTGAAATATCAGGAAAGGCTTCTCTAAAACAGGATGACCTGTGAATTGAAACTAGATGTCAGAGGAAAATAATAATAGTGATTATCCCAGGGAGAAGTGGCTAGAAGGAGAGAGAGATTTATTGCTGACTTTATACTCTTGAATCTTAAAAAAATTTTTTTTGTGTACATGCATTATCTACTCAAAAAAATAAAATAATAAATTGAGACCCAAAAGACAGATATGGAGTTTATTAGGTAAAAGACAGAGTGAATGTACCAGGCAGAGGGAATAACACGTGCAAAGGCCTCAGTAGGTGACACAGATTGGCATATTCAAGGAACTAAAAAGGCTGTCCCTATGGCTGAAGCAAAGCAAGAGGGACTGCATGCACCAGACATTAGGGTGGAGGGTTGGAACCCACCACTTTGGGCCTTGTTAAGGGTTTGGATTTCATGCTGATCATCAAAGAAATTATATGCCTAATGTGTTTTTAAAAGATCACTTTGGTTGTTGTGTGGGGAAGGCGAGTGTGAACAGTTCAAGCAAAGATTCAAGTAGTAGCCTTGGCTGAGTTGTTGTTAGTCTTCCTGTATCCATACCCCCATCTCTATTCCATCCTCTAAAGCTGACAAATGAATCCTTCTAAAACACAAACCGAATCATGTTATTTTCTTTCATTAATTCAACCATTTATCCATCACACACACACAATTTTTAAAAAAGGTCTTTACTGTATTTCAAAATGTTTGATGATTTTCCACTGTCTGAAGTTCGTACTCATTAGGCAAGTTTTTAAGAGCCTTAATTTTGTAATTTAGTTCCAACCACTTCATGTCCTCACTCTCCATGCTCCGGGCCTTTAAAACTTTGCTTCTCAGCCACAGGGCTACACTTGGCATTCTGTATAAACCATGAAGCTCTCCTGCCTCTGCGCTGTGCCAGGCTGTCCCCCGTGCCGGGACTGCACCTCTCTGATTGGTGATATCCTTCATCGCCTCCAAGGCCAGCTTAAATGTCATCGTCTCTGTGTTTCCCTAAACATACAAACATCATCAAGAGTTTACTTTATGGTTACAGCTCTCCCATGCCTCCATTGTATAGTAAAATATTTGGTGTAAATTAAAAAACAACAACAACCCAGTCACCATCTTTAAGTACACAGAAACTCAATCACCCACCACTGGTTTTAAATAACAGAACCAAAAGTGATCTTTGAGATGATGACACTTCTTAGGTGAAAATGCCACAAATGCTTGCCTCAGCTTCTCATCTACTGCAACTCCTTGGCAAGAAGGCATTTGCAAATTCAGTTTGGGGCAATTCCTATAATTAGAGCAGCTGGTTAATTAAGAAGTTAGTTCAAACTACTGTTAAATTAACCATTTTCTCTCTTAAATGAACGGTTTTGGTCAAATTACCAATGGTTAAACTGCTTAATTAGCCAGTTGTTTTAATTATAAAATGCACAAGTTTGAAAGCCTCCGATTTCCACTAAGTTCAACTGAATTTTTTCCCCCTGCTTGGGTCATTATGCTGGTTTCCTGCTGTCATATCAACACTGCAGCCTCCTGAGAGAAAAGGCAACTCTCTTCACTGAAGAAGACACAAAACCCCAGGACTTTAAAAGGAGGCTTTGAAAATCTTTCAATTGGTACAATTATAGAACGTAATCATGTATTGAGCTTTCCCGCAACGTGTCCCTTCCCTTTATATATGCCAGCATCAACTGTCCTTCAATGTCCTTGTTTACTAAACTGGGAACTAAACTCATCAATCCAGGATGAGGATAAACAACTTCTTTTTAATTATTTCTCCTTCAAGATTGGAACAAGCATTTAGAGCAGGGCTATGCAGGAGAGAAAGAGGGAAAAATTGGGGTAACCCCAGCCAAGAATCTAATTACAGGATATTTTTTCCATTCAATAGACCACAAGTCCCTGAAGGGCAGATCCAACCCCAAGCACCTGGCAAACAGTGTGTGTTCAGTGTTAGGGTGCTTTTGTTTGCTTGTTTTGAAATTCTAGAGATATTTTAACAAGGCAATCTGCAATGTTTTGACTCTGGCAGCTACCCACTTTTTTCAAAATCTCTTTTCAAACTTCTTCCAGTTTTTCTAATCACACTGAACTACTTGGACTTGAATGTACCATGCTTTGCTGACTCCACCTTTTTGCTCATGCTATAATAAGAGAAGTCTGAGTTCCCTTCATTTAACCTCCTTATATATTTACCTCTCCATGTACATTTGAATCTGTTTAAAAAAAAAAAAAAAAAAAATGGTCACTACAATCAGGCTTTTCCCTTAGAGAGAGCAGCTGGGATGGTAGCCAGGACCCATAAAGTATGATGGGTAAAGGTAGGAAAGGGACACTGCTTCCTCCTCATTTTTTCTGAACACCTTATAATTCAATTTTTAAATGTCTGACTTTATAGAAATGTCAAAGACCCATGAAAAATGCCAACAAAGCTGTGTCCTTTCAAAGAGAATTACCTTGGCATGCAAGGTAATTTACCCTGGACCTGGGAGCCTTCTAGGCACTGAGATTCCACAATTGAAATGGGCAAAGGAAAAGATCAATGGCCTTGAAAATAATGTTTGTAAATGTTTGAAAATATGTTCAACCAACTAGTAATCAAAGACATGCAAATTACAAATAAAAGGGATAGCATTTTAAAACTTATTAACATCAGTAAATGTAAAAAAACAACACTCAATATTGATAAGTATATAAACAAAGATTCTAAAATTTTAAAAAAAAACCTACAAAATGGTGCAATCTTTCTGAAGAGCAATTTGGTAATACACATCAATAGCTGTAAAAACATGCATTTTCAAGGACTTCCCTGGCAGTCTAGTGGTTAAGACTCCAAGCTTCCAATGCAAGGGGCTCAGATTGGATCCTTGGTTGTGGGGGAATTAAGACTACAAGCGCAACCAAAAAAAAAAACCCAAACCTAAAAATGTGCACTTCCTTTAGCCCACCAATTAGACTTTTAGAAATATATATCCTATGTAAAGAATCACACAAGGGCACAAATACTAATGTGCAAGCATGTTCATCATAGAACTGTTTACATTTCAAAATTTTGGAGACAACTTAAAATTTCTCCAAATAGAAAGCTAAGTAAACTGCTATTGTCCATCTTTCTTTTCAAAAGGATCTTTTTTTCAATTGGACTTTTTTCAATAGCATTTAACATGCCCCCATTTGATCTAGCTTTAAAATCAAGAATAAAACAAAAAGTTACCTCAGAATTAGGTAGCTATCAGATACTAAAATACATTACAAAACTATAGTAACCAATAGTATTAAAACAACTTGGTACTGCTATCAAATATACAGATAGATCTATGAAATAACACAAAGTTAAAATACAGTAGGTTCTACATCTATATGGAAACTCAGTATATGGTAACATCCTCAAATGTACAGGGAAAATGTTGGATGTTTCAATAAATGTTAAAATAACCGGCTGCCCATTTGCAGGGGAGAAAACTGCATCCACACCCATTTCTAATTCCAGATGGACCACATGTTAAAAAAAAAAACAAAAACAGAAGATAAATGAAGGATTTTAAAAAATAATCTTGAGGAAGGGAGTAGAGATCTTTCTAAGCATGAAGCAAAATCTAGAAATCAAAGATTAATGAACTGAGCTACACAAAAATTTTAAACTTCAATTCAACAAAAAGGAAAAAAACAAAAGTCAAGGGATAAATGACTAGAAATAACACAAAGCATTTATGATAGGCAAATGCTTATTTCCTTACTATATGAAAACTATATAAAAGTTCTTACAAATAAATGAAAAACCATGCAATTCAAAAGAAAAGTGGGCAAAAAATATAAACAGACAGTTCACAAGAAAAGAAATACAAATGGACAAAAAAAAAAAAAAAAAGATGACAAACTTTCTTAAGAAATGCAAATTAAAACCAGACATAATTTTCACCAGCAAAAAAGTAAGATGTTTTCTAAAACCCAGTTTGGAGCAAGAAAATAGAAATATAAATTAATACAACTTCTCTGAAGGGCAATCTGACAATACTTACCAAAATTTTCAACTCATAATTCATTGACTCAGCAATTTCAATTCCAGGAAAGGCAATGGCATCCCACTCCAGTACTCTTGCCTGGAAACTCCCATGGATGGAGGAGCCTGGTAGGCTGCAGTCCATGGGGTCGCTGAGTCAGACACGACTGAGGACTTCACTTTCTCTTTTCACTTTCATGCATTGGAGAAGGAAATGGCAACCCACTCCCGTGTTCTTGCCTGGAGAATCCCAGGGATGGCGGAGCCCAATGGGCTGCCCTCTGTGGGGTCGCACAGAGTCGGACACGACTGAAGCGACTCAGCAGCAGCAGCAGCAGATCTTACAAATGTACAGGAACAACTTTATAAAGATATATAAAATGGTTGCTGCAGCATTTTTGAAATAACAAAACCTGAAAACAACCTAAGTATCGAGCATTAAGATATAGTAATATACATACATAACATATATCTTCATATACCATAAAACCTTCCTGAAAAATATACAAGAAACTGCCATCAATGCATACCACTGAGGAGTAAGACCTTGAAACAGGAGTAAAACCCGGAAACAAAAGCTTTCATCATATACCCTTTAGTACAATTTCTATTTATTGTTAACATCTGCATGCTTTTATAATTTTCAAAAGTTGATAATTTTAATTTATTTTAAAAACCTTCCTCAGAATACACATCAGTTCAAAATGAACTTATTATCTGGTTATGGGATAAGGGATGAGTTCAAGACTAGGGGAACTTGAAACAGGAGTAAAACCCGGAAACAAAAGCTTTCATCATATACCCTTTAGTACAATTTCTATTTATTGTTAACATCTGCATGCTTTTATAATTTTCAAAAGTTGATAATTTTAATTTATTTTAAAAACCTTCCTCAGAATACACATCAGTTCAAAATGAACTTATTATCTGGTTATGGGATAAGGGATGAGTTCAAGACTAGGGGACAAAAAGATCTGGAACATAATCCTTATTTTTTAATATACAAGAAAATATAAAACAACGAAAGTCTAACAAAATGTGCAGCGCTTAGTCGCTTAGTCATATCTGACTCTTTGCGACCCCATGGACTGTAGCCTGCCAGGCTCCTCTGTCCGTGGGGATTCTCCAGGCAAGAACACTGGAGTGGGTTGCCATGCCCTATTCCAAGGGATCTTCCCAACCTAGAGACTGAACTCAGGTCTCCAGCATTAAAGCCAGATTCTTTATCATGTGAGCCACCAGGGAAGCCCACAACAAAATGTGAATAATTGCCAAATCTGGGCTCACTGACATATTATCTTTTCACTTTTCTATAATTTTTTATGTCTTTCAGAATGAAGTGTCATTAAGAGAAACATAACCATTAAAAATACTCTTTCCAGATCTCCCTTTTGGGCAGTGTATAAGAATATACCCGTGGATGCAGGAGACATGGGTTCTAGCCTTGGTCCGGGAAGATTCCACATACTGTGGAGCAACTAAGCCCCCGCAATACAACTACTCAGCCCCACTCTAGAGCCCTCAAGCCACAACTACTAATCCCGCAGGCTGCAACTACTGAAGCCTCAGCAGCTAGGGCCTGTACTCCACAACAAGGAAGTCACTGCAACGAGAAGCCTGCGCACCACAACAAAGAGTAGCCCCTACTCGCTGAAACATGAGAAAGCCCACACAAAGCAACAAAGACCCAGTGCAGCCAAAAATAAACAAATATAGATAAAATTATTATTTTTTCATCTCTCCTTAATCCCACATCCCTCTCCAGCTCCTGCCAGTTCTCTCTCCTTCCATTCAAAAACAAACTTCTTAAATATATTGTCTGTAACAGCTTTCTCTAACTCCTGAATTCCCATTCACTTGTCGACGCAGTTGATTTTCACAACTGACCTTACCACACCTACACAGATACTACTCTCCCTACGGTCACTTCTACATTGTTAAAACCAAGGGATATTAATTAGTCTATATCTTTTGCAAGCCCCTCTCAGCAGCACACAGCTGAAACGGAAACCCTCTCCTTCTTAAAGCACTATCACTTTGGTTGCCATGATACTATAGCATCCTGGTTTTCTCCTACCATGCTGGCCTCCCTTTTCAAGCTCATTAGCCATCTCTTTCACCCTCTACCCAATTGTTTAATGTTGGAGTTCCTCAGGGCCTGATCCTTGGGCCTCTGCTCTACTTGTGTTCCCTGGATAGTCTAATTCGTTCTCAAGAAATATCAACAGTATGATGACTTTCCAATTCAGTTTCAATGCAGACCTATATTTTGAGCTCAAGATCAGTGTCTCCAGTGTATTTTCCTCATAAGCACTCCAACTTAACATATTCAAACACCAGACTCAGGTTCTTACCCTACAAATTGTTCCATTTAAGGCAGTATATTCAAAACAAGTATGTAGAATATTTATTTATTATAGTGGAAACATATTCACCATAGATTAAGTGGAGGAAAAGAGCAGATTATGAAGCATTTTATATAATTTGTTCCCATTACTGCAAGACAAAAAAATACATATATACACACGGAGACAGAGACAGAAAGAGAAAAACAAAAGGCTAGAAAAAGATATACCTAGGCTAGAAAAGATATTCCAGGTGTATATCCTAGTAGGATATACACCAAAATGTTAAGCAATAATTTCTGGAGGATAGGCTAGGATTACAAGTGATTTTTATTTTCTTCATTTCCTTCAGTTTCTTCCTATGTGTGTGTATGTGTGTGTGTAGTATTTATTTTCCATATTCTCTAAAATGCATGCTTTTCACTTTTATGATCAGATTTTCTTAGCTCTTTTTTCCTATCCTGATAGGATGTAATATAAAATTCAGAGTATCAATTATTAAGTTTTCTTGCTAAAACTATTTAATTTAAATCTAGTAAGAATTTTAGATCTAACTTCCAGTTTGCAGGAAGGGGACAGAAGAACATGTCATAAAATACCACAAGAAAATAATCAGACAAATTAAAAAGCAAGGACATTCTATAAGTCAAACAGTCTAGCCTAATCAAAAAGCATCTGCTGCAGAAATAAAATAGTGAAAGAACTGTTCTGTATTAAAGGTGACATTACAGCAAAATGCAAAGCATGACCCTCTTTGGGCTCTTGGTTATAAACAATCTCATAAAAGACTTTTGGGGGACACCCAAGGAAGTAGATAGAGTATTAGATGACACTGAGGCATTATTTCTTCAAGGAGATAATGCTATCGTGGTTCTCTAATAGAATGGTAAGAATATCCTTGTTTCTAGAAATGCATGCTTAAGTATTAGGAGTGAAGCATCATAACATCTGATCAAGAAAGCTGAACCTGACAAAATGTTAACAACAGTTGAGTTTAAGTGATGGGTCTAGAAGTGTTCATTATATTATTCTTGGGGAAAAAATTATTTCTTACAACACTGTAAGTTTTCTAATGGCAAGGACCATATCATCTTAATTTCGTACCCCCAGCACCTAAAACGCAGCCTAGTCCAATAAATATCAGTCGAGAGAATGAATAAATAAAAAGATGCACATATTTTGAGAGGTTGGGCTTTAGGTCTGGTGGCAGTGATGATTCTCTACACATTGCTGCCATTGTCCAAAATAATTAAGAGATGTAAAACTTAGGTCATGCATGGCGCATAATAGCACTCAGTAAATGTTAGTTCCTTTCCTTACTCCCATTCCTTTATTTCTGATACTTTTTTTTTTTGGCCACACCATGTGGCTTGTAGGATCTAATAAAGTTCCCCAATTAGGTATCAAAACCATGCTCCCTACAGTCGAAGTGAAGATTCCTAACCACTGGACCACCAGGGAATTCCCTGTTTCTGATACTCTTTAGTCATATAACAGATGTCATTATCTAATGGCTGCTTTGAAATCTGTCACATAATAAAGTAAAAATGGCAAGTAATAGGATTGAAACATTGAAATTCATTGAGTTAACCAGATTGAATGGATTTATTTTGGATAAAATCATGTAGAAAAAGCCTTAGCCTGGTAGATAATGGACATGAAAGACAGGTCTGGAATAGTAGCAATAATAATAACAACAATAGTTACTTTGAGCACTTTATATGTTTTACCTCACTGAATCTTCAAATAATTCACTGTAGTTTGTACAATAAATCCCCCTCATTTTTTAAAGTGAGAAAACCAAGTCATAGAGAGGTAGTTAAAGGTCACAAAACAGTATGTGTTAGAGCTGGAATCTAACCTACTACGAACTCTTGCTCTTAACCCACAATTTATGTTCTTGCCCATTGTCCAATTCCATGTGAGGGATAGGACTTGGTCCCAGCCAAACTTCCTGAAGATACATTTGGCAACTTTTCAGACAAAATTATACTAGTGCTAGAGGGTCACTTAAATCAACTAGACCACATCAGGAAATAACTGCTTACCTGCAGAACAGATGGGATTCTCTCCTGAAGTTCTGAACCTAAAAAGAGGGAGAAAGCATGTTCAGTACAGTTAGATATGCACATTTTATTTGCACAGCTACCAAAACTTGTATGCTCCTCATTATAGATACGTCAATACTATACTTTTCCTTATTCTATCCTTCTCTTCTTTCCATAAATATTATTAAGTACTTACTATGGGGCAGACAATGTGTTAGGTCCTGAAGATGCAAACGTAAGTAAAATATCTCTACCTATGGTCTAGTTGGAAGAGAGATGTGTAAACAGATGTGAGCCACAATATAGTCCTGGTACAGAGCAAAAACACATACAAGATTTAGTGGAATACACAGGAAAGTGTGATGATTTCTACCAGGGGATGAAACTACTGGAGCTGAGTTTTTAAAAACAAAGAACTATTCTCAATTGTTTAGCCTTACAGAAAAAGCATTCTAGGCAGAGATAGGAAAATAGCGTATCTGGGGAACGGCAAGCAGGTGGGTGTGGGCGGCACTTCTGCAGCAGGGAAGGGGGCAGAGCAAAAGGGGCAACCAGGGACCAGGTTATATCAGGTTATGAAGACCTCATAACCTGCAGTGAGGAGTTTGGTCTTTGCTCTGTGAAGGCAGTGGGAAGCTCCTGGCAGAGTCTAATCACAAAAGTGATGTGATCAGGTTTGTTTTGGAAAGTTAACTCTGGTGAGTAATGAATGGGGAGAAGTGAAACTGAGACAAGAGAAACTACCAGTAAAGTGGTTCTTACAATAGCCTTGTGTTATTAGAGCATATTTCAAAAGTAAGGCTGATGGGATTTGTCCAGGAACTAGATGTAGAGTAAGAGAAACAACAGTATCAAGAATGACTCCAAAGATTTTGTCCTGTGCAACTAGATAATTGGAGTTGTCATTTACCGAGAATGGGGAAGGAGTAAGATAGCAGGGGAGTTAATGCTTGAGATGCTTAAGAAACATGTAAGGGCAATGGCACCCCACTCCAGTACTCTTGCCTGGAAAATCCCATGGATGGAGGAGCCTGGTGGGCTGCAGTCCATGGGGTCGCTAAGGGTCGGACACAACTGAGCAACTTCACTTTCACTTTTCACTTTCATGCACTGGAGAAGGAAATGGCAGCCCACTCCAGTGTTCTTGCCTAGAGAATCCCAGGGATGGGGGAGCCTCGTGGGCTGCCGTCTATGGCGTCGCACAGAGTTGGACACGACTGAAGTGACTTAGTAGTAGTAGTAAGGGGAGATGATGAAAGAAGAATGCTGTGTGAACATTCTAGTGGGATGCAAATATTAGCTATATTTAATTACTGTTATTAACATCCTTACCTCAAGAGGGAAAAGGCTTGCTTAAAAATGGTGTCATTCTTCAGACACAGCACCTATAGCAAAACAGCCACATTAGACCAACCATAAGCATTCATAGACCTCCAAGTACCTCTTCACCAAGAGGCTAGAAACCCACAGTACACAAACCAAAACAAAACCCAAGTCTCTTGTCTAGCAAAGGAGCTTCTCTACAGTTAATACCAAACATGCAGGCAGATCAAGGCCACGTTCTTTCCTATTTCACCCACCACAGAAAATGCTGGAAAAATAGAAGCCCCCCTTTTGGGGGCTGCTTTTTTAAATTCACCCTATTTCCCCTTTCTAATTTGATTTATATTTTCTAATATCAACAACCATT
Source organism: Oreotragus oreotragus (assembly GCA_006410675.1). Lineage (NCBI taxonomy): Eukaryota > Metazoa > Chordata > Mammalia > Artiodactyla > Bovidae > Oreotragus > Oreotragus oreotragus. The sequence goes on from SJYX01009062.1 coordinate 348,285, forward strand.
ATGCATATGTCAAGCACAGGCACCATGCAAGGGACTTTGAATTCTAATTCTCAAAACACTGCAAGGCAATTCTACAGGTGAAGCAACTAAGGCCCACAAATGTTATATTCCAAGAAATTACAGCTAACAAGTGGCTAAAACGACTGCTTTACTCCAAAGACTATGTCTCTATTACAGCATACTGTCTCTTTTAATAGTAACAACAATAATAACAACTATACCAACATGAACAAAATAATCATAATGAAAGGAGGTAGTTGCAGTGGCAGCCTCCCTTCCCAATCTTACCCCTAATAACCCAGTTATTTCTATCTCACTCTGCCCTGCTGGCACTCACTCCAAAGATCACTGGTACAGCTTTACTAAGGTAGTCCTTAACACAGAGGAGGTCTTTTTATAAAGTAACTAGATAGTAAGCAATAAATGGCCTTAAGGTTCCATAACGTAAAGAGAAAATCCTGTCCTCTATGATAACAGTTTCAATTCCTTCAATATGTATGTGTTAAGGCCATTATGTGTAAAACCTTTCAGAAACAAAGGAAAGTCTGAGAAACTGTCATAGACAAGAAGAGTCTAAGCAGACATGACTAAATGTAATATACTAGGTAGGATCCTAGAACAGAAAAAGGACCCTAGATTTTTTTTTAAATGAAAGAAATATTAGTGAAACATGGACTTGATAATAATATATCAATATCAGTTCATTAATTATAAAAAGTATACCATACAAATATAATAGGGAAAATTGGATATGGAGTACATCCAGTATTGTCTTTGCAACTTTTCTGTAATTCTAAAACTATTCTAAAGTTTTGTTTTGCTTTTTTGGCTGTGCTACATGGCATGTGGGATCTTAGTTTCCCCACCAGGGATCGAATCCCTGCCCCCTGCAGTGGAAGCACAGAATCCTAACCACTGGACCACCAGCTAAGTCCTCTAAAGTTTATTTTTTAAAAGCCTAATAGGTGCCAACTATTGTGGCAACTAGGAAAGGCATTAGAAGAACAAAAAGTAACAATATGAATGACCTTGGAACCATTATGCTAAATAAAAGAAGACAGTCACAAAGGGCCAGTATTGTATGACTCCATTTATATGAAATATCCAGAATAGTAAATCTATAGAAAAAGAAAGACTAGTGGTTGCCTTGGGTTGGAGGGTCTGGGAAGCTGGGGATGACAACTAAGGGATATGGGACATCTTTTGGACTTCTTTCTGGGGTGATAAAAAAGTTCTAAAATTGCTAGTAGTGACGGTTACACAACCCTGAGTATATTAAAAGTCATTGAATCGTACACTTTAAATGGGCAAATTGTATGGTATATGACATATCTCAATAAAGACTTTTTAAAAAAGTAAGCACGACCTCCGTTTTATAGGAGTTTGAATGGCTGGAGATATGAACATACATTTGTATTAAACAGCTAAGTAATACCACAGCATCATATGATTAAGTCAAAATAGGTGGCACAAACAACTGATACCTCTAGCAGGAAATCCGGGTATTAATGGCAAGGAGTTCTCTAGCTTTGGAGATGTTACAGATATTGCTGACAATCTGCCCAAAGTCATGAACCTTCTCCCCAGACATATATAGACACAAATATACAAAAGGCTGCATACTGAGCACAGAGAATTATATTCAAAGTCTTCTAATAATCTATAATGGAAAAGAATCTGAAAAAGAATATGTATATATTAATATACATATATACCCGAGTCACTTTGCTATACACCGGAAACATTGTAAACCAACTATATTTCAATTTTTAAAAATGCAGAAAAAAATGTAGAACCAAATAAAGTGAGGGAGGAAAAAAAGTTTGCATACTACTTCAAGAGATTCACTGAAACTCTTAATATCCCCCACAGACCACTATGCTAAAACAAGAGATCCTCAAAGGCAAGAGTCATGTCATCTTCCTCTCAGGCACACTGTTGCTTTAATAAATAAATAAATGATTAGGAAGAAGCGAATGACTGCTAATCATTGCTACCATTGATTACTACCCACATCTATTTTATTGAGAACCCACTCCAGTATTCTTGCCTGGAGAATCCCAGGGATGGGGGAGCCTGGTGGGCTGCCGTCTATGGGGTCACACAGAGTCAGACACGACTGAAGTGACTTAGCAGTAGCAGCAGCACTATGTGTCTAAATCATAATTTCACTACCAGATAAGTATTATTGTCCCATTTTACAGTTGGGGAAACTGAGATTAAGTATGATTAAGTAACTTTAATTGTAACAAAGTCAGACAGCTACTATCAGAACTAGCATAGGATATTAGGTTTCTGACTCCAAAGCCTGTAATTTTCCCCTATTCTACACCCTCTCTCCCAAAATCATAATTTCACTACCAGATAAGTATTATTGTCCCATTTTACAGTTGGGGAAACTGAGATTAAGTATGATTAAGTAACTTTAATTGTAACAAAGTCAGACAGCTACTATCAGAACTAGCATAGGATATTAGGTTTCTAACTCCAAAGCCTGTAATTTTCCCCTATTCTACACCCTCTCTCCCATAAATGAAGGTATTAATGCTTAGGAAATCAGGAGGGAAATGTTCAAGCGCACATTTGCTCCCTCGCATGTGCCTCTGTCTCTCTGGTTTTGTTTTTTATTTTGTGCATGTGTAACTCGGCAGGTACAGCACTTGGGAGCCCGAAGAGAACATCCTGGACTCGCGGCTCATTGCAGCCTTCGAACAGAAGTGAGTTTGGGAAGCTGGCAGGGGCGGCGGGGCCGAGGCTCGGCTGGGGCGCCGCGCGGGGAAACGGGAGGGCCGGGGAGGGCAGCGCGGAGTGGGGCCCGGGAAGGGGCTCGTTTTTAACCTCGGGTGTTTCTCGGCCGCAGGGAGCGGGAGCGTGAGCTGTATGGGCCCAAGAAGAGGGGACCCAAACCCAAAACTTTCCTCCTGAAGGTAACCTGGCCCAGCCCCAACAGCCCCGTCTCGGGCCCCTAGCCCGGGCGCAACACGGGGCCTGCAGGGGAGGGACAGTTCCGCGGCCGCCCTTGCGGGCGGGCCTTTGGAGAGGGGGCCCCTGCTGGGCAGGGGGTGGTTGTGAGCCCCCGACGAGCCCCTGGCAGGCGGCCCTGGCCAGCTCCAGCTTCTCTGCAAGAGGGGCCTGGGAATGGGGACGAGAAGGGAGGATGATCCTTGCTCACAAAACCAGGGTCTGAGGAGGCCTGCAGGAAGAGGGTGGATGAGGCAGGTGGGGGCCGTCCACCTGCAGGGGTGGCAGGGAGGTGGCCTCTGCACGTGAGAGCTCTTCTCTCCCCCAGCCTTGAGCTGATGGGGCTCTACCTGGAATTCATGCCCAGAGCAGGAGTGAACGTGATCTCCCTCATGGTGTGGAACAGGGAGAGGCTTTTGGGTGGGAGGCTGCCTCCCTGTCTCCAGCTTGCCTCCCTCAGGATTCATTCTGCATGCCTTCCCTTCCGACAAGAGGATCGAACTTAAATTTGACCTTAAGTCACTTCACTTTGAGTTTTATCACCCAGGCTGGGCCACTGGTTTTCAGTTATCCCCACTTCTGGCTGTGTCTGGAGGTTCTAATAAGGATGGAGGGAGAGAGAGTAAAATCATGGCACATTGGCCTTGGCAAGGGCGGGAGACCTAACTCCAGAGGAAGCCATCTTAGAGGTTTTTGGTGTTTATTTATTTATTCTTTAATGAGAAAGAACAGAGTCTGGGAAAGGGAAGTCGAGATGACCCAAGGTGGCAGGCAAGGCTGCAGGCGGTCTCTGTGGGCAAACACTGTCTCCCCTCTAGTGCTAAGGTTTTCTCAAGGCCCCGTCCCACCCTGACAACCTGTGACTTTGTGGTGGTTGGCATGGGTAGGGCAGACGGACTCTGCAGAAAAAAAGGCTGTGCAGAATGGCAGGGCCTCAGAGTCTCCAATCTGTCCGAAAGGCTCAAAGCCCAGTTGGTGGACTCTCCAGCCCCCCACTTCCCTCAAAAGGACTGTACATGTGTATAAAGTTTGCCTCGGACTTAAAGCAGAAGTGAAAGAAATAATGGTTTCCAGAATTACATCCTTCTGTGACCCTTGTCTCTAAATTACACACATCTTAGGAGATCCCTGGAGCAGTCTTAACCCTTGATGTTTCTTTTCGGGAGGGATGGGGCAGAGCGGCTGGAGGCCCGTAGGCTGTGTGACAGCCTCTCACGGTGCAGCTGGAGTGCCCTCTAGCGGGGAAGCGGGTAATGGCCATGAGCATTGATTTCAGAATGCTTTTCTTTTTTCAATAGCTGTAGTTCTGGCTGTGGGCCTTATAGTGTTGAGCCCCCACATGGATTATCTCCTTTCGATTGCTCAAAACCCCGCTACGAAGTAGGGAATGGTATCCCTCTTTTGCAGATGAGAAAATCAAGGCCCAGGGAAGGGAGGTGATTTTACCTGAGCTCCCATCACCCAGCTTCCTTTTTTTAACCCTGTCCCTCAGGGAATACACACCAGGTTAAGGAGAAAAGATGGACACATACGGGAAACTATGAAGGCTGCAGAGTTGGTGGGGCAGGGGACAGAAGCAGATGAGAGGACCTTGATTTGGAGATGAGATGAAATAGATACTCAGCATGAGAAAGAGATTTGCAAGGGGTGATGGAGATCAGCTTGGTCTGAACCCAAGAGGCAGTGTGTATAGTAAACAGATCACACTCAGGTAGCACTCACTCTCTGCGGGGAACTACTCTGAAGAGAACAGGAGCCCATGAGCTAGGTTGCATAATCCCCATTTTATACATAGAAAAACTTGAGACCAGAGAGGTTAAATAACTTGCTTGTGATCACAGAGAGGGAGTGGTAGAATCCAGGGCTTTATCTTCCACGTTATCTAGATGTAGTACATGCCAAGCCCTAGGAGCTGTGCCTGTCACCCAGTCAAAGTGCAATAAATGCACTGGCTGTGGTTACCATTTTTAATTCACAGGCAGACCCAGGTCTCACCTTCAAAGAATTCTCAACCTGGGGAGGGGAGAGGAGGAGGAGCGTAAACTAACCCCCTTTGAAAAAACATTTAGAAATTACCAAGTAAAATTTTTTGTAGAAAGGTTGGAAGCCATACATTAGAAAAAGATTACTCTCAAAAGCATCTCCCCTTGGATAGATAAGTCTAGCATTTCTCGAGTGGTTGCTGTGTGCCAGGCGTTTTGCTAAGCAGGTAACATATACTATCTCATGGTCCCAGGAGTCCCACCAAGCCGGGGTTTCATCCTGGATCTGACGTTTGCCTTGCCTACACCCTTCACCAGTCCCCAGGGACCATGCATCACTGCTGGACTCCAGCAGAACCGTAATTACAGAGGTCCTGGAGCGCCAGCAGCATTCAGAGGAAATAAAGGCTAACCCCCTGGGTATTGGAAAGAGTGGGGAATCCCCTAAGCTCCCCTGGGGATGAAGCTGCAAAAAGCCCTTACTGCCATGCCAAGGAAAGCTGGCTTTCCCCTGCCTTTGTCTGGGAAAGGGTATGAGGGAACCAGCCCCTGGCTCCACTGGCTCTGAGCTGGAGGAGCTGGCAGCCCTGGCACAGGGAGATCAGGCCCACGTATGCTGCCACCTAGTGGCTGGAGGGATTGTTAACTAAACCACCCCAGGAGACTTGAGACAGAACTTGGATGACGTGTGCCTCTCCCATGTTCTAAATGACATCCTCACTTATTCAGCATTTAAGTCCACAAATAACCTCTTCTGGGGCTTGTGGTCAAACACACCCTAGTCTTGCCTCCCAGGCTACCTCTGGGGTTCTGGTTAAGCATCCAGCACCATGGGGATGGGTGGTGGGGAGACCCCTAACCACAGATCGCACTCTTGGGGAGCCCAGAGACTGACCCGTGGGAATGTGCCCTTCCTCTCAGCCTCCCCAGCTCTCTTGGCTGGAGACAGTCACTGCCTAACAATCTCCCCGACCAGGAGCCAGGGTATCTGTACAGAACCCAGACTGGTCATCCATCTCTACCCTCTGTCCAGCCATGGCTTTCAGTTCCCTGGGCTCTCTCTGCTTCCACCATTGGTCTTAGCAGTACCCCTTCAGCAGGCCACCTGGGCCTCCACAGACGCTTGGGGCATAGCTCAGGAAAGTCAACGGTGTTTTTTGTTTGTTTTCCTACTGATGCTTCATCCTCTAAGACAGGGACCTAATCTGTGCTCCTCTGGAACCTGTACTTTCTTCCTTGCATTGAATCACCCTGTACCCTAATTGCCTGTTACCTGTCTTTTCCTTGGAGTGCTGCCCCCTGGACGTAGAAGCTGTGTATAGTCGCAGATGTAGCCCCACGTAGCTGGCAAGTGACTCATTAGCACTTTCTTAGTGAGGGAAGGACTGGCCCCCGGAGATGGCTTACCTATCCTTGTGAGTCTCTTGCCCTGGACCTGGGGCCTCTGAGGACCCTGCCACACACATCCCGCACCTTCCCTGAGGTAGCAGGTGAGCTACTGCGGAGTCCTGGGGCTTTGCACATTTCACACCTGGGACTGTGTGCAGCTGGGCTCAGGAGTCTGGTACAGTAAATATCGCTTGCTCCAAACAGACTTCTGCCCAGCCATCCTGCCCCCAGGCCATCTTGGCACAGACTGTGGCGAGGTCCATCCCACCTCTTAGCCCATCCCCACCAAACTGATGCCAAGGAGGTTTTAGGTGCTGGCTTTGAAATCCATTGGCACCAGTTTGCTCAGACCCAGGCCCTGAGCCAGACCCTGGGCAGACTGATGAATCAGACCCAGGAGGGGAAGTGCCAGGGGCTGGGAGCGAAGAGGAGGGGCCAGAGGTCTTCCCCCAGAGTTGAGGAGGCGGGACTGAGCTGGAGGTGCAGCTTGTTCAGAGGCAGAGAAAGAGCTCAGGGCATCTACAGATAGATCCATTGGGCTGGGGCCCAGGGTGGAGCAGGGAGAGATCACCCTTTGCTTTCAGTCACCAAGAATTAGTCCATGGAGGAGTGCCAGGCTGGGCCGGGATCTTCCAGGGCAGAAGTGGTCCGGGGCTGCTTTCCATGCAACATCCTGGCAGTTCCACTTGTCTGTGTGTCAGCAAGGACAACCAGTGACTAGTCTGTCCCTCTGGCCCACAGCCGAGCTGAGAAAGTCAAGCCTTGCAAGTTGGGCCTGGATGCGAGTCTGCCTTGTTCCCCAGCCTTCTGCACTTTGCATCACCTGTCTGAACCTGTTTCTTTTTATCGCTCAGGCAGGGGTAGGAGCACAGGCTGATTTTAAGTGCCCTCAGGATGGTTTCTTGAGCCAGTACTCCTGGGTGGCCGAGGCAGGGGATGTCCAGAGGTCAGTGGGTAGCCCGAGCCCTCAGCCACCTGCCGCCCTCTGTCTCGCAGGCGCGGGCCCAGGCCGAGGCCCTCCGCATCAGCGACGTGCATTTCTCGGTCAAGCCGAGCGCCAGCGCCTCCTCACCCAAGCTGCATTCCAGCGCTGCGGTGCACCGGCTCAAGAAGGACATCCGCCGCTGCCACCGCATGTCCCGCCGCCCCCTGCCCCGCCCAGACCCCCAGGGGGGCAGCCCCGGCCTTCGCCCGCCCATCTCCCCCTTCTCCGAGACGGTGCGCATCATCAATCGCAAGGTCAAGCCGCGGGAGCCAAAGCGGAACCGCATTATCCTGAACCTGAAGGTGATCGACAAGGGCCCGGGCGCCGGCGGCGCTGGGCAGGGGACTGGGGCTCTGGCCCGCCCCAAAGTCCCGTCCCGGAACCGCGTCATCGGCAAGAGCAAGAAGTTCAGCGAGAGCATCCTGCGTACGCAGGTCCGCCACATGAAGTTTGGCACGTTCGCGCTGTACAACAAGCCCCAGCCCGGCCCTCTGCAGCCCCCGTCTGCCGGCAAGACCGACGTCGCCGCCTCCCCCGGCCAGGGGCTGCTCCTGGCGCCCCCCAGTGCCCCTTACGACGCCCGCAGCTCCAGCTCCTCCGGCTGCCCCTCGCCCACCCCGCACTCCTCCGAGCCGGAGGACGCGCCCCCCAAGCTGCTCCCGGAGACCACGAGCCCGTCGGCCCCCGACTGGCGGGAGCCCGAGGTGCTTGACCTGTCCCTCCCGCCCGAGGCGGCGGCCACCAGCAAGCGGGCGCCTCCCGAGGTCCCTGCAGCCGCCAGCCAGGCCCTTCCCACCGCCCCTGAGCCGGCCGGCGCCGCCTCTGAGCCCGAGGCGGGGGACTGGCGCCCTGAGATGTCACCCTGCTCCAACGTGGTCGTCACCGACGTCACCAGCAACCTGCTCACGGTCACTATCAAGGAATTCTGCAACCCAGAGGATTTCGAGAAGGTGGCTGCTGGAGTAGCAGGCGCCGCAGCGGGGGGTGGCAGCAGCGGGGCGAGCAAGTAAGGGGGGCGCCAGCAAGGAGGGGTTGCTGGGGGGCACCCTCCTGCCCGAAGCCCTACTCTTGCTCCTGCCCCCCGCATTCCCTGCCCTCAGACAACCCCGCCTGTGCTTTGCTTGTTTCAAAAGGCTCGGTGTTGACCCCGGGATGGGGCTGGGCAGTTGGAGACCCCCTGAAGCCCAGTGGGAGGGACAGGCCTGGAATGGGGTGGGGCTGGGGTGGGGGCGAGGGCACTGGGAAGTCCTCCCTCTTATCTCTTGGCACCTTCCTTGCCCACGCACAGTGGGGCCTGCTGGGTGGCTCCTGGGGAGTTCCAGAACCTGGGGTTCAGCTGCCCTCCCCACATCCCGCCCTGTCTCTCCCTAGCTTGCTTCCAGCTCTCGCGCACAGCATCTGTTTTCTCGGTGCTAACCCCCGGCAGCTGCGGGGCTCCTTAGGGTACCCCCATCCCAGCATGGGCACCGTCCCTTTCCTTCCTCCAGATAACCCGGGAAGGAGGGGCAGGGATGGGGAAGCCAGGACAGAGGTGGAGATGAAGGCGGCCGTGGCCCCTCTCCTCCCCTTCTCCCCTCCCCTGCGAGGGCTGCAGGAGCAGCTGGGCCCACGTTTGGACCACCCAAGCAGGCCCCCGTGGGCCCCACCCACCCATCTCTTTCCTAATTTCTCTCTTGAAGGTGGGAGGGGCTGGCACGAACCTCGCCTGCCACGGCCTCCCGGCATCTAAAGGTCCCTCAGTTTCAACCAAAGGTGCTACAAGAACCTGCGGCGCGGACTCACGGCTGCGCATGCGCCTGCCGCCCCAGGCGCTTCCGCGTGTATCCGTATCTTCGTGGGGCCGCGGACCCTCCCTGGCCATCAGCCGGGCCTGGGACCTGATCCAGGTCCGAGGAGTTTGCTGCGGAGGCCGAGCTTCCCGATGCGCGTGTGCAGAGGCGGGGCGCCTGACCCTCGCCCTTCTCTTTGGGGTGGTCGGCCCTGGCATGATGGGGACTGAGGCCGAGGGGAGACAGACCCCCGTCCCAAGCTGCTGCTTCCTCCTGGCTGTTTGCGGGAAGGAGGAAGCCTGGACACCGTTCTTGGGGGTCTCCGGCTTCTCCCCTCTCCGCCCCTTCTCTCTTGCTTGTGATCGCCCAGGCTTTGTCACAGCCCAGCCTTCTCCAAGCAGCAGGAGGCCTCCACTGCTCTGGGCAGCTTCGTTTGCTGCTGCGGCCTGGGAACATGAATTGTCCATGCCAGTGGCAGAAACCAAAACCCCGGTTTTAGGCCGGGTGCTGGGAGGGCAGACTGGCCAAAGCAGGATAGACGAGGGGGCCCAGTGTCCTTAAGGAGGGCGGGCATGTGCAGGACCCGGGGTCTGGAGCACAGGGAACGCAACCCCGTTGGCCAGCCCTGGGGCACTGCCTGGGCTGTTTGGCACGAGTGGGAGTCCTTACTGGTGGCTCGAGGTGGCTTCCTGGTGTGTCAGCTTAGAACCCGTGATGTCAGAAGGAGGACGCAGAAAGGGAATTGCGGGTGGGTAACAAACGCCTCGGTCCTAAGCATGGGGAGGACTCTGTCTTCCGACTCTTCCTGCCAGAGATTGTGGCAGGGTCCTCTGACCCTCCCCGAAACATTGATAGAACGAGGGTGGTCACGGGTTTGGGTGTCTGGAGCTCCTGACCCCTCCCCACCCCGCCCTTCTGTTGGCTCCGTGGCCGTCCAAGTGCCAATTGGCTTTGCCCCAAATAAGGGCTGGTATTTCTCCTCTGTCCTTAGAGGGGATTCCCCCCACCCACCGGCCCCCCCCCCCCCCCGC
>SJYX01009062.1:358933-380696 GCA_006410675.1 Oreotragus oreotragus
CACCCCAGGTGCGTGTCCACCTGGGTGCCAGTTACAGGTGTTTCCAGAGACCATAGAAATGTGTTTTCCTGAGAGTCCGTGTCATTCGTGACCTTTTTTGTAAAGAAGTTGTGTTTTCAGAGGTGATTTTATGACAGGAAAGTGAAAGAATTAGTTTTGCAAAAAACAGAAAAAAAAAGAAAAAAAAAAGAGGGGGGGAAAAGAAATAGAAAAAAATATTGTGGGATTCCTATGGGGTTGGGGAGGGTGGGGAGAAAGATATTTAAAGAAAAACTAGTAACGCAGCGATTGCACAGCTGAGGCGGCAATGTTAGGATCGTGGACAGAGGCCCGGGCCCAGTCGGGAGGGCGCCCCCACCCCGGGCATGGCGACAGCCAGCCCCGCTTCCTTGGCCCGAGGCAAGGTAATCCCTCCCTCCTGTGCTCGGCCCAGGTTCCACTCTTGTCCCAGCTCAGACAGAAGGATGACCCCTGTTCCCAAAGGAACTGGCCAGAAGCTGCAGGGGCCAAGCAGGTAGAGCTGAGACTGGGGGAGGTAGGGGTCAGCAGGAGCTCCAGTGTTGCCGGGACCCAGCGTTGGTGACTCTCCAGGAAGGCTGGTGAGTGGGTACAGTTGGGTTCCTTGCCCCTCTTCATTCCTTTGCCAGCCTGTTGCTCCATCTGGTTCCTCCACCGCCACCCCATGGGGGTATCTCCCTCCCCATTGCCCCAATGGCCGTGACACCCCCAAGCTTCCCTGGCCAGGTAGGGGTTGCTGCAGATGTCAGGAAGACAGGAGCTGTGGACTCCGGGAGAGCCTTTGGTGGTGATCATGGTGGGTTGGGGGTAACCCTAGGGAGAGGGTGTGCCTGCCCTGTCGTCTCTTTCCACAGGCGAGCTGCCCTTGACCCCCAGCTGTGCAGCCCTGCCCCAGCAGAGGCACGCATGTGCATGGCTGTCTCCCAGGCGGGCAGCTCCCCTGGGGGCCCAAATGGGCACCAGGTCAAGAGCAAGCGGAGCCCTCCTTACCTCTCTCCTAGGGTGGCTCTGAGCCGGGCCCAGCAGCCCCCACCACACTTGCACAGACCAGCCTCCCGTGGGCCTTCCCTCCCCTGCTGCTGCTTTTCCGTTTGCCTAATTACCAAGCAGAAGTTGCAGTTTGGTTGGCTTTATTTTTTGTATGTGAGAGACCCCTCAAGACCCGGTCTTCTTCCTTGTTCAGTACTGGTTGGGGTCATCTCCCCTTAATGCCACCTTCTCGTCACCCCCATGTCATAGGAAACAGATGAGGTCTGGTGTCTGGTTTGAGGTGGGAACTTGGAACCCGTCCCTGTCTCATTCCCCTCCCAGGTACTCAGTTTGCTCGTCTGTGAAATGGGTGTATTGGGCAGCCTGGCCTTTTCCTAAAGCATGGCCTTTTCACCTGTTGGTGTCCAGGCAGCTGCTGAGGATTAGGTGGTGGTGGAGGTTGCTGGCACTGGGGCCTCTACTCTCCCACAGCTGCTTTTCATTCTCACCCTGCAAAAGGGTCAGGATCAAAATGGGCTCCAGCAGAGCCCAGTGAGGCAGGCAGAGTGGGAGGGGTCACTCCACTTCCAAGGCCAGGAAACTGGGCCTCTGAGAGGCAAAGCTGCTTCATTGGAATGAAGAGCCCAGCTGCTCTGGCCTTTTGGGGACAACCTTTGAAAGGTGGGGACCAGGGCCTTGGAGCTACCACAAAGCTAGGGGCTTCCCCTGAGCCAGGCAGTCCTGGTTGAGAGGTCAGCTCAAAGGAGGAAGCTGTTGGCTCGGGGAGCTGGGACACCACCAGCCTTTCTAGCCTCTGGGTGGACCCAAGTGGACACACTGCCTTTTGTGTCTTTAGGGGTTTTGTTGGTTTTGTGTTTTGGGAGGCTTTTTTCTTTTCTTTTCTTTTTTTTTTTTTTTTTTGCACTTGGCCCATGCCGGACAGTGGGACCCGCCTGGTCGGTTCCACTTTCAGGCTCCCATGCACTAGCCCAAGGCAGCCTCTTGGGGGCTTGTATGGTTTAAGGAATCACTTTTGAAAAAAAAAAAAGGAAAGTGTTTAAAGGTTTTTGTTTTTGTTCTTTTCTGTCTGCATCTCCTCTCAGATTGAGAAACCCCAGAATTAGGGGCTACCACTCCAGGAGAGAGGGAGGGTGTCCCCATCCTGGCCCTGTCTTATTGATAGTTGCTAAGACACCAAGATGAGGGGACAGGCTGGGTGGAGACTGAGGTACCCATCTCCCAGGCCTGTGGGGTCACCCCATCCCACCTGGAAGGAGTCAGCACCCCACTCCAGCAGTGGGTGAGTGCCTGTTGTATGCAGAGCTTCAGCTAGGCAAAGGGGGGCTGGTGGTCTAATGACAGACCCCTTGCAGGAGGCCACAGTAGAAGGAACCAAGGGTTCTGGGTCCTCCCCTTGCTATTGGGCGGAGTAGAGATGGAGACTTCTTGTTGGTTTTAATTTAAAAACGCAAAAACTAAAGAAATGTATCTTATAATTTTTTTTAATTTTTGAAAAGCTCATTTAATGAATTGTGCACGAATGAATTCTATATATATAAAATATACATATATAGCTCTATATTTGGGGAGGGGTGCTATCTCTTTTTTCTCTCATTTTAAAAATGAAGTGTTGTTGCCTTTGTCTGTGGTTCAACCATCCAGCTCCCAGCTGGCTAAACTTTGCCTCCAGTGGTTCAAGACAGGAAACTAGTAGGGTGAGTGGGAGACGGGAGACGCGGGGAAGGGGGCGTCACCCCGGCATGGGTCTGGGCCTCTAGGCCACCTGCCCCTCTCCCAGGGGTCGCGGGTGGAGAAGCGCCTTGTGTTGGCTGTGGGTTCCGGTTCTGTTCTGGAATCGGTTGGTTCTGGGCCGGGGGAGGGGGTCTGTGCTATCTTCGTCTTGTATGTTTCGTTCAGCTGCTCTTCAGTATCGTATCAATGCCAGGAAGGGGGCGCGGAAAGCCTCTTTGGCCCCCCAAAATAAATTGTCACATTCCGAAGCTAAGCTCTAGCCCCTGGTCTGTCTCATTTCTTCTGGCTGGGACTGTGATCTAGAGAGCTCAGGCCGTGCCTCCCCCATTGCAGCGAGGAGAGGGGAGCCCTGGCCGTCAGCACTGGTGGGCCAGTGCTCCAGCCCATTTCCAAGCTCCCCCTCTCCTTCCCCGCCTCCACCGTGTAAGTAAGCTAAACGTGAAGGGAGTCCCCCCTACACAGGTAAAGCGGCGTGTGTGCCACATCTTGGAACCTGGAGACTACCCGGTCGGTGGGCACGTGGGGAGGGTGAGGGTCCTACCACTGCCCAGTCCCCAGGCCCTCAGCACCTGCAGAGAGGGCATCCTCCAGGGGCTGGATCCCTAGCCAGTGGGTCGCCGCAGAGCCCGGGAGGGAGCAGGCTAGGGTGGGGGGCACGGGCTGTACCCTTGCCAGTGGTGGTGTGGTTCCGTCACTAAGTTGTACCCGAGTCTGTGACCCCATGGACTGCAGCACGCAGGCTTCCCTGTCCTTCACCATCCCCCAGAGCTTGCCCACACTCATGTACTGCCCTTGCCAGTAACAACCCGTGTTAACAAGAAGCTGCTTCAGTTCAGAGAAACCTGGTTCCTGGGTGTTTGTGCACCTTCTCTAATGAGAAGAGTGGACTGAGGACCGTGTCGGACGCCCACAGGGGTCCGAAAGCATCAACCCCCTGCAGATGCCGGAGCCCTCGCGGGTCTGCTGTGAGAGGCACCTCCGTCCATCCGTAGCCACTCATTTGTCAGGTGTTGCCTTCCAGCCCTCCCCTTCCCCACTGCCCCCACCCCCTTANAAAAGCCTTGTTGACACGAGCTCTCAATTCCAAATTACAAAACATACAAGGAAGCAAGCCACAAACCACAGGGCAACAAACAGCACATACAGAATCCTGCATCTGATGTGTTATTTTCAAGCACACACCTAAGGCTTCCAAAAATGATGGTGAATAACCTGTCGCGGGACATGAAGCCAGTCCCAATAAATTTCAAGAAATTGATATCGCAGATCATGTTTAATTTAAAAATCAATAGCAAAAACTTAACTGTTAATTAAAGGCAAAACCTCATGTATTTAGACAGTAGCCCAGATCTCTCATTCCTGTGCATTTTTCTCCCTCCCTAGACTTCTGAAGTCTCTTTAGATCAGTGAGATTCTAGGATGGATGTGAAAGTGTTGGTCAGATGGCAGGCCCACAGGAGGGTCACAGCCCTGTCTCTTATACACATCTAGATGTGTATAAGAGACAGCCCCAATGCTGGCCTCTCCAAGGTGTCCCCACCCTGAGCCCCCACCCGACCTGTCCTGACCCCAGCTCCTCCGACAAAACCTCTGTGACCTGCCGTGCCCTCCCGGCACCTCATCTCAGGGGCTGACAGCTCTGCTGAGAGCCTTCAGGAAGCCCACTACCCTCGGGATCATGTCCCAAGTGTTCCCCACCCCCCGGCCACACACACACACGTGCCCCCTAACACAAGTGTTCCCCCGAGACACACTCTACCCAGGGTTGTGTCCAAGTGTGTCCCTCTGCCACGCACATACACACAATACACACACTCTACCCAGGGAGTGTGCCCTGCCTGAGCCCCCACCCCTGCCCTGGCCTAAGGTCTTGGCCCTCCCGTCCCTCAGGGCGGGCTGGGTCTACATCCCCAGAGCCCACGCCTGACACCTTTTCCTCTAACTGTGGCCAAGCTCGGTCCTCCTCCCGTGTTTGCACCATCAGCGAGGCTTGAGAGTGGCTGAGCGGTCGACATGGGGCCCCAGTACCACTCGTCCAGCTGGCCGAGGTCCAACAGAAGTGTGTTTCTGTCCTAGAATGGTCTAGAAAAGGAAGTCGGGCAGGGGGGTGGGAAGGTGGGGGGAGATGGGACCCTGGGTCGAGTCAGGGCCGGCCTCCTCCGGGACCTGCTCCCACTTTGTCATCTCGCCCAGTTCAGGGTTCTGTCCTCCAAAAACCCCCATTCGGTACTTAAACAGCAATAACCTGAGTAGTCAGCACACCGGCTGCCTGTCAGGCCTCTGTGAGCTCTCTCCCTTCCCGCCTCATGCCCTGCCCACCCTTCCCAGTGCTCAGGGTGATGAGCCAGCGTCACAGAGGAGAGCCAAGGATGGAAGAAATTCCTTGGCCCCCAAGTGACACAGTGGAGGGGGGCTCCCCCACCCCCACCCATTTCTCTCTGGGGTTGAGACCATGGGGGCTGCCCTCGTGAGGGGCGAGCATCTCATTGCAAGCATCATGTTCAGGGCTTAGCATCTCGACTGCCCCTTGTCACGAGTCCTGGGGGCCTTCTCTCAGCAGCCCAGTCCACCTATTAGCTGCGGATAAATGAGTGTGACCTCGGCAGCTTCTTAAGGAGGATGGGAGGGTTTGTGCCAAAGCTTGGGCAAGACCACACAGTTGGGCTCAGGGAGTCCAGTGTGCCCTGCCTGAGATGAGTCAGCACCCTGGCATCCCACCAAGCTGGTGCCTCGTCCACCAGGCGGTGCCCAACCAGCCCCCTCCCCTCACCGCACCCTATTCCTAGGCGTCACCAGGAGTGAAGGTCAGCCATGGGGTGCAGCTTAGGAGCCAGGTAAGGCGGAGGGGTTGAGATGCAGTGAGAATGACAACTTTGCAGATTTATTGTCGTCTCATAGAAGCTGAAAGTGTGCTGCTTTTTCTGTCCTTGTTACACTGTACCTGAGGTGAAGGGGGGTCAGAGTGCCAGCATCTAAATGCCGAGCACCCCCCAAGCTGGAGCCCAAGCCTGTCTGCATCCTCTTTGTTCAGGCCACTGTCCTCTGAGGGCTCACACTTCAAAAGGTCTCTGCTAGGAGAGGCCAAGCAGGGACAGCTCGCCCATAGGGCAGAGCCTAGAAGGGAGCAGAAGTGACCGGGGGGGTCCGGCCTCTGGTCATCCATGGGCTCTGAGCCTTTGAGAGTCAGAGGAGGGACAGAGGCCAGGACTTGAAATCACTGCGTGAGCCCTAATGAGGCCTGAACGTGGCCCAGGCAGTGGGAGGGGGGTGTTAGGAAGTGGGCACAGAGATTTAGAATATTGAGGAGTTGGTGATTGGCTTTGAGTGTGGACTTCCCTGGTGGCTCAGACAGTAAAGCATCTGCCTACTATGTGGGAGACCCGGGTTCAACCCCTGGATTGGGAAGATCCCCTGGAGAAGGAAATGACAACCCACTCCAGTACTCTTGTCTGGAAAATCCCATGGACAGAGGAGCCTGGTAGGCAACAATCCATGGGGTCGCAAAGAGTCGGACACGACTTCACTTTCAAGTGTTGTGAGAGGGACCCTCTGAAATACCTCCTGGGTATCTGGTGCAGATAAAGGAGTGGGTGTTATCACAGGCTGGGGGGCCGGCAAAGGAGTCAGCCTGGGAGGGAGGTGAGTGTAGTTTGGGACACCTTGGATGTGAATCAGGCAGAGGAGCCAGGAGGAACTTTCACCCAGAGGTCTGCGACGTGGAGTGAGTTCCTTCTCAGCCTTTCCCAGTGGCTCCAGCAGGTTAAAAATCCGCCTGCAATGCAGGAGATGCGGGCTCAACTCGTGATGCAGGTTGGGGAAGACCTCCGGGGGAGGAAACGACAGTTCACTCCAGTATCCTTGCCTGGGAATTCTCATGGACACAAGAGCAGTGGTCTATAGTCCATAATGTCGATAAGAGTTGGACACAACTCAGGGGCTGAGCATGCACGCCTACCTCCCGGGTGCTGCAGGAGAAATCGGTCCCTTTGCTGAAGAGCCTTTGCCCCCAGGTGCCCCTCAGCTCTGAGATGACTGATCACCAGACATTCTGGAAGGACCACTGGGGACTTAGGTGCGTAGCTGCTGAAGCCATTGGGATATACAGCCCCTGCCTGCCGACTTTATGCCTCTCATCTGAGTGAGGGTATAAAGTAGGTGGCTGGGGGATGATGAACCCCATCAGGTAGGTGAGGAGGTGGAGCCAGGGACTTCCCAGGGCCGTTTAGAAGCAGAAGAATGGGAGGTGGATCTTGGGTATGATGGATGGAAGCTTTTTAAGAACCAACTGCTGCACAGCACTAGAGACATGAAAGAAACTAGAACATTGTTTTAAATACACAACTGAGCTTCCAAGAGAGTAAAGAAATCCTCAGGGACTAAGAACAAAGAGGAAGCCAAAATCGGGGTGACAAGCAGTTGCCAATCCTGGACGGGGGGGGGGGTTCTGTGGGTGGCTTGGGGACAAGGGTGGAGAGGTTGTTGACCTTTGCTGATCTTGGCAACTGAGAAGCTTGGATTTTACATCTATGTTGGGATGGGAGACAAGGCCTTGGGCCCCTGCCGAGAGAGTTTTGGAACTAAGACACCTGAATGAAGCTGGATCCATATCCTCAGTGAAAGAGCAAACGGAAAAGAAATAATCCTTTTGCAAAAAAGCAGAAGTTGTCAAAGAAGGTGGCTCATTTTTGGCTCTGTTGGAAAAATAAAAATCGAGTCTCTCTTGAGAAATTCTAACTCTAGGCGTTCCCTCACACAAAATTTGAGGTTTGAATTTGCATTGCCCACACGGTCCCAGAACTCTTTAAGTCTGGAAATTAATATAAAAAGCAAACACGGGGTGGTTTACACCCACAGAGCAGGTGGCAATAGCAAAGGCAAGCCTCTCTGGAGAGACATTCCCACAGTAAAGGCCACGTGGGCTACTCACAGATAAAAGCCTTGTTGACACGAGCTCTCAATTCCAAATTACAAAACATACAAGGAAGCAAGCCACAAACCACAGGGCAACAAACAGCACATACAGAATCCTGCATCTGATGTGTTATTTTCAAGCACACACCTAAGGCTTCCAAAAATGATGGTGAATAACCTGTCGCGGGACATGAAGCCAGTCCCAATAAATTTCAAGAAATTGATATCGCAGATCATGTTTAATTTAAAAATCAATAGCAAAAACTTAACTGTTAATTAAAGGCAAAACCTCATGTATTTAGACAGTAGCCCAGATCTCTCATTCCTGTGCATTTTTCTCCCTCCCTAGACTTCTGAAGTCTCTTTAGATCAGTGAGATTCTAGGATGGATGTGAAAGTGTTGGTCAGATGGCAGGCCCACAGGAGGGTCACAGCCAGTCTGAGGTGAAGCTGGATGTGGGAACAGGGCCCCCTCTGATCTCTAGACGGGCTGTGATCATTAGCGCCACAGACCAAAGTCCTCTCTGTCTTTTCCAAAAAATGGGCTCCGCGGGCGATAAAGACGTGAGCCTGCATTTAAAAGACAGCCATCAGCCTTTATGAGCCAGAGGGTCTGGGAAACGTTCTTGCAGACCAGGGTGGGCTGCTAGGAATGGGACAGAGGCGGCAGGGGTCCTTGGTGCTGTGTCATAAAGCCGAGCCCCCCTGCCAACAAGCCCTATGCTCTTTTGGGGTGGATTTGGAGGTCCCCAGGGGTTCTCCGTGAAGGCTTGGATACTCCCATCTGTGAGCAACGAAATAGGACACACTTTGGAAGAGGCACACATGGCCTCTGTCCCCCATGGGGACTCATTACAGTGATCGTCTTCTCACTGGCTCCCTGGGCCGTGCGTGCGTGTGCTCACAGCTGTTTCCACGCAGTGGCGTCCTAACGGAGGCTTGCTGTTCTCACCACCCCTGACTCCCTCCTGTGCTCATCTGCCTGCCTGCCTTTGACAACTCAGGCGCTGTAAAGAGACCCTTGTCCAGGTTCAGGTGGCCAGGTTGCTCCCATCTCGAGGCCTCCACGCTCCTCAGCAGTAAAAGAGGCCAGGACTCCTTGCTTGGCACGGTTCCTTGGGAGGAATGAGTGTGAAAAGAGTTTGTTCAAGCACCACATGGGTAAGAAGGGACACAGATCTTCCTGACCTGTCTGGCCAGGACTGACCACTCCTCTGACGTCCCATCCTGGCGTTCCAGCCTCCTGTTCACCAATTCTTGATGCCTTCCTCCCATGGAACAGCTTGTCAGTGGTGGAAGAACACTGGAGGAGTCTGAGCTCTGCCAGCTGTGTGATCTCAGGCTGCTCATTCACCCTCTCTGAGCCCCTGTAACCTCTTCTGGGAAGTGGGGGGGAGCGCCTCCTCTCAGTATATTTTCCAACTCAGAATGACTCTAAGGGTGACTAACGAGTACTGAGTGGACTCTCAAGGACTGACTCATGAAGTCCTCAGCTTCCAGAGAGCACAGTGTGAACAACACACAGAGGAGGGAGGAACTGAGGATTCAGAAAGGCAAAGTAACTTGCTCAAAAATTTCTACGTGGTAGAGCTGCGGTGTGAACCCATGCGGTCACACTTACCCACCAGGCCAGCATTCTCCCTGTGTAGCCTGGCGAGGGCTCAGTCACTGGGGCTGGACTGCCCGTCTGAGTGGGACCCTGGGCACATTGCTTATCTCTTCTGTGCCTCTATCTCCCCATCTATAAAATGGGCGGGGGGCGCGGTGAGAGTAATCCTCCCTTCCACCTGGGACTGCAGGGAACTCTGCTGAGGGCTCCAGGGCCCAGGCTCTGAGCTGCACACTCAGGTTTCAGTCCAGTCTGAACCCTCCCACAGTGTAGCCAAGGCAGCTGGAGAGAGAGGTTGAGTCACTTGCTCCAAATGGTACAAACTTGCAAAGCTGGACTTCAAATCCCAAAGCCCCAGCTTCAAAGTCTGTGCTATTAACTACCCTGCTCTACCTCCTATGAGGCCCTCAGACTCCAGGTTCAAAACCAAATTCCAGACTGCAAATTGGCAGCCCCCCACAGTCTGCCTGACTCACCAGCCTCCTTGATGGGGGCCTGAACCCTGCACCTCCTCTTTGACTCATCCCTTCCCAGCTAGTCCTCAGCATCGAGACTAATTGACCCCTGAATGGAAAAAACCATTCTGATCCCTCCCTTCCTCCTCAGCTCTGCTGCCCAGCTCAGTCCAGACCCCAAAGGTGAGGATGATGGATACCAAGAACGCCCATTCTAGAGTGTAGACTTGCAACAGAGCTGGACATAAATGCTCTTGGTCCCTCAGCTCGCCCAGGCTGTGGGGCTACGAAGCCACATGGAGGTGGGGTTTAGAGACAGTTGGGAAAGGGAGGTGTCTTTAGAGACAGTTGACATCACTCACCAACTTAAACCAGGTGAGGGGGCTTCAGAGAGTGGGAGAGCACAGTGGCAGGTGTCCACTGGATTTGGGGAGGTGGGTGACTGGGGACAAAGGTGAGAGGCTGGCTGAGTCCCCTGTTTCTGCGAGGCAGGCAGACTGAACTGCTCTGGGGACAGTCTGCACCCCCAGCACTTGGGGGCCAGGATGCAAGCATATCTCCTGGGGTCCATGCTTGGAACTTTACAGAAGGTGGCTGGTTTGAGGTCACTGGAAGAGGATCTAAGCTCAAGATGATTGGGGGTGGGGAGAAACAAGGAAGTGATACATGATCTTATCAGAAAACTTCATGTTGGGTGGGTGGACCTCGATGATAGGTGCTGAAGAGGGGTTTGCAAGCCAGGGAATGCTGTGCCCAGATAGGAACTGCAGGTGTGACATTCCTAGTGATGGCGGGATCTATGAAGAACCCACAAAAGTGCCCCTGATAGAAAAGCACCAGCCCCCAGGCGCTCATCTGACCCAGCTGAAAACACTGATCTCCTGAGAACATCTGAACCAGACAAGGCAGACTTACCTTATTACCTCTCTTTCCTCCCTGCCCCAGTCTCCCACCCTAGAGAAACCAGAGGCAACTAGTGGGGGAAAGGACAAGGGGAGAGCAGGCCAAATTGGGGTCTTAGAGCAGAATCCCACCGTGCCTCCTTCCCCATTATATAGGTCGAGTTTAAGGCAGACTTGAGCTGGGGGAGAGGAGAAGCTTTGGCTAGATCTTAGAGCTTTGCCATTAGACCCAACTGTTTCAATATCTAAAAGTAGGGTAAAGCCTCGAAGTGACTGAACAGCTATGAGATACGCCCAAGACCTCATCCAGAGGTAGGGAAGTTTGGATCAACAGAACAGGTTAACAGGGCAGCCACTGAGAGTAAAATTCTTTCTGCCTGCTTCCCTCCAAGCACAGCTCATTCTGTGTGTCCCTTCACTGCCTCAGCCTCCTAACAGGCCCTTTTACTTTCTTCTCCTGTTCCTACCCTGGGCTTCCCAGATGGCTCAGCAGTAAAGAATATGCCTGCCAATGCAGGAGATGTGGGTTCAATCCCTGGATTGGGAATATCCCCTGGAGAAAGAAATGGCCACCCACTCCAGTATTCTTGCCTGGGAAATTCCATGGACAGAGGTGCCTGGCGGACTACAGTCCATGAGGTAGCAAAAGTCAGACATACCTTCACGTCTAAACAATACAACACAATCTTACCATACCCTGACCCCATCCCGGTCTACCAGGGCTTCCCTGCTCATCCAGGGAGACAGTCTATCCTAGTGATCATGAGGTTGGATGTCTGAGTTAGGATCCTAGCTCCTTGACTTGGCAGCTGTGTGATCTGAAATAAATTGCCTAACCTCTCTGTGCTCAGTATCACTGTCTGCAACAGAGGGATTGTGATAGCCTCACACCTGTTCCACCGAGGCTTTGTGAGGCTTTTAATGATTATTTATAGAGGCCTTAGGAACATTGTAAGAAGGATCCCAGTGTTAGAGATCAACACTGTTCTCAAATGCTTCCTCCTTGCTGTGCAATCTTGGCAACGTCCCTTTCCTCCCTGTTTCTCAGTTTCTGAAAAATAAACCATGTGTGGGTACAATTTGTCTGTGGCTGCAGCTAGTGCTGGTGGCTGACAAACTTCAGTGAGGAGAGAGATCTAAGCCTGGACCCACCCCACGGTGGGCTGAGAAGAGAGCTAGCAGGCTCTGCAGGCAGGAGCAGGGAAGGGTCGAGCAAGCAGGACTGCCCACTCTACCCTGGTCTCATGCCTTCTGCCTTCTTCTAGCCTCTGGGAGTCTCCCCAGCCTGTCCCCTCTTCCACTAGGGAATCACCTTGGGTACCCTGGGCTAGATCAGGAAACAGATGGCATTTGAGGAGTAGCTGCCAGGTACCCTTGGCTCCTTGCTGGATACAACTGAACAGCCATCCAGTGAGGCCCCAGGTACACACCCCCTTGGACTTGAGCCCCATCACACACCTCTGTCTGGCCCTGCAGTGTCCACCTGGCCTGGCCCCTCCTTCAGCAGCAGGCCTTTTGTCTTTCACCATCTCTGTAGGCAGCACAGGACTGCTCCTACCCACTTTACAGACTAAGGAAAGAATGTTCCCTAAAACTCAGCTTTCCTGCCTCCATGTGCTATATCTACAGAGTCAGGGATCATCAGAAAAGTGCCCTTTGGGGACTGCGCTGGCAGTCCAGTGGTTAAGATTCCACACTTCCAATGCAGAGAGCGAGGGTTTGATCCCTGCTCGGGGAAACTAAGATCCCACCCACATGTCATGCGGTGCCACCAAAAAACAACGGAAAACAGCCTTTTCTAGAGGAGCTGGAGTAACAACCACCAGGCCTGAGGTTCCATCATGCTTGGATGGAAATACACGCTGAACACAGGCAGGGAGCCAGTGACCCAGATACGAAGCAGACGTGGTACCGGACCTCAAGAAGTTCTTGAACTGGGGAATGCAAGTCACAGGCGAATGCAATGAAAACTGGTGCTGAGGCCGCTGGTGCGGGCAGGAGGGGCTCTGCGGATTTAGGTGGGCTCCTGGGCTCTGCCTGGGAACTGCCTGGAGAAGAGGGTAGAAGGCGATGGGACTAAACCAAGGGAGAGGCTTTGTGAGGCTTTTAATGATTATTTATAGAGGCCTTAGGAACATTGTAAGAAGGATCCCAGTGTTAGAGATCAACACTGTTCTCAAATGCTTCCTCCTTGCTGTGCAATCTTGGCAACGTCCCTTTCCTCCCTGTTTCTCAGTTTCTGAAAAATAAACCATGTGTGGGTACAATTTGTCTGTGGCTGCAGCTAGTGCTGGTGGCTGACAAACTTCAGTGAGGAGAGAGATCTAAGCCTGGACCCACCCCACGGTGGGCTGAGAAGAGAGCTAGCAGGCTCTGCAGGCAGGAGCAGGGAAGGGTCGAGCAAGCAGGACTGCCCACTCTACCCTGGTCTCATGCCTTCTGCCTTCTTCTAGCCTCTGGGAGTCTCCCCAGCCTGTCCCCTCTTCCACTAGGGAATCACCTTGGGTACCCTGGGCTAGATCAGGAAACAGATGGCATTTGAGGAGTAGCTGCCAGGTACCCTTGGCTCCTTGCTGGATACAACTGAACAGCCATCCAGTGAGGCCCCAGGTACACACCCCCTTGGACTTGAGCCCCATCACACACCTCTGTCTGGCCCTGCAGTGTCCACCTGGCCTGGCCCCTCCTTCAGCAGCAGGCCTTTTGTCTTTCACCATCTCTGTAGGCAGCACAGGACTGCTCCTACCCACTTTACAGACTAAGGAAAGAATGTTCCCTAAAACTCAGCTTTCCTGCCTCCATGTGCTATATCTACAGAGTCAGGGATCATCAGAAAAGTGCCCTTTGGGGACTGCGCTGGCAGTCCAGTGGTTAAGATTCCACACTTCCAATGCAGAGAGCGAGGGTTTGATCCCTGCTCGGGGAAACTAAGATCCCACCCACATGTCATGCGGTGCCACCAAAAAACAACGGAAAACAGCCTTTTCTAGAGGAGCTGGAGTAACAACCACCAGGCCTGAGGTTCCATCATGCTTGGATGGAAATACACGCTGAACACAGGCAGGGAGCCAGTGACCCAGATACGAAGCAGACGTGGTACCGGACCTCAAGAAGTTCTTGAACTAGGGAATGCAAGTCACAGGCGAATGCAATGAAAACTGGTGCTGAGGCCGCTGGTGCGGGCAGGAGGGGCTCTGCGGATTTAGGTGGGCTCCTGGGCTCTGCCTGGGAACTGCCTGGAGAAGAGGGTAGAAGGCGATGGGACTAAACCAAGGGTGGAAGGGCGCTCCCAGGACATACTGCTTCCTCACTGGGTGGGGCCGATTGGCCCAGTGAGAACATGTGACATGGTCCAGCTCCCAGATGGACACCCACTGACTAGGGGACCTGGGGAAACAAACGAATCCCTCTGATTTCAACTTTCTTATTGTTAAATGGGGACAGTTACAGTATGGAGCTCCTAGGCTGCCACTGGTGAAGGTCAGGCAGAGTAAAAAGTGCAGGGGAGGAGGAACCGGGGGCATTTGGGAAGCTGATGAAATGGTGAGAGCCCTGGCCCTCACGTCCTCAGAGAGAGGACGCAGCCTTATTACGCAGCCCCTCCTCCTGGTCCTTCTTGGCTGGACCTGGACTCAAGCTCACATGCTCCAGCCAATTCCCAGGCCCCCCACAAGGAGGACACCCGTTTCCTCCTTGATTCTCAGCTCCTCCCAAGCTGAGAACAGATGTCCTCGCTTCCTGCTCGAGCCTGAGAGGTGGGTTGGCTCCTTTTCCTTCTTCCAAGGAAGTGAGCACCCTGGATGGAAATCTCTGGGCTTCCCCAGAGAGGAAAGCTCCCTCTTCCCCGGCTGCTGCCCCTCCCCTCTGGTCTGGCTCCTCATCCCAACATCTGATGCTCAGACCTAAGCTTTCCGGGCCCTACCTGAGCCCTGCCTCCCCCAGAAGATCCCAGACTGGGGTGTGTTGACGGAACACATACACGGACCTCAGTCTGAAGGATTCCCCGGCGCTGCTCAGAAAGAGGGTGAGAGGGGAACGAAGAAAGGACAGAGCGACTATGGAGGAAGGCACTGTAGGCTCCTGGGGAGTCAAGGAAAAGAAGTGAAAAGGGAAATTGACGTTTACTGAGCATCTAATATATGCTAGGAATAAATAAGGAAGAGGGTAGCATGTATTGGAGGGGCTTCCCAGGTGGCTCAGTGGCAAAGAATCCACCTGCCAAGGCAAGAGATGTGGGTTCGATCTTTGATTCGGGGAGATCCCCTGAAGAAGGAAATGGCAACCTACTCCAGTATTCTTGCCTGGGAAATCCCATGGACAGAGGAGCCTGGTGGGCTACAATCCATGGGGTTGCAAAGAGTCAGGCGCGACTGAGCATGCATGCACCAGGTATCGGGCATCTACTGAGTGCCAGGCATACTGAGTGCCCTGGGAATACAAAGCAGCATGGTAAGAACNTCTTGCCTGGGAAATCCCATGGACAGAGGAGCCTGGTGGGCTACAATCCATGGGGTTGCAAAGAGTCAGGCGCGACTGAGCATGCATGCACCAGGTATCGGGCATCTACTGAGTGCCAGGCATACTGAGTGCCCTGGGAATACAAAGCAGCATGGTAAGAACTGATCACTACCTCCGGGTCTGTGGGAGGTTTCACATGCAGCATTTCATCTGGTCTTCTAATTCTCATTATAATCCTATGAAGTAGGTACCACAGCCCCATTTTATAGATGAGGAGACTGAGGCAGCTCTGGTCCAGGGGCAGCCCATCCGTGGGTGGAGACCAGCCCCTTCGGATGGGGATGTCCGGAATGGGTGCAGGCAGCTCTCTTTGACCCCAGTCCCCCAGAGGGAAAGGAATTCTTTGGTTCAGGAGCACAGCCCCGGTGATGTTGTCTCCAGTCACTGGGAGTTTGAGTATCCACAGGGGCTGGCCCTGGAGACCCCAGATGAGGATGGCATAGCTGGTTCCTGCCTTTGAGGAGTGCACAGTCTTTTGATAGACAGGTAAAGGGGGAGAGGCTGCAGTGGACGGAAGCCCTGAGGAAGGCAGGGAGAGAGAGAATCGTGTGTATTCAGCGTCCATTAGGTACCAGCATTGAGGGAGCACAGTGTAGGGACAGTTCGGTTGACCAGCCTGCCGGATCTGCCCAGGACTGAGAGGCTTCCTGGGACACGGGACCTGCAGTGCTGAACCTGGGTGAGTCAGGTCACCTTAAGCCCTGATCTCAAAGCTGGTTCTGCCACAGGCCTGTAACAGAAACTAGTTGCCTGACTAGCGCCCACTCCCCTGTTCTTTTAGAAATGACTTTCTTATAGTCTGAAGTTCTCCCTGCACAATCCTGCCTCCTCCCTCCCCGCCTGCAGATATGTTGTGCATGGACTTTACTAGGCTGGGGGAGGAAAGAATATTCTCCAGCCCCCTCCTCACCGCCGTTTGCTCAGCAAGAGGTACTAACAGAAGGCAGAGGGAATTTAGACTGGGTGGCAGTGGTAGGAGGCCATGAATTCCTTTTGGGCCCTGAGACCAGCTGTGATGGGGACTGTGGTTCATCCTACCAACCCCTTCTAAACGTTCCCTCAGGAAGAGGGGCCCAGGGGACCTCAGAGGGGCTGCTCCCGGACTGTGTATGGAGAAGTGCCTGTTCATGGAGCAAGGGGTGGCAGCCCTGGAGGGCACCTGCAGGTGCAGCTTTTGTTGCTTGCTTGGTTAGAGCAGTTTTCAGCTCACAGTATACTGAGCAGAAGGTACAGAGGTTTCCCATATCCCCTCCCACCCCTACGTATGCAGAGCCTCCCCCATTATCCACAGCCCACACCAGAGCGGGACATTTTTTATGACCGATGAGCTGATTCTTATGACTGACTCTACATCATTACACCCAGTGTCTATAGTCTGCAGTAGGGTCCCTCTTGGTGGTGTACATTCTGTGGGTTTCGGTAAATGATACTATTACAGCATCACAGAGAGCAGTCTCACTGCCCTAAAAACCCTGTGCTCCCGCTATTCACCCCCCTTCCCCCATAACCCCTGGCAACCCCTGGTCTTTTCACCATCTCCATAGTTTTGCCTCTTCCAAAATGTCATATGATGGAGTCATACAGTATGCTGCCTTGTCAGACTGACTTCTTTCACTTAGTAATATGCGTTTAGGGTACCTCCTTGTTTTCTCATGATTTGACAGCTCCTGTCTTTTTATTGCTGAATAATATTCCATCGTCTGGATATATCTGTTAGTTATTCATTCACTTACTGAAGGGCATCTTTGGTGCCTCCAAGTCTTGGCAATCATGAACAGAGCTGCTGTAAACGTCCCCAGACAGGTTTCCATGTGGACATCACCCTAGCTTTTGAGCCGAAGCCAGCCTCTTCTGGGGAAGTACTCAATTAATGACTGGGCATGAAAAAGTTACTGGGGAATGGGCATTTCTGCCCAATGCCAAACTTCCCTGATGGGTACTGTTGGCCCCAGAGTGCATGCATGCTCAGTCATGTCCGACTCCTGTGACCCCGTGGACTGCAGCCCGCCAGGCTCCTCTGTCCATGGGATTCTCCAGGCAAGAATGCTGGAGTGAGTTGCCATTTCATCCTCCAGGGGATCATCCCGACCCAGGGATCGAACCATTGTCTCCTGCACTGGCAGGTGGATTATTTTATTNTGACCCCGTGGACTGCAGCCCGCCAGGCTCCTCTGTCCATGGGATTCTCCAGGCAAGAATGCTGGAGTGAGTTGCCATTTCATCCTCCAGGGGATCATCCCGACCCAGGGATCGAACCATTGTCTCCTGCACTGGCAGGTGGATTATTTTATTGTTGAGCCACTGGGGAAGCCCATTGGCTCCAGAATACCCTGTTAAGATGGCCAAGGCTTTGGCTGATCTGCATGGAGGTCTGAGGTTCAACCTGCCCAATTCTTTCTCCTCTGTATCTTTCACAGGACTTAATCTCCTATCAACCACTTGCATATCTAATGCTAATTTAGTGTCTGCTTCCGGAAGGACCTAACTAAGAGACTCTACCTCTAAAATCAATCCATGATCCATCCAGTTTTCTCCATTATCATGACCTCCGAACCACTCAGTCCTCTCACCTGGATGGGTGCTTGGACCCTACCTGGTCTCATTAAGGGACACTTAATGACTCAGCCCCCACACAACTGCCACTGATCTTTTACGAACACAAACCACATGGTGTTACTTCCTTGCTTAAAGCCGACCAGTGGAGCTTAACACCAAACCCATTCCCTCCCTTTGGCCTGTAAAGGCCCACAAGGCCTTGCCCTGCCTTCCCCTCCAGTTTCCTCTCTCCCCAAGTGTTCACTCTGCTCCAGCCCCGCTGGCCTTCTTTCTGTTCTTGGAATCTGTCAAACTCATTTCTGCCTCAGGGCCTTTGCACTAGCTGTTCCCTCTGCCTGGAACACTCAGTCCTTCCCCAGGTTTCTCCATGGCTGGTTTCTCAGGTCATTCAAGTCTCAGCTAAATGCAGGCCTTTTCTGACAACCTTGTAAGCAATGCCCATCTCCCAACACCCCTCCCACACTCCCCACACACCTCCCATAACTTTCTATCGTGTTACTTTAAAAATTTCCTTATAGTTCTCAGTACTATTGCTCATTTAATTGTTCATTTATTTACTGCTTGTCTCCCCACTAGAATATGAAACTGTAATTTTGTCCTGTTTCCAACTCTCCCTGGTGCCTGGCACTATGCCTGGCCCAAGTTCAGTTCAGTTCAGTCTCTCAGTAGCGTTCAACTCTTTGTGACCCCATGGACTGCAGCACACCAGGCTACCCTGTTCATCACCAACTCCCAGAGCTTGCTCAAATTCATGTCCATTAAGTCGTTGATGCCATCCAACCATCTTATCCTCTGTCGTCCCCTTCTCCTCCTGTCTTCAATCTTTCCCAGCACCAACATCTTTTCAAATGAGTCAGTTCTTTGTATCATCAGGTGACCAAAGTACTGGAATTTCGACTTCAACGTCAGTCCTTCCAATAAAGATTCAGGACTGATTTCCTTTAACATTGACTTGTTGGATCTCTTTGTAGACCAACGGACTCTCAAGAGTCTTCTCCAATACCACAGTTCAAAAGCATCATAAGGGTGGTGTTATCTGCATATCTGAGGTTATTGATATTTCTCCCGGAAATCTCAATTCCAGCTTGAGCTTCATCCAGCCTGGCATTTTGTATGATGTAATCTGCATATAAGTTAAAAAAGCAAGGTGACAGTATACAGCCTTGGCATACTCCTGCCCCAATATGGAACCAGTCCTTTGTTCCATGTCCAGTTCTAACTGTTGCTTCTTGACCTGAATACAGATTTCTCAGGAGGCAGGTAAGGTGGCCTGGTATTTCCATCTTTTGAAGAATTTTCCAGTTTGTTGTGATCCACACAGTCAAAGGCTTTGGAGTAGTCAATAAAGCAGAAGTAGATGTTTTCCTGGAACTCTTCTTTTTTTGATGATCAAACAGATGTTGGCAATTTGATCTCTTGTTCCTCTGCCTTTTCTAATCCAGCTTGAACATCTGTAAGTTCTCGGTTCATGAATTGTTGGAGCCTCACTTGGAGAATTTTGAGCATTACTTTGCTAGTATGTGGGATGAGTGCAGTTGTGCGATAGTTTGCACATTCTTTGGCATTACCTTTCTTTGGGATTGGCATGAAAACTGATCTTTTCCAGTCCTGTGGCCACTGCTGAGTTTTCCAAATTTGCTGGCATATTGAGTGCAGCACTTTAACGGCATCCAAAGTCAGTCTCAAAACATATATTTTGGCTGAGAGGGAGAGGGAGAGGGTGGGATAAGATTGTAGAACTAAGGCACAGAGAGGGTGGTGTCAGGTGCTGTCAAAGACCTGGTACTTTACCCTCTTTGCAAACTAGGTCACACAACTGGTAACAGGTAAAGGCAGGTTTGAACTAGGGCTTCTGGCTTCAGAATCCCTGCCCTTAACCACTAGGTGCTAGGGCCTTAAGGAATTTGGACTTTCTTCCATAAAGGGATGGGGATGCATGCATGCTCAGCCACTTCAGTTGTGTCCAACTCTTTATGACCCCATAGACTATAGCCCTCCCTGTCCCTGGGATTCTCCAGGTAAAACTGCTGGAGAGGGTTGCCATTTCCTTCCTTCTCCAGGGGATCTTCTCGACCCAGGGATCTAGCCTGCATCTCCTGCATTGCAGGCAGATTCTTTTACCACTGAGCCACCAGGGAAGCCCCAAAGGGATGGCAACGGGAAGTCACTAATAGGTTTGTAAGCAGGAGAGAGACATGTTCATATCATAGGTTTAAAAAGTCATTCTAGGGGATAAACAGATCACTTTGAGCAAAATTCAACTCCAGCCTCTGGACCCATGTATCCAACTATTCCATCGCTCACGGAACAGCTCACATAAAGGGGGCACCATTTGGTGCCCAGGCCGCAGAGGCCTGCTGCTCTGGGCAGTAGGCCCCTCTCTTGGCCTTTTCTGCCCTTCCAAGATAGAATGTGAGAGCTTGTCTTCACAGAACACACGTAGATGTGCCAGGAGTCCCAACGCCTCACGTGCCTGCAGGACTTCGGGCCCCCTACAGCTTGTCTGCCTTCACCTTCAGAGAGCCTGGCCCACCCCTCTGTCGGGAGGATGCTTCCTCCAAGCTGTGCTGCTTGGCAGGTTTCCAGGTCACGGCTCCAATGAGTATTAACTCACATCCACGCACATACAGCTCTGGGGGTTCATCGTGTACAGAGCTGGCATTTGATTTGCTCCTACTTTACAAGTCAGGTAACCCTCGACTCCCAGAGATCAGGTAAGCAGGGCAGGCATGATCCTGAGGCTGGGGTTGGGGTGAAGTGTGTGGAACATGTGCCCAGGGACCCCTGGGCAGGATCTCAGCAGCCACACAGGGCCTCCCGGGGCTGTTGATCCTGAGAAATATTCTGGTCTCTCCCCACCACTTTGCTGAGACCACACTGCATCCCTGTCGGTCCAGAGCCCCACTGTGGGCCTTCCCTTTAAGTCAAGAATGCAGGCTTGGCAGGGAGAAAGGCCTGGGTGCAGCCTTGGCTCAGGACTGAACTGGGTGTGGCCTTGGCCAGTCCTCCCATGAACCACAGCCCCTCTCCTCTATCCCAGCCTTCTGGACACTCTCCAAGTCCTGGAAACCCACAGCCAGGAAATACCTCATGGAAAATTGGAGATGGAGCTGGATTCTGAAGGATGGTAGAATTTTTGAAAACATTTTTCATTGCGAGTTAATTTGCAACAAAATGTGTATATACATTTTCAACAGGAGACAGTAAGTTTCCTTCATCACCCTGGCACTACAGCCCGCTCCCATGCCCGCTGGTTTGTTCTAGTGCCCAGTCCACCTGCCCACTGGGCTTCTGCCATGCTAGTGTAGACTGCAATGGGAGAGGGGTCTTCTCAGCGAACCTTGATGTTCTGTGCTCCTGAAGATTCAGAGGGGGGATCTTCTGCTACCTTCTGAGATCACAGAGGGGAAAAAAATTTTTTTTTTTGTATGGGGCGAAGGGGAGTCACCTCTGCTCTTTCAAGGGGTTGGGGTGGGAATGGACGGTTGGGTGGCCGTAGTATAACTAGAGGTTGGGTCAAAATCTCCAGTCCCCTCCCCGCTAACACTGGCCTCTTTCCTAGCTCTCCCTAGGCCCACCCCAGCTCCATCGCACAGTCTGGGTCCACTCAGATGCACCTGAGCTCAAATGCTGCTCCAGCGCATACTAGCCGCGTGACCTTGGACAGCGACCTGAGCCCTGTGGGTCTCATTTGTACTGGGAACATGTCCTCGGTGAGGCTTAAATGTGATCAAGCCCCTGGCTCTCTCAGCACAGAGCCCGGCGTGGAGAAAAGCTCCCCGCAAGCTAGCAGACGGCCTGGTGGGCTCGGGGAGGGGGCCAGAGAGCCGTGGTGGGGTGGGGCGGGGGTCGCCCAGGAGTCCCGCAGCCCGGCCACGGGGTCGCCGCCCTCTGCGAGGCGACGGCGTCAGGCTGCGGCTCCTGGCGCCGCCCCCGCCCCTCGCCGCATCCCGGGCGGCGCCCCCACTCAGCGCCCGGCACGGAACGGGTGTGGGGCTGGGCCAGGGCCGGCCCGGGGGAGCTGGCGGGGCGGGGCCGCCGCGCCCCGCTCCCCCTCCCCGCCGCCCGCCGCC
>SJYX01009063.1:0-50015 GCA_006410675.1 Oreotragus oreotragus
ACAGGAATAGCAAGCCCATCCCTTTTCACCTGGGTCCCTCTGGGCATTTTTCTCCAGCTGTTTAAGAGCGGTTTTTCATAGCCATTGTGAAGGCTTCCGCCTTTTCCTTTGTCTTTCCTTGCCTTTCTTTCTTTTCCTCATATTCCCTACCATAACAGACCATCTGAGCCAATTGTAACAGTATCTAAAGACTGATTTGGTCCATACGCCCGTTTTTGTAGCTTAAGGTGGATATCTGGAGCTGACCAAGTAAGAAATCGATCTTAATATCACTTTTCCCTCTTCACTTTCACGACCAATCTCAGTGAATCTGCGAAAGGCTTTACCAGGAGCTTCCTTCTCCTCCTGTTCTATGTCTACCAATTTGCTATAGTTTAAAGGCTTAGAACGCGCCTGCCTCTTTCTAGCTGTTGGGGAGGTTTCCTTTATTACTAAAACTGGGTAAAGATAAACAAACTTTGGTTTGCAAGTTGATTTCATGCTGAATAAAAGATGCAATATAATGAGGTGTGCATTATTAAAAAGATTATTTTAGTATGGAAACATAGAAGGAAGTAGGCAAAGCAGCTGTTTTGCTATTAATTTCTTTGTAGTCATGAGGGGAGGCACTCCTAGGGAAAAGAAAATGAAAAATACAAATAATATTATCATAAGCATGATAATTAGATCTCAAGGTAAATAGTATTTGCTAGGAGACAGTCTTTATCTATAAAAAGCTATTAATAGTTTGTTGCTAGCTTATGATTGTTTCTTGTAAGAACAACTGCAATCTATGGATTTATGATGCCTCACTCCACAGTGAATGTCGTGGATATATTCAACTCTCTGGTTTTTTTTAAAGAAATGTAGATGTTTCATAATGTTCTCTGCTGAGTGGGTGATTTAAGACTTCATTAAAAACTTCATTACTGTTCTTTACCAGGGAACAAGAGTCCAATGTAAAAAGGGCCATCTGAGATGCACAAGACCTCTCTTCTTTGACCATGTTTACTTATTGTTTAAAACTATAATTATTAACAAAATTTAACTTGGCTAAGATTATAGTCAATAAAGCAGAAATAGATGTTTTTCTGGAACTCTCTTGCTTTTTCCATGATCCAGCGGATGTTGGCAATTTGATCTCTGGTTCCTCTGCCTGTTCTAAAACCAGCTTGAACATCAGGGAGTTCACGGTTCACATATTGCTGAAGCCTGGCTTGGAGAATTTTGAGCATTACTTTACTAGCATGTGAGATGAGTGCAATTGTGCGGTAGTTTGAGCATTCTCTGGCATTGCCTTTCTTTGGAATTGGAATGAAAACTGACCTTTTCCAGTCCTGTGGCCACTGCTCAGTTTTCCAAATTTGCTGGCATATTGAGTGCAGCAATTTCACAGCATCATCTTCCAGGATTTGAAACAGCTTAACTGGAATTCCATCACCTCCACTAGCTTTGTTCTTAGGGATGCTTTCTAAGGCCCACTTGACTTCACATTCCAAGATGTCTGGNGCATTGCCTTTCTTTGGAATTAGAATGAAAACTAACCTTTTCCAGTCCTGTGGTCACTGCTGAGTTTTCCAAATTTGCTGGCATATTGAGTGCAGCACTTTCACAGCATCATCTTCCAGGATTTGAAACAGCTTAACTGGAATTCCATCACCTCCACTAGCTTTGTTCTTAGGGATGCTTTCTAAGGCCCACTTGACTTCACATTCCAAGATGTCTGGCTCTAGATTAGTGATCACATCCTCATGATTATCTGGGTCGTCAAGATCTTTTCTGTACAGTTCTTCTGTGTATTCTTGCCACCTCTTCTTAATATCTTCTGCTTCTGTTAGGTCCATACCATTTCTATCCTTTATGGAGCCCATCTTTGCTTGAGATGTTCCCTTGGTATCTCCAATTCTCTTGAAGAGATCTCTAGTCTTTCCCATTCTGTTGTTTTCTTCCGTTAAGAAGCCTAAATATATCCATCTACAATGGGATTTAGATTTGACTTAAAAAAAAAGGAATTTTAAAAAATCTTTGGAAGTCAAATGAATAGTTGCAACAAAAGTATAAAAGAACTTGAAAGGCTATTAAAATATGTACTATACACATAACTCTAGAGCTCTTCTTATGCAGAACAACAGATTCAAATTGAAATTAAAATATGTATATGAAAATAATTATATTTATTAGGTGATTACTATGAACAAGGCATTATTCAAATCTCTCTCAATATATTTGCTGATCTATCCTTCATACCAATTTGTGAAATTATTATTGCCTTCCTTTACAGGTAAGAAAACTGAGGATTTGAGAGGTTAAATACGCTGAATGAGACTACATGACTTTTAAGGAGGGTAGCTAATATTCAGACTCAGGAAATTTGACACCAGTGTCTGACCTCATGTTTTACAAAAAACAATAATACTTGAAAATGTGTAAAATTTGTTAAGCTTTATAAGTTAAGTATGAAAAATAGTTTCCATGAAATGAAATACAATTCTAAAGAAAGAAATATAATTCCATAAGACTCTAAAATGTCAGGCATTTAAAAAGTTTTAAAATCTGTATGGCAAAATAAATTTCATAAGGAAAACTATAAGATCATATTAGGAAGGAAGAAAGTATTTGCAGTAAAGATGATAAAATTATATTCTACCATATTTTTTTAAAAAAGTCAATATAGAAGAAAACACCTATGAGAAATTACAATACTCCTTTAAAGCATTCCAGTTTAGGAGTATTAACTTATTTGTTCAAAAAAAGTACCATTTAAGAAAACAATATATGGATGCAATGATGGACAAGCAAATGAACAGATTTTATTATTGGAGATATTGCAATCTACTGATGTGTTACAAAGAAACACAGGAGTGAATCACTTGGGATTATTTACAGGTGGGTAGCCCTTAGAGATTTATTCTTGTACATTTTCTGACTTTTAAAAAATGGTTCATACCTTAAGGAGATGTTTTAATAAGAGTATTACTTATAGGCTTGGTATAAAACACAATTCAACTGAGTAAATTTTTAAATTCTTATTTGCTTTATTCAATTACTAATGAATCTAGCAGATAGAATGGAACTCTGAGGAGCTCTGCAAAATGAAAGACTTTTATAGCCAGAATGGAGCAAACACAAGGACATTATATGACACAAAAAGGTGGTTTGGTTCTTGCACGGTTTCTTTCCTTCAGGGAATGTCAGGGGTCTACCAGGCAGATTTCCTAATAGCGCTGATCAGACAATTTCTGAATGACTGGTTTAAGATTCCATTTCTATAGGAGTTGATATAAAGAACAGACTTTTGGACTCTGTGGGAGAAGGCAGAGTGGAATGATCTGAGACAATAGAACTGAAACATATATATTACCACATGTGAAATAGATGACCAGTACAAGTTCAATGCATGAAACAGGACACTCAAAGCCAGTGCACTGGGACAACCGAGAGGGATGGGATGTGGAGGGAGGAGGGAGGGGGGTTCAGGATGGGAAACACAGAGGATGAGATGACTGGATGGCATCATGGACTCGATGGACATGAGTCTGAGTGAACTCCGGGAGATGGTCATGGACAGGGAAGACTGGTGTGCTGCGATTCATGGGTCGCAAAGAGTCAGACACGACTGAGCTACTGAACTGAACTGAAGATTGTAGATTCCTGTGAATTTGATTTGGCAAACTAATTTTGTAGCTTGACACACACAAAGAAACACACATGTAAATTTTCATACCTCATATCGATTGTGAATTTGCTTCAAATTTAAGAAAAATTTTGATTGAAGTTTGATGTACACATGTCAAATGATGATATTTTAAAATTCACTGCTTGATGAACTTTGACAAATGTGTAAAAATGTTGAGCAAAAATAGTTTAATTACCACAGAAAGGCCTATTCTTTCTTTCTTTCTTTTTTCCAAACATGATCCCTTCTTCAACCAGTAACAATGACTCTTCCTACTTTCATTACCACTTTTCAATTTTGCTTCATCTTATTAAGCAATGATGGATTTTGTTCTGGCAAGTAAATTATCAGAGAATTTTCTTGATCTTTTGGAGGACTGGGTTTTAGTTTTGTGAAAGAGGCATGTTGAGATTTATTCTTTATCCTTTTTTCTTCAACAAAAACTTTCATCCAGAGCTTAGTCCATTTTTATTTTTGTAAAGAGTTTGCCATTAAAGTATGTTCTCTGTGTGTATGTTTGTCATTCAATCATATCCAACTCTTTTGACCCCATGGACTGTAGACCATCAGGCTTCTCTGTCCATGGAATTTCCCTAGCAAGAATACTGGAGTGGGTTGCCATTTCCTTATCCAGGGTGTGGGAGACCGGCAGTGACCTGGGGAGAGAATGGATAATGAAGTGGAGATATGCCTGCAAACAAGACTCTCTGCTCAGGCCGAGCATGCTTGCAAACAGGATATTCTGCCAAGAACCCTGTACACAATTCCCAAGGTTAATGATCTGTTCACATACGAGGGAACACGCCCTTCCCAATAATAAGGAAGCGGCTGGGATTCTGGGCAGGCTTCTTAGTAACCATGGTGAGGTAACTTCCCCCCTTTGTTCTGTACTTTTGCTTGCCTTCAGCCTTTATGTACTTATATGATAAAGAATGTGATTCTTGGGCCCTTGGAATGTGTCCAGAAATGGGGCTATAAAAATAAACCACAAGGGGGCTTGTGCAGACTTTTCCCTCTGGCTGGAGTTGTGTCTCTGTCTGTCTTTTGTGTGTCTTGTCTCTGTGTTCATTTCACTTGTTACACAGGGGATCTCGACAACCCAGATTCTTTACCATCTGAGCCACCAGGGAACACTAAAACATGGCATTTTACTAGAATGCCATAGATAGATACTCCTTGGAATTTTATTATTTCCTTACGCAGTAAAAGAGAGAACAATGTGTATTTTAGGAACTCTTTTATACAATTTTGGAAATTCATTCCTTGTGGCTCTCTTGTTTCCAGAATTTCCCCTTCAATTTCCAATACCTCTGATAGCCCTAAACACTGATAATTTTTTCTTGTATCTAAGTAAGAGCAACTTTCTGCTTTCTCTTTTACTCCCATATTTGGCCCTATTTTCTTTTTCACTCTCCTATTTGAGAAACATTCTTAAGAAAATACAGTCAAGTATGACATATAACAGGCTTGCTTATGTTTTTTCAAAGATGGTATCCCTGGCATTTCAATATATGTTGAAATGTTCTAAATAATTATTTCTTATATTTTATATAGATTTGATAATTGTTATCAGCTAAAGGTATATTAATTCACTCTACTGTGATCAGAACCAGAACTCAAAGTTATATGTCTTAGAGTTCAAATAAAATATTCAGTTAAAATATAAAACATTACACATTGTTAAAATATATCTGACACACAGATCTTTTAGATTTGTAAGTTTTAGAGTGACTTTATCAGGCTGCTTATTTTCTTAACATGAATTTCTAAAAAGAGAGTTAACTATGTACCCTATAGACGAAGACTTTACAAACTGGTTGCAATGTAAGTTATGCATACACAATTGTGAAGAAGTACTTTAATAATGTCAATAATAGTGATAATAATAATAAACAACTTGTGACATGAAACATGAAACTATTCTACAAATAGTCAAGATGTCAATAAAGCATTATTTGAGGATCATATTTTTTAAATTATAATTCTAGTCTCTTTAGTAATATGACTTTTTACTCAGCTCAATATTCTTATTTTTTTAATTTTTCATTATCATTTTTATTTGACTTTTTTGTGTAGTTATATTATTGCAAAAGCTAAAGTCATCTGTAAATAATATTTTATTTTTCCAAATAAAAATACATATAGCTTCACTTTCCTTTATTTCTGAAGCAAAATTCCATTAACTATAATATAGTTTAATTAGTGAAAGCTAGGAAAGACAATTTTCAGGAAAAAGTGGTTGTAGATATTGAAAGATAGTACTCAAGAAATAGTTAAGAAATACATTGAAATTCCTATAGTTAGCATCAAATTAATAGCTTTTAAAAACTGTGGAGGAAAACACTGTGAAGAAGTTACATTCACAATTCAATTTTTTTTTTTTCTAAGTAATAGGAAACATGGAAATACATCAACACTCTAAGGAGTGGTTTTGTTTTACTGGCAAAGAGCTAAGAACAGGAACCAAAGTCCCCCTCCCTCCCCCAGCCTCCACCCCATAAACTTGACTTGAAAGGAACACATACAGTTGAAAGAAAAAAAAAAGTAACAGAGAAAATACATGAAGGTAGTTAAAAACATTGTGTATCAAGCAATAAAGTAGAGTACAAATTGTTTCCTTACAAATAGGAAACTCACAAGGATTGCAGTTAACTTACCCTACTTTACTGTATGGTGAGAGTTTATAGGATGTTCCATTAGGAAGGGAAAGACAATCAAAGCCTGCCAGTCCCCAGGAGCTGCAGAGATGGAGCTGGGCATCTGGGAGAGCAAAGGCAGTAGAGTTCACAGAACACAGTGCCAGGAAAGTGCCATGCAGACAAAGACATCTACATCTCTGTAGATGGCCATGGACTCTTAAACTGAGTATCAGTGTTCTTGTGTGAGAAATCTACCCAAAGTCAGGGAAAATACAATTTCAAAGAACTAGAGGAAACACTCCTCATATCCCATACTTGAGTAGAAATATTTACTATTTTTAACAGCCAGATTGGAAGATCTCATAATTTATGGGCTACCAGGTATAGCAAGCAATCAGAAAGGCTTTGCATTAATAACAGTGAGATATTTGCCCTGAAATAAATGCTTTTATGGGCTTCCCAGGTGGCTCTATTAGTAAAGAACCCACCTGCCAATGTAGGAGACAAAAGAGGTGGGTTTGATCCCTGGGTCGAGGAGATCCCCTGGAGTAGGAAATGACAACCCACTCCAATATTCTTGCCTGGAGAATCCCATGGAAACAGGAGACTGGCAAGCTACATTCAATGCATTCTCAAAGAGTCAGACACGATTGAAGTAACAGCATGAATATGCACAAATACTTCTATGGTTTTGCCTAAAATAATGATCTTAACTGCAAGATTGAAAAGGATTAAACTGTTTCCAAGTGACTTAATTGCATCTCAGAGGAAAAAAAAAAAAACAAAAACACATGCACATCTATAGAAGCATTAAAATTTCCAGTACTCAACCAAGTAAAATTGACAATGTATGGCATACTACCCCCAAATTACAAAGCATGCAGTGAAGCAGAAAAAAAAAAAAAAGAAAGAAAGAAAGAAATGAAATGAAGCAGGAAAAAATAAATGGATAAAGACTAAAACACAAATGAAACAGATGATGCAATAAGTGAACAAGGGCATTCAAAGAGTTATTATAACTACTTTTTTTATGGATAAGAATTCTGAGGAAAACTTGAACAGGTTAAGTAAAGTCATGAATGCAATAAAGAATACATGAATATACACTCTATAAAAACAAAAGTCAGGGTGGAAAACATACTGTATGAAATTAATTGCAGATTGCATAATACAGAATTAAAGCTCAGTAACTTTGCAAACATAGATTCACTAAGATTAATTTTGCAAAAATTAAGGTTTCAAGTTATTTATACAAGACTAATGAAAGTAAAAGCCCAGATATTAGTGGAATCTTTCTGAATAAACAATAATCAGTGCACAAACACATTATCTCAGTTTTATTTTAATCTGGATATTTTGAATGTTGATAGAGATTTAGATTTAGTTCTCATCAGGATTAAATATTGAAGATATTTGTACTGTTCATTGCTTTCCTACAGGTGCATAGTTTTGTCAGTTCAGTCACTCGGTCATGTCCGACTGTTTGTGACCCCATGAATCGCAGCATGCCAGGCCTCCCTTTCCATCACAAACTCCTGGAGTTTACCCAAACTCATGTCCATCGAGTTGGTGATGCCATCCAACTATTTCATTCTCTGTCATCCTCTTCTCCTCCTGCTCCCAATCCCTCCCAGTATCAGGGTGTTTTCCAATGAGGCAACTCTTCACGTGAGGTGGCCAAAGTACTGGAGTTTCAGCTTCAGCATCAGTATTTCCAATGAACACCCAGGACTGATCTCCTTTAGGATGGACTGGTTGGATCTCCTTGCAGTCCAAGGGACTCTCAAGAGTATTCTCCAACATCACAGTTCAAAAGTGTCAGTAAGTACCAATAAAAGTAAATTTCTATTTTTTTCTATATCGACAATTTTTTTAAATTTCAATATTTTATGGGACACATCAGTATTAAATTAAATTCTCACTTATAATTTTAAAACTTTATACAAAGTGAAGTAAGCCAGAAAAAAAAAAAAATACAGTATACTAACACATATATATGGAATTTAGAGACATGGTAATGATAACCCTGTATGCGAGACAGCAAAAGAGACACAGATGTATAGAACAGACTTTTGGACTCTATGGGAGAGGGAGAGGGTAGGATGACTTGGAAGAATGGCATTGAAACATGTATACTCTCATGTAAGAAACAAATCACTAGTCTAGGTTCGATACAGGATACAAGATGCTTGGGCTGGTGCACTGGGATGACCCAGAGAGATGATATGGGGAGAGAGGTGGGAGGGGTTCAGGATTGGGAACTCATGTACACCCATGGCGGAATCATGTCAATGTATGGCAAAACCAATATAGTATTATAAAGTAAAATAAAAAAAATAAAATAAATAATAAAAATTAAAAACATGACACAAATTATCAAAGTGTATTCTAAATCCATTAGAGTTCTTGGCAATTTCATAGTAATTGCTCACATCTAGAGATCAATAAGGTGAACACTGTTTAAAATAATAAATGCAATTATTATAAGATAAAAATGAAATAAAATTTGTCATAATTTCATATTAAGGCAATGTTTAGAATATCACACTTTGTAAACATTTTAAATAAATTTTTCATAAACTAGGTTGTTAAATAATTTTAAATAATTAGATGTCATATATTAGAATCATTATCAGTAATTGTATATTGCACCATTATAGTACATGAGTTTCATTTTCCTGAATTGATATTAGAATTATGGAATGCTGGATTTCTTAGAGAATGCAAAGTCAAGTGGGCCATCACTATGAACAAAGCTAGTGGAGGTGATGAAATTCCAGTTGAGTTATTTCAAATCTTAAATGATGCTGTGAAAGTGCTGCACTCAATATGCCAGAAAATTTGGAAAACTCAGCAGTGGTCATAGGACTGGAAAAGGTCAGTTTTCATTCCAATCCCAAGGAAAGGCAATGCCAAAGAATGTTCAAACTACTGCAAATTGCACTCATCTCACATGCTAGCCAAGTAATATAAAAATGTCTCCAAACTAGGCTTCAAGTGTCCATGAACTGAGAACTTTCAGATGTTCAAACTGGATTTAGAAAAGCCAGAGGGACCAGAGATCAAATTGCCAATATCCGTTGGGTCATCAAAAAAAGCAAGAGTTCCAGAAAAAAAAACATCTACTGTTTTATTGACTATGCCAAAGCCTTTGACTGTGTGGATCACAAAAAAACTGTGGAAAATTCTTAACGAGCTGTGAATACCTGATCACCCTATTTGCATTATGAGATAACTGTATGCAGGTCAAGAAGTGACAGTTAGAACTGGACATGGAACAATAGACTGGTTCCATATCAGGAAAGGAGTATGTCAAGGCCATATATTGTCACCCTGCTTATTTAACTTATATGTAGAGTAAATTATGTGAAATGCTGCTTGGTATGAAGCACAAGCAGGAATAAAGATTGCTGGGAGAAATATCATGAACCTCAGATATGCAGATGACATCTCCCTTATGGTAGAATATGAAGAACTAAAGAGACTCTTAATGAAAGTGAAAGAGGAGAGTGAAAAAGTTGGCTTAAAACTCAGAACACTAAATTCAGAATACTAAGAGCATGCATCCAGTCCCACCACTTCATGGCAAATAGATGAGGAAGCAATGGAAACACTGAGAGACTTTATTGGTGGGGGGAGGCTTCAAAATTACTGCAGATGGTGAGTCCAGCTGTGAAATTAAAAATACACTTGGTCCTTGGAAGAAAAGCTATGACCAATCTAGACAGCATATTAAAAAACAGAGACATTACTTTGCCAACAAAGGTCCATCTAGTCAAAGATATAATTTTTCCAGTCATCTTGGATGGATATGAGAATTGGACTATAAAGAAAGCTGAGTACTGAAGAATTGATGTTTTTGAAGTATGGTGTTGGAGAAGACTCTTGAGTATCCCTTGGCCTGCAAGGAGATCAAACCAGTCAATCCTAAAGGAAATCAGTCCTGAATATTCATTGGCAGGACTGATGCTGAAGCTTAAACTCTGATACTTTGGCCACCTGATGTGAAGAACAGACTCACTGGAAAAGACTCTGATGCTGAGAAAGATTGAAGGCAGGAAAAGAAGGGGGTGGCCGAGGATGAGATGGTTGGAAGGCATTACCAGCTCGATGGACATGAGCTTCAGTAAGCACTGGAAATTCGTGATGGACAGGGAAGCCTGGTGTGCTGTTGTCCATGGGCTCACAAAGAGTGGGACATGACTGAGTGACTGAACTAAACTCAACTAAAGCATTCAAAGAAGGTTTGGAAAAATGTTAATGTACTCATTGTGAAATATCTCTGCCTAATGTTTTCTAATGTCTCTGTCTAATAAACACACATGCATTCAGAGAGAGACAGACGCAGAAACAAAGACATACCTTTATATGTTGAGTGCTTGTGATGCGATCACAATCTTGTTCCCTGGTAAACACACTCTAAGTCTCTGAGCTTAACTTGAAGTAGTTTATTGAAGTGTATTCTTGGAAACACTTTTGAGGAATAAGGAAAACATGATTTGGAAGAAGATAGTATTCCAAGAGAGAAACCTATAGTGGATGATTCTTCTGAGTTGCCCTGAAAGCAATCATCTGAGGAAAGGGGGAAGGGTCTTTGTGCTCCCATGAACTGCATGTTTTTTGCTGTCTCCAGGGAGGAAACTCAACATTGGGCAAGGAAGCATCCTCTAGATATTGGCTATTTTCAGAGGAAGAAGCAATGAATACTCTGGATCTGGGATAATAAATGTCTCCATCCAGAGGGATATCTGTCCAGTACCTCCCAGCATCCACTGCAGTAATTAATTTCCAAAGATCATTCTTCAGGAAAAACATTTTTTTCATTCTAGCGCTTTCCCCATGTAAATGGATTTTAATTCCATAAAACTTGGACTCATTTCTGGAACTTTATTCACTGTGACACAGAAGGATTCATATGAATTATCTGGTTGACAAATCTGAGAAGAATAAACAGTATTTTTATTGACTCTTTGTGATGACCTAGAAGGGTGGAATGGGGAGGTGGGAGGAATGTTCAAGAGGGAGGATACATACATGTACTACACATAGATGATTCACATTGTCATACAGAATAAATCAACACAGCATTGTAAAGTAATTATCCTCCAATTAAAATAAGTTTAAAAATTGTTCAAAAAACAAAAAATTAGCTACCCATAGGTTGCGTGTCATCTTTCAGTTCACCAGAAGTTATAGGCATGTAGATTCACAAGAGAGGTTGATATCTTCCCAAATTTATCATGACAAGTACGGGGTATAAAAATTGCATTTGTATTATAACCTATGGCTTTAGACCTTATCAGTAATAGGGTATGCACTTTTTGCTCTCATGTTTCACTTTTGAGATTTATTTCTTTATTCATTTCAAAATCAAGGAAAAGAAAAGTGAAAATGGATTTGATCTCCTTACAGAAGCAAACTGAAAACTGGTACATCTGTCTGGAACTAATTCTAAAAGAAAATGAAGTGAAATTTAAAGAGAGCAAAACATACATGCAAAGTAACTCTTGTTAGGGCAAGTATCTTGGGTTTGGGCCACTTATTTAAAATGTGACCTGTGTGTGTGTGTGTGTGTGTGTGTGTGTGTGTGTGTATGAGTGTGTTTGTAGACAACAATATTACAACAGTGTTTTAAATAATCAAATCAATTAAGTATAAGTTATATTGTTTAGGGTGTAAAGCAAAACTGTTCAGCATGATAAATTCTAATTAATTTTGCAAAGTGTGAAATTTCTTTATTGAAAGATTTTAAAAACCTCTATGGATAATAGCAAAACATAAATAGCATTATTTTCCTTTATGAATCATGCTTTTGGTGTCATATACAATAGCTCTTCTCTAAACTCTAGGTTACAAAAAGTCTCCTATGGTTTCTTCTAAAAGTTTAATAATTTTATATGCACAGACTTGGTTCACTTATAATTTTAATAAGGTGTAAGATTTAGGCTGAGATTTATTTCCTAGTCCATGAATATCATTCTCTCAACATCACTTGTTGAAATGAACATATTCTCTACATTGAATTCCTTTAGTACATTTGTCAAAAATCCTCTGGCTCTACTTGTGTGAGTTTATTTTTTGATTCTCTATTCTGTCCTTTGAATTATATATCTATCATTTCATCAATATCACAGCCTTGATTAATGTAGTTATATAAGTCAGGGAAAAGGGTAGAATGATCTTTTCTATTTTATTATTCTTTATCAAAATTGCTTTATTAAACTAGTCCCTTTGTTCTTCCTCATAAATTTTAGAATAATAATATTTAAATCTAAAAAACATTTTG
This sequence comes from Oreotragus oreotragus, assembly GCA_006410675.1. Classification (NCBI taxonomy): domain Eukaryota; kingdom Metazoa; phylum Chordata; class Mammalia; order Artiodactyla; family Bovidae; genus Oreotragus; species Oreotragus oreotragus. The sequence goes on from SJYX01009063.1 coordinate 12,581, forward strand.
CAGGTGTTTTGAATTACATTAAACATATACATAAATTTGGAAAGATTTTAAATCTTGCCCAAGTTGAGTTTTCAATTTATGAATACAGTATATCTCTCTATATGAAGAAAGTCTGCCAATTTCATTTTTCTAAAAGCTTTGCTTGCTTTTTTCTTTGTGTAACATTTTTGTTAATTCTAGCAATACTTCAAATTTTTATATTTGTAATGGTAAACTATGATAAGTGGTCTTTGATGTTGGAATTATAATCATTTTGGGGCCCAGGAACCAAGCTTATGTAAGACAGAAAACTTAATCAATAGATGTTGTGTGTATTCTGACTGCTTCTCCAACCAGCTGTTCTCTCATCTCTGTCCCTATCGTGTGCCACTCCCCCATTCTGAGATACACCAATGTTGAAATTAGACCAATAAATACTTCTACAATATGCTTTAAGTGTTCAAGTGAAAGAAAGTCATATATCTCATACTCAAAGAGTAGGACACGACTGAGNTTCTGGAACTTTATTCACTGTGACACAGAAGGATTCATATGAATTATCTGGTTGACAAATCTGAGAAGAATAAACAGTATTTTTATTGACTCTTTGTGATGACCTAGAAGGGTGGAATGGGGAGGTGGGAGGAATGTTCAAGAGGGAGGATACATACATGTACTACACATAGATGATTCACATTGTCATACAGAATAAATCAACACAGCATTGTAAAGTAATTATCCTCCAATTAAAATAAGTTTAAAAATTGTTCAAAAAACAAAAAATTAGCAGCCCATAGGTTGCGTGTCATCTTTCAGTTCACCAGAAGTTATAGGCGTGTAGATTCACAAGAGAGGTTGATATCTTCCCAAATTTATCATGACAAGTACGGGGTATAAAAATTGCATTTGTATTATAACCTATGGCTTTAGACCTTATCAGTAATAGGGTATGCACTTTTTGCTCTCATGTTTCACTTTTGAGATTTATTTCTTTATTCATTTCAAAATCAAGGAAAAGAAAAGTGAAAATGGATTTGATCTCCTTACAGAAGCAAACTGAAAACTGGTACATCTGTCTGGAACTAATTCTAAAAGAAAATGAAGTGAAATTTAAAGAGAGCAAAACATACATGCAAAGTAACTCTTGTTAGGGCAAGTATCTTGGGTTTGGGCCACTTATTTAAAATGTGACCTGTGTGTGTGTGTGTGTGTGTGTGTGTATGAGTGTGTTTGTAGACAACAATATTACAACAGTGTTTTAAATAATCAAATCAATTAAGTATAAGTTATATTGTTTAGGGTGTAAAGCAAAACTGTTCAGCATGATAAATTCTAATTAATTTTGCAAAGTGTGAAATTTCTTTATTGAAAGATTTTAAAAACCTCTATGGATAATAGCAAAACATAAATAGCATTATTTTCCTTTATGAATCATGCTTTTGGTGTCATATACAATAGCTCTTCTCTAAACTCTAGGTTACAAAAAGTCTCCTATGGTTTCTTCTAAAAGTTTAATAATTTTATATGCACAGACTTGGTTCACTTATAATTTTAATAAGGTGTAAGATTTAGGCTGAGATTTATTTCCTAGTCCATGAATATCATTCTCTCAACATCACTTGTTGAAATGAACATATTCTCTACATTGAATTCCTTTAGTACATTTGTCAAAAATCCTCTGGCTCTACTTGTGTGAGTTTATTTTTTGATTCTCTATTCTGTCCTTTGAATTATATATCTATCATTTCATCAATATCACAGCCTTGATTAATGTAGTTATATAAGTCAGGGAAAAGGGTAGAATGATCTTTTCTATTTTATTATTCTTTATCAAAATTGCTTTATTAAACTAGTCCCTTTGTTCTTCCTCATAAATTTTAGAATAATAATATTTAAATCTAAAAAACATTTTGCAGGTGTTTTGAATTACATTAAACATATAAATAAATTTGGAAAGATTTTAAATCTTGCCCAAGTTGAGTTTTCAATTTATGAATACAGTATATCTCTCTATATGAAGAAAGTCTGCCAATTTCATTTTTCTAAAAGCTTTGCTTGCTTTTTTCTTTGTGTAACATTTTTGTTAATTCTAGCAATACTTCAAATTTTTATATTTGTAATGGTAAACTATGATAAGTGGTCTTTGATGTTGGAATTATAATCATTTTGGGGCCCAGGAACCAAGCTTATGTAAGACAGAAAACTTAATCAATAGATGTTGTGTGTATTCTGACTGCTTCTCCAACCAGCTGTTCTCTCATCTCTGTCCCTATCGTGTGCCACTCCCCCATTCTGAGATACACCAATGTTGAAATTAGACCAATAAATACTTCTACAATATGCTTTAAGTGTTCAAGTGAAAGAAAGTCATATATCTCATACTCAAAGAGTAGGACACGACTGAGCAACTTCACTCACTCACTCAAGCTTAGAAAGGAAGAATGTTGTAAGCCATGATAGGTTGAAAGCCAAGTGTCTTATGCCAAATAGCTAAGTTGTAAATGCAAAAGAAAACTTAAAAGGGGACTTTAGTGAACATATAAAGGATAAAGAAAGTGTAACAACCTATAAGAATGTGTAACAATCTTACTTTAAATCTTTATGGAGAAAGTTTTAGTGGTCTGGGTAGAAGATCAAACCAGCCACAATACTTCCTGTATCCAAAACCTGGTTCAGAACAAGGTCTTAACTCTATTCAGTTATGTGAAGATTGAGAGAGATGAGGAAGGTACAGAAGAAAATACAAGTTAATAAGGGTTGGCTATTAAGGTTAAAGAAAGAAACTCTTTTTATAATATAAAAGTACAGGGAAAGTAGGAAGCACTGATGTAGAAGCTGCAACAACTTATCCAGATAATTTGAATAAGGACTGTGAAGAAAAGAATAATCAACCTAGATAGCCTATTCAAAAGCAGAGACATTACTTTGCTGACTAAGGTCCATCTAGTCAAGGCTATGGTTTTTCCTGTGTCATGTATGGATGTGAGAGATGGACTGTGAAGAAGGCTGAGCGCTGAAGAATTGATGCTTTTGAACTGTGGTGTTGGAGAAGACTCTTGAGAGTCCCTTGGACTACAAGGAGATCCAACCAGTCCATTCTGAAGATCAACCCTGGGATTTCTTTGGAAGGAATGATGCTAAAGCTGAAACTCCAGTACTTTGGCCACCTGATGTGAAGAGTTGACTCATTGGAAAAGACTTTGATGCTGGGAGGGATTGGGGGCAGGAGAAGAAGGGGATGGCCGAGGATGAGATGGCTGGATGGCATCAATGACTTGATGGATGCGAGTCTGAGTGAACTCTGGGAGTTGGTGATGAACAGGGAGGCCTGGTGTGCTGTGATTCATGGGGTCGCAATGAATCGTACATGACTGAGTGACTGAACTGAACTGACAGGAAAAAAAAAAAAAAACAATGTAGAAGAAACACTTTTATATTGGAAGAAAATGCCATCTAGGACTTTCAAAGATAGGAAATCAATGGCTGGATTCAAAACATCAGATATAAGTTGCCTCTCTTCTTAGACATCAATGAAGCTGATGAGTTGTAGTTAAAGTCAAGGCCCATTTACATTTCAATAATCCCATGGCCCTCAGTAATCAGTGCAAAGAAATAGAGGAAAACAATAGAGTGGCAAAGACCAGAGATCTCCTCAAGAAAATTAGTGATACCAAGGAAACATTTCATGCAAAGATGGGCACAATAAAGGACCTAACAAAAGTGGAAGATATTAAAAAGAGGTGGCAAGAATACACAGAAGAACTATAAAAAAAGATCTTCATGACCCAGATAACCATGATGGTGTGATCACGTACCTAGAGGCAGACATCCTGGAATGTGAAGTCAAGTGGGCCTTAGGAAGCATCACTATGAACAAAACTAGTGGAGGTGATGGAATTCCAGTTGAAGTATTTCAAATCCTAAAAGATGATGCTGTGAAAGTGCTGCACTATTAAGTGGAAAACCCAGCAGAGGCAACAGGACTGGCAAAGGTCAGTTTTCATTCCAATCCCAAAGAAAAGCAATGCCAAAGAATGTTCAAACTACTGTTTAATTGCATTCATCTCATATGCTAGCAAAATAATGCTCAAAATTCTCCAAGCTGGGCCTCAGCAGTATGTGAACCATGACATTTCAGATGGTCAAGCTGGATTTAGAAAACGCAGGGAAACCAGAGATCAAATTGCCAACATCTGCTGTATCATCGAAAAAGCAAGAGAGTTCCAGAAAAAAAAAAAAATCAATTTCTGCTTTACTGACTATGTCAAAACCTTTGTCTCTGTGGATTGCCGCAAAGTGTGGAAAATTCTTAAAGTGATGGGTATGCCAGACCACCTTACCTGCCTTCTGAGAAATCTGTATGCAGGTCAAGAAGTAACAGTTAGAACTGGACATGGAACAGACTGGTTCCAAATAGGAGGGAGCATGTCAAGATTGTATATTGTCACCTGGCTTACTTTAACTTGTTTACAGAATACATTATGCAAAATGTCGGGCTGGATGAAGCACAAGCTGGAATCAAGATTGCCAGGTGACCATCTAGGTTGCTTCCATGTTCTAGCTATTTTAAATAGTGCTGCAATGAATAATGAGATACATGTATCGCTTTCAATCTTGGTTTCCTCAGGGTGTATACCTAAGAGTGAGATTGTTAGGTCATATAGTGGTTTTATTCTTAGTTTTTTAAGGAATCTCCATATTGCCTTCCATAGAGGCTATATCAATTTACATTCCCAACAGTGTAAGAGCATTCCTTTTCTCCAAACCCTCTCCATCATTTACTGTTTGTAGACTTTTTGATGAGGGACATTCTAATTGGTGAGAGGTGATATCTCATTGTAGTTTTGATTTGCATTTGTCTAATAATGGCAGGATGGGGAGGGAGGTGGGAGGGAGTTTCAGAAGAGAGGGGATATATGTATACCTATGGCTGATTCATGTTGAGGTTTGACAGAAAACAGCAAAATTCTGTAAAGCAATTTTCTTTCAATAAAAAATAAAAATAAAATAAAATTTTCCTTCAAGGAGGGAAAAAAAAAAGATTTCCAGGAGAAATATCAATAACCTCAGATATGCAGATGACACCACCCTTATGGTAGAAAGTGAAGAACTAAAGAGCCTCTTTATAAAAGTGAAAGAGAAGAGTGAAAAAGTAGGCTTAAAACAGAACATTCAGAAAACTAGGATGATGGCATTCAGTCCCATCACTTCATGGTAAATAAATGTGGAAACAACAGAAATAATGAGAGACTTTATTTTGGGGGGACTTCAAAATCACTGCAGATGGTGACTGCAGCCATGAAATAAAAAGACACTTGCTCCGTGGAAGAAAAGTGTATGACCAACCTAGATATCATGCTAAAATCAGAGACATTACTTTGCCAACAAAGGTCCATCTAGTCAAAGCTATGGTTTCTCCAGTAGTCACATATCATTGTGAAAGTCGGACCATAAAGAAGGCTGAACACCGAATAATTGGTGCTTTTGAACTGTGGTGTTGGAGAAGACTCTTGAGAGTCCCTTGGACCACAAAGAGATCAAACCAATCAATCCTAAAGAAAATCAGTCCTGAATATTCATTGGAAAGACTGATTCTGAAGCTTAAACTCCAATACTTGGCCACCTGATGTGAAGAAGTTGACTCATTGGAAAATACCCTTATGCTGGGGAAGACTGAAGGCAGGAGTTGAAGGGGATGACAGAGGATGAGATGGTTGGATGGCATCACTGACTCAATGTGCAGTGTAAAATTACTTACTCAGTAAGCTCCAGGTTTTGGTGGTGGACAGGGAAACCTGGCATGCTACAGTCCATGGGGTCACAAAGAATGGGATATGACTGAGGGACTCAACTGAACTGAACAGAAGACCCTTAGGAAATATGCTAAGTATACTCTCATTGTGCTCTATAAATGGAAAAACAAAGCTTGAATGACAGCACATTGGCTTACAACATGGTGTACTGAATATTGTCAGTCACTCTTGAGAGCTACTGCCCAAGTGGAAAAAAATAAATAAATAAAGATTCCTTTCAAAGTATTATTGTTTATTGATGATTTAAATTGTCAGCCAAAAGCTCTGATGAAGATGTGTAATATTATGAAATTTATGTTGTTTTCATGCCCACTAACATAACATCTATTCTGCCATCCATGGATAAAGGAATAATCTAAAATGTCAAGCCTTATATATTTTAGATGTCATAGACAGAGATTCTTCTGATGGATCTGAGAACCGTAAATTAAAAAGCTTCTGGAAGGGATTCCCCAGTTTAGATGCCAATAAGCACATTTACTGTTCTTAGAAGCAAATAAAATTATTGGCATTGATAGGACTTTGGAAGAAATTGATTCCAATCCTCATGGATATCTTTAAGGGTTCAAGACTTAAGGTGGAGCAAGATGTAGTAGAAATAGTAAGAGATCTAGAATTAGAAGTGGAGCTTGAAGATGTGACTGAATTGCTGTGATCTCATAATAAAACTTTCACAGAAGAGTTGCTTCTTATGGATGAGCAAATTAAATGGATTTTTGAGGCAGAATGTCCTCCTGGTTAAGATACTGTCACGATTGGTAAAATAACCACAAAGTATTTAAAATATTACATAAATGTCTTTGATGTAACCGCAGCAATGTTTGAGAAATGACTCCAATTTAGAGAGAAGTAGTACTGTAGCTAAAACGGCATTACATGCTACAGAGAAATTGTTTGTTAAAGAACGTAAAAAATGTGGCAAACTTTATTATTGTCTTATTTTAAGACATTGCCACAGCCACCTCAGCCTTCAGGAACTACCATCTGATGAGTCAGCAGTCACCAACATTCAGGCAAGGCCCTTGACTTACCAAGAATTATGACTCACTGAAGGCTCATGTGATGGTTAATATTTTTAGCAATAAAGTATATTTTAATGAAGATATATACATTTGCTTTGTAGACATTATGCTACTGCACACAATAGACTACAGTATAATCATAATGCACCGTAAAAAAAATATATATATATATGTGACTTGTTTTATTGTGGTATGTGAAATGGCCTGAAAGTTAATTCACAGTATCTTAAACATATGCTTGTAAATTTTTTGATAATATTCTCTTTTAATGGTGCATTAGGGATCTTTCATGCCTAAAATTGATGAATTGTGTTAGTTATTGTCAGTTCCACTTTTTTTAAGTTTTCATTTAATTTATTTTTGAAGAACCAAATACTTCTCTCATTTATTTTTGTCCATCTTCTCTTATTTTTGGCTTAAATGTGCTTTTTCTTCTCTTACCTACAGTGTGCTTTTTACTTCTTGCTTTGGGTTCATTTTGCTCTTGCTTTTCTTATTTCTTGAGAAGAGAGCTTAAATTATTGATTTGAGAACTTTCCTCTATTCTGAGAAATGGTAAATAGTGTGTGGCATAAATTTTCATTTTAGCACTGCATTGCTGTGACCTATCAATTCTGATATGTTATATTTCTGTCTCATTCAATTCAGTACATTTTCGTTTCTCTTAAGATTTCCTCTTTAACCTTCATTTTATTTAGAAGTTTATTGGTTAATATATAAATGAGGAAACTCAACTTAGAGATTAAGGAATTTTTCCAAAATCATGCAGACAAACACTTTTCTATTTGTATTCTATAAAGCTGGTTGAATTTCCTCATCATGAGAGAGAGAAATTTGGCTTTGACTAATGTTGGGCAGTTGTTTAAAAATTTTGTTTGGTAGACTGTCCCTTTATGAATCCTTTTGCTAAACTAAACAGGATTTTCTAGGGGGGTTTATTTTATGCCTCAGCTGGATTTTCCAGGATGCCAACATCTTTTTCACCCAGACCAGAATATATGAACAAATAAAACAACAACAACAACAACAAAAGAGGAGCTTAATGACTTGTTTTTCCGTATGTTCCAAGATCTTGGGCCAGACTGCCTTCTGAGTATCATTCTGAGTCTCTTATGGCTTTCCTGAGTTTTCAGATGTACCTAGTTAGGGGGATAGAGAAAAGTGCAGCAACTATATCTTGTTAAGTTTTAGTTTTTAAATTTTTCTCCTTTGCACATAAAACATTATTTTTGTAGACCTTTTTTCAAATATGAAGTACTTAGATAAAATAGCACTTTTCTGTATTAAAACTTTTTTCATTTAAAATCTTACTTTCATGAATATTTAATTTCTCTTATGTATTCAAAAGTATCTTGTACAAATCTCAATTATAGTACTTTTCCAGCTTAAATATTAATACATTAAGATCACATGTCTCCTTTTCCTAAAACTTTGACCCAGAAAGCAAGAAGCATGCCCTTAAACTTTGTACTATTATAACTATGCTAAATAACTCTTGTATAGTAGGATATTGATAAGAGAATTATACTGTTTGTAGAATATGAGTAACTTCTGTCTCCATGATTTTATTTAACCTGTCTGAAGTGTTTCATTATTTATATATTCATTGTATTAAAATATTTTAAAGATTCTTTTTAACTCTTGAATGTTTTGCCTATACCAAGCTAATATAAGAAACATGGTAATGTGATGAAAAACAGTTACTCCAATTATTTAAGATATTTATCTCAGAATAGTTTATGCATAAATCTTGACACCATATGGACATTCATTTTTGCACATACTACACTATTTTAAGATATGTGTTATTATTTGGGGATTATTTCCATTAAAATATATGAAAGTGAAAGTTGCTCTGTTGTGTCCAAATATTTGTGACCCCCACAGACTATACAGTCCATAAAATTCTACAGGCCAGAATACTAGAGCGGGTAGCCTTTCCCTTCTCCAAGGGACCTTCCCAACCCAGGGATCAAACCCACATCTCCCACATTTCAGACAGCTTCTTTACCAGCTGAGCCACAGGGGAAGCACAAGAATACTGGAGTGGGAAGCCTATCCCTTCTCCAGGGGATCTTCCCAATTCAGGAATCAACCCGGGGTCTCTTGCATTGCAAGCAGATTCTTTACCAACTGAGCTCTCAGGGAACCCTATTAAAATATATAGGTAGAATTTATTGATGAAAATATTTTCTAAATAATCAAGAGGTATATCTTTTCAATTAAGATACAGAAAAAAATTAACTTCATTTGGGAAACACATTGCAGAAAGTTAAAAACGCAATGAATGATTTAATTGGCATTTGATTTTATCTTTTGAACTTTGCTATCATCTATAAGATGGTGAATATTAATGAGCATGAGATATTGCATGATTATTTAAAGCATTTTTTAAAAAAAATTAATACTGGGCTCAGAAATCATGTTCATTCATGAACATGTTAAGGAAAATTTCATAATAAAAGATTTAAGGCATTTATATTAAATTGTATAATGGAAAACTGTAGAACAAGCCAAGTATAAAAAAATGTGAAAAAAAACTTGAATTTGATTAAAGTTGTAACATCTAATATGGTATTTTGAAAAATAGGAAAATACTATTAATCACATTATGCAAAATAATTTGTAAGTTTCGGTAATTGTATTTTCATGAGGGCCACTAACAGAACACTGCTAAGGATGAATTGGTTTTTTGATTCTTTCCTTTGTTTCATAGTTCACCAAAACTGAGTAGCCAGATTGCTCTTTTACTAATTTTCTTTATTTTTAAAATAGAAAAAAACCTAAATGTAATACAAGAGAAAATTAAAATGAAAACAAAATGCATGAAAAGCTAAAATATGGAAAACTACAATTCTGGAACAAATACATGTTCAGTTCAGTTTAGTTCCGTCGCTCAGTCACGTCTGACTCTTTGTGACCCCATGAACCGCAGCACACCAGGCCTCCCTATCCATCACCAACTTCCAGAGTCCACCCAGATCCATGTCCATTGAGTTGGTGATGCCATTCAACCATCTCATCCTCTGTCATCCCCTTCTCCTCCTGCCCTCAATCTTTTTCAGCATCAGGATCTTTTCAAAGGAGTCAGCTCTTCCCATCAGGTAGCCAAAGTATTGGAGTTTCAGCTTCAACATCAGTCCTTCCAATGAACACCCAGGACTGATCTCCTTTAGGATGCACTAGTTTGATCTCCTTGCAGTCCAAGGGACTCTCAAGAGTCTTCTCCAACATCACAGTTCAAAAGCATCAATTCTTTGGTGCTCAGCTTTCTTTATAGTCCAACTCTCACATCCATACATGACCACTGGAAAAACCATAGCCTTGACTAGATGGAACTTTGCTGGGAAAGCAATGCCTCCGCTTTTTAATATGCTGTCTAGGTTGGTCATAATTTTAGTTCCAAGGAGTAAGTGTCTTTTAATTTCATTCCTGCAATCACCGTCTGCAGTGATTTTGGAGCCCAGAAAAATAAATTCAACTACTCTTTCCACTGGTTCCCCATCTAATTGCCAAGAAGTAATGGGACGGGATGCCATGATCTTAGTTTTCTGAATGTTGAGCTTTAAGCCAACTTTTTCTCTCACCTCTTTCACTTTCATCAAGAGGCTCTTAGTCCTTCTTCACTTTCTGCCATAGGGTGATGTCATCTGCATATCTGAGGTTATTGTTATTTCTCCCTGCAATCTTGATTCCAGCTTGTGCTTCCTCCAGCCCAGCGTTTCTCATGATGTACTCTGCATAGAAGTTAAATAAGCAGGGTGAAAATATACAGCCTTGACGTACTCCTTTTCCTATTTGGAACCAGTCTGTTGTCCCATGTCCAGTTCTAACTGCTGCTTCCTGACCTGCATATAAGTTTCTCAAGAGGCAGGTCAGGTGGTCTGGTATTCTCATCTCTTTCAAAATTTTCCACAGTTTATTGTGATCCACACAGTCAAAGGCTTTGGCATAGTCAATAAAGCAAAAATAGATGTTTTTCTGGAACTCTCTTGCTTTTTGGATGATCCAGTGAATATCGGCAATTTGATCTCTGGTTTCTCTGCTTTTTCTAAAACCAGCTTGAACATCACAACAACAGAGAACAACAGAGATCAAAACGTATTACAAAGTCTCTATTGATATAAGTACTCTTCACTTTTTTATACCAAGTAAAATTGTGTTTTACTTTGTAATATTATTTTTATATGTTGACATTTATTATTATAAATATCTTAAAATTTTAAAACAACAGTTTGATTCTTCTAGTCATACTTACTGTACACTACATCATGTGATGTACTGGAACAAGCACTTATTGTTTGCCTTGTGAAGACCTATTGTTTGCAAGTTCACGAATCATGCATGTCAGTTGAAATCACATCATTAGCTAGACATCAGCCATGAAGATTGTTTTAGAAACTGGTGAGGGAGACAAATTATTTTGGTTCCCTCCCCAAAGATATTTGTTATTTATTATTATTTATAAGATCACCATTGATTACATGTAATTAATTTTATTATTTTAATTGAGATAGGATTGATATGCATTGTTATGTTTCAGATATACAACACAGATTCATAATTGTGAAAGATTATATCATTTACAGTTATTATAAAATGTTGCTATATTCTCTATTTTATAATTATATAAAATATAATTATATTTTATAATTATAGTTTGTACCTCTTAATTCCATATCCCTATCTTGTCCATTTCCCCTTTTCCTTTCCCATTAGTAACCACTAGTTTGTTATCANATCATTTACAGTTATTATAAAATGTTGCTATATTCTCTATTTTATAATTATATAAAATATAATATTTTATAATTATAGTTTGTACCTCTTAATTCCATATCCCTATCTTGTCCATTTCCCCTTTTCCTTTCCCGTTAGTAACCACTAGTTTGTTATCATATGTAATTTAAAATAATTTCCTCATATACTTATATATACACATGTAAACATATATATAGACAATTTACACATGTATGTATACATAGAGATATATGTGAACATATGTATATACATATTATAAATACACATATATATGTGTGTGTTTATGTGTGTAAGTTGTTGGAGTAGTGTCCGACTCTTTGTAACTATATGGGCTATAGCACACCTGGCTCCTCTGTCCATGAGATTCTCTAGGCAAGAATACTGGAGTGGCTTGCCATGTCCTTCTCCAGGGGATCTTCCTGACCAAGGGATAGAACCTACATCTCTTATGTCTCCTGCTTTGGCAGGCAGGTTCTTTACCACTAGTGCCCCCTGGGAAGGTTATGCCTACATATACATATACATACACACACACACACACACACACACACATATATATATGTTATTAAAAGCATATTTACATGTAAAGAGTATCAATATCTGTTTTCATATATAAGTAGATAGATGAACATATATTTGTATACAGGGCTTCTCAGGTGGCTCAGTGGCAAAGAATCTCCTTGCAGTACTGGAGAAACAGGAGATGTGAGTTTGAATCCTGGCTTAGGAAGGTCCCCTGAAGGAGGTCATAGCAACCCACTTCGATATTCTTGCCTGGAGAATCTCATGGACAGATGAGCCTGGTGGACGACAGTCTTAGGATCACAAAAAGTGGGACATGACTGAAGCAACTGAGCATGCACACATTCACATGTAAGTATATACATGTATATGGACATATGAATAAGTTGAAATTGATGTTCAGATAGGGATCGGTTTCTAATATACTGCACAATTATTTGCCTTTACATTCACATACATATATTTCTTTAGAAAATGTATCTATGTATAAAAATTAATGAATTGTTTTTTGCTAAATGTTTTTTTTTTGTATTCTTAAGTGTTATAGGCTTGTTTTTCTTTTTTTCTTTTAAATGTGTGCAGTTTCATTCTTTTCTATCATTGTATAAATAATTATTGAAATTAATGCCGAGATGAAGCCCTATAAAAGAGTAAGCTCCCAAATAGCTATATAATAATCTGTCTTTTATATAGAAATAATACTTTTTCTTCTAAAGAAGTTAATACACCTGATGTTGTTAGTTTCTTGGAATAACTAGCACTATACATATATATGTATTTATGGACAGTGTATAAATAAAAGAGCTTGATCTTCCAAGACCAAATATTTCAATATATAAAGATTTTCATCAAAACTAATCCTGTGATTAATAATTTAAAGCATTGTATCTGCACAATAATTTTATGGGCAATCAGACAAATTATCAAAAGTGAATACTTATATTTCTGATATTTAAATCCTTGTTAGTGATACTTTGTCATGCTTTTTCCTCAGAAAATATGTGTTCTGTTTTCATTAGTACCTTTTGGCTCTTCTAACTCAAAGTTTGCATTGTAAGTGTTGTATACAGTGATAAACACAGACATTTTTATTACTCTATTATTGATCTAAACCAAAAATTAATATTTCTTATAATCTTTTTAAATTTTGTGTTTTTGCATTGATAAATTATTTTAGTTAGAAAATAAATGTTTCTACACTTCCAGAACTTAAATAAAATTCCATGTAGATTTATTATTATATAGTATGGTGAAAGAACAATGAAAAAAAAAATCCTACCTGACAGATGTCTGCTCATAGTTTTCAGTTCTGTGTGTGTTTGCATTTTAATTTTACACTTGATGAAGAGTAAATGTACCTAGTCTCTTGTCCATAACCCAAAATTCAGTCTTTGATATATAAACATACATGAAACCGTGTGGCCAGCAGACATTCTGATTGTGGGAAAAGCACATTTCATTTCACATATTCTTATCAGTTTTATGGATGTGAGTTCAGTATCATGTAAATATGTTTACAAAATGACCCCAAATTCACAGGTGTTCAGTGTCATCTTTAAACTATTTCTTCTAATTCATTCCAATTTTTATTGGCTTTAATATTCTTAGTTTCATAGATTTGAAAATCTACTTTTAACTTCCAGTTTTTAAATGATGTTCTTGTCAGCATTTAATAGCTAAGTCCATCACTTCCCTGACTTTTTAATTGATGTTTTTATCAGTTAAGGACTCATTTTACTCAACTGATTTCCTGTTTAACACAACTATTGATTTCCACTGGGTTTCAGAAGAACAGTATATATTATTCATTTGTGTCATGAGAAATTTTATTTTTCTGGAGAGAAAGAAAAGATATTTTTTATACAGTGTACATTTTCCACTCAGAATGCCTCAGTACTAATTGTGTTGTAATCAAGTTTTTTCTTAGTGGATGAAGTATACTTAGGACAATGATAAAACAAGTTCTCATCTATGTTACCTAGAAAGATCTATTTCCATTTAAAATTAGAGTCTATTATTTAAAATTTATATAAAATCTATTTTCATAATTTTTTTTTTTACTTCTCAGGTTGATAGAATTGATCTCTGACCTAGTGCTTTTTTTCCATGAACAACATATTGATGGCTAATAGTATAACACAGAACAGACAGGAACAAAAAGCAGAAGCAGCAGTTATATTTTAGGCTACTGATATAAAGAAAAAATAGTTCCATAAATTCTACTACACACTTTGGATTTATTAAATCTATTAGGGAGTTTTTAAATAAAAGTTAGTAAACTAATTTTATGCAGACTTACATGTTTAGAAAAAAGTGGCATATAAATTGAAATTTTCACAACAAAACTCCCTGGTGGCTCAGCTGGTAAAGGATCTACCTGCAATGTGGGAGACCTGGACTTGATCCTTGGGTTTGGAAGATCTCCCCTGAAGAAGGGAACGGCCACCTACTTAATATTCTGAACTGGAGAATTCCATGGACTCTTACCCTTCATGGGGTCACAAAGAGTCGGAGATGTGTATAAGAGACAGATATATATGTTATTAAAAGCATATTTACATGTAAAGAGTATCAATATCTGTTTTCATATATAAGTAGATAGATGAACATATATTTGTATACAGGGCTTCTCAGGTGGCTCAGTGGCAAAGAATCTCCTTGCAGTGCTGGAGAAACAGGAGATGTGAGTTTGAATCCTGGCTTAGGAAGGTCCCCTGAAGGAGGTCATAGCAACCCACTTCGATATTCTTGCCTGGAGAATCTCATGGACAGATGAGCCTGGTGGACGACAGTCTTAGGATCACAAAAAGTGGGACATGACTGAAGCAACTGAGCATGCACACATTCACATGTAAGTATATACATGTATATGGACATATGAATAAGTTGAAATTGATGTTCAGATAGGGATCGGTTTCTAATATACTGCACAATTATTTGCCTTTACATTCACATACATATATTTCTTTAGAAAATGTATCTATGTATAAAAATTAATGAATTGTTTTTTGCTAAATGTTTTTTTTTTGTATTCTTAAGTGTTATAGGCTTGTTTTTCTTTTTTTCTTTTAAATGTGTGCAGTTTCATTCTTTTCTATCATTGTATAAATAATTATTGAAATTAATGCCGAGATGAAGCCCTATAAAAGAGTAAGCTCCCAAATAGCTATATAATAATCTGTCTTTTATATAGAAATAATACTTTTTCTTCTAAAGAAGTTAATACACCTGATGTTGTTAGTTTCTTGGAATAACTAGCACTATACATATATATGTATTTATGGACAGTGTATAAATAAAAGAGCTTGATCTTCCAAGACCAAATATTTCAATATATAAAGATTTTCATCAAAACTAATCCTGTGATTAATAATTTAAAGCATTGTATCTGCACAATAATTTTATGGGCAATCAGACAAATTATCAAAAGTGAATACTTATATTTCTGATATTTAAATCCTTGTTAGTGATACTTTGTCATGCTTTTTCCTCATAAAATATGTGTTCTGCTTTCATTAGTACCTTTTGGCTCTTCTAACTCAAAGTTTGCATTGTAAGTGTTGTATACAGTGATAAACACAGACATTTTTATTACTCTATTATTGATCTAAACCAAAAATTAATATTTCTTATAATCTTTTTAAATTTTGTGTTTTTGCATTGATAAATTATTTTAGTTAGAAAATAAATGTTTCTACACTTCCAGAACTTAAATAAAATTCCATGTAGATTTATTATTATATAGTATGGTGAAAGAACAATGAAAAAAAAAATCCTACCTGACAGATGTCTGCTCATAGTTTTCAGTTCTGTGTGTGTTTGCATTTTAATTTTACACTTGATGAAGAGTAAATGTACCTAGTCTCTTGTCCATAACCCAAAATTCAGTCTTTGATATATAAACATACATGAAACCGTGTGGCCAGCAGACATTCTGATTGTGGGAAAAGCACATTTCATTTCACATATTCTTATCAGTTTTATGGATGTGAGTTCAGTATCATGTAAATATGTTTACAAAATGACCCCAAATTCACAGGTGTTCAGTGTCATCTTTAAACTATTTCTTCTAATTCATTCCAATTTTTATTGGCTTTAATATTCTTAGTTTCATAGATTTGAAAATCTACTTTTAACTTCCAGTTTTTAAATGATGTTCTTGTCAGCATTTAATAGCTAAGTCCATCACTTCCCTGACTTTTTAATTGATGTTTTTATCAGTTAAGGACTCATTTTACTCAACTGATTTCCTGTTTAACACAACTATTGATTTCCACTGGGTTTCAGAAGAACAGTATATATTATTCATTTGTGTCATGAGAAATTTTATTTTTCTGGAGAGAAAGAAAAGATATTTTTTATACAGTGTACATTTTCCACTCAGAATGCCTCAGTACTAATTGTGTTGTAATCAAGTTTTTTCTTAGTGGATGAAGTATACTTAGGACAATGATAAAACAAGTTCTCATCTATGTTACCTAGAAAGATCTATTTCCATTTAAAATTAGAGTCTATTATTTAAAATTTATATAAAATCTATTTTCATAATTTTTTTTTTTACTTCTCAGGTTGATAGAATTGATCTCTGACCTAGTGCTTTTTTTCCATGAACAACATATTGATGGCTAATAGTATAACACAGAACAGACAGGAACAAAAAGCAGAAGCAGCAGTTATATTTTAGGCTACTGATATAAAGAAAAAATAGTTCCATAAATTCTACTACACACTTTGGATTTATTAAATCTATTAGGGAGTTTTTAAATAAAAGTTAGTAAACTAATTTTATGCAGACTTACATGTTTAGAAAAAAGTGGCATATAAATTGAAATTTTCACAACAAAACTCCCTGGTGGCTCAGCTGGTAAAGGATCTACCTGCAATGTGGGAGACCTGGACTTGATCCTTGGGTTTGGAAGATCTCCCCTGAAGAAGGGAACGGCCACCTACTTAATATTCTGAACTGGAGAATTCCATGGACTCTTACCCTTCATGGGGTCACAAAGAGTCGGAGATGTGTATAAGAGACAGATATATATGTTATTAAAAGCATATTTACATGTAAAGAGTATCAATATCTGTTTTCATATATAAGTAGATAGATGAACATATATTTGTATACAGGGCTTCTCAGGTGGCTCAGTGGCAAAGAATCTCCTTGCAGTACTGGAGAAACAGGAGATGTGAGTTTGAATCCTGGCTTAGGAAGGTCCCCTGAAGGAGGTCATAGCAACCCACTTCGATATTCTTGCCTGGAGAATCTCATGGACAGATGAGCCTGGTGGACGACAGTCTTAGGATCACAAAAAGTGGGACATGACTGAAGCAACTGAGCATCNTCCTGTATGTGGGTCAAGAAAAAACCATTAAAATCTGACATGAAATAACAAGCTGATTCAAAATTTGGAAAGGAGAACTTCAAGGTTGTATTTAATATTCCCTACTTATTTAACTTACATACAGAGTAGGTCATGTGAAAAGCCAGGCTGGATGAATCACAAGCTTGAACCAAGTTTTCCAGGAGAAATATCAATAACCTCAGATGATATTACTCTAACGGCAGAAAGTAAACAGGAACCTGTTGATGAGGGTGAAAGAGGATACTAAAAAAGCTGGCTTAAAACTCAACATTCAGAAAACCAAAATCATTGCATCTGGTCAAATTACTTCATAGGAAATAGAAGGGGAAAAAGTGGAAACAGAGACAGATTTTATTTTCTTGGGCTCCAAAATCACTGTGGAGGGGAACTGCAGCCATGAAATTAAAAGATACTTCCTACTTGGAAGAAAAGTTATGACAAACCCTGAAGTTATGACAGTGCCTGAAGAACAATGGATGAGAGTTTGTGACATTGTACAGGAGCTGTCTCTTATACACATCTAGATGTGTATAAGAGACAGTCATTTCACATATTCTTATCAGTTTTATGGATGTGAGTTCAGTATCATGTAAATATGTTTACAAAATGACCCCAAATTCACAGGTGTTCAGTGTCATCTTTAAACTATTTCTTCTAATTCATTCCAATTTTTATTGGCTTTAATATTCTTAGTTTCATAGATTTGAAAATCTACTTTTAACTTCCAGTTTTTAAATGATGTTCTTGTCAGCATTTAATAGCTAAGTCCATCACTTCCCTGACTTTTTAATTGATGTTTTTATCAGTTAAGGACTCATTTTACTCAACTGATTTCCTGTTTAACACAACTATTGATTTCCACTGGGTTTCAGAAGAACAGTATATATTATTCATTTGTGTCATGAGAAATTTTATTTTTCTGGAGAGAAAGAAAAGATATTTTTTATACAGTGTACATTTTCCACTCAGAATGCCTCAGTACTAATTGTGTTGTAATCAAGTTTTTTCTTAGTGGATGAAGTATACTTAGGACAATGATAAAACAAGTTCTCATCTATGTTACCTAGAAAGATCTATTTCCATTTAAAATTAGAGTCTATTATTTAAAATTTATATAAAATCTATTTTCATAATTTTTTTTTTTACTTCTCAGGTTGATAGAATTGATCTCTGACCTAGTGCTTTTTTTCCATGAACAACATATTGATGGCTAATAGTATAACACAGAACAGACAGGAACAAAAAGCAGAAGCAGCAGTTATATTTTAGGCTACTGATATAAAGAAAAAATAGTTCCATAAATTCTACTACACACTTTGGATTTATTAAATCTATTAGGGAGTTTTTAAATAAAAGTTAGTAAACTAATTTTATGCAGACTTACATGTTTAGAAAAAAGTGGCATATAAATTGAAATTTTCACAACAAAACTCCCTGGTGGCTCAGCTGGTAAAGGATCTACCTGCAATGTGGGAGACCTGGACTTGATCCTTGGGTTTGGAAGATCTCCCCTGAAGAAGGGAACGGCCACCTACTTAATATTCTGAACTGGAGAATTCCATGGACTCTTACCCTTCATGGGGTCACAAAGAGTCGGACACGGCAGAGAGACTTTCACTTTTACTTTAGTGAAATAACACATTAAATAACAATATGGAACGAAAATGGAATACATATATTAATAAAATTACACTGGTTAAATTATTTTAACGTCTACCAAATATAAATAAAAATTATTGTGAATGACTCAGAGGGGTTTTTATGCTTCTGATAGTGACTGACTTCTATTTACTTATAAATTTCACTTTTTGTAGCAGTAAACGGAGCTCCAGATTATTTTCTGAAATAAATCAAAACAAACTACATAACTGTATTTTAAAAGACATTTCTATTAATCAGATATTCATAAATAGCATTTTTTCAAATACTAGCTAGAATGTATATTTTTTCACCTCCACTAAAATATACTCACTTTTTGTAGCAGTAAATATAGCTCCAGATTATTTTCTGAAATAAATCAAAACAAACTACATAATTGTATTTTAAAAGACATTTCTATTAATCAAATAGTCATAAGTGGTAGGTATTTCTTCAATAGCTCAATGTAGAATTTTTTTTTCACCTGCACTAAAATATGTGTGATACATCACTTCAGTCGTGACTCATTGTGACCCTATAGACTATAATTCACNACACATCTAGATGTGTATAAGAGACAGGTCATAAGTGGTAGGTATTTCTTCAATAGCTCAATGTAGAATTTTTTTTTCACCTGCACTAAAATATGTGTGATACATCACTTCAGTCATGACTCATTGTGACCCTATAGACTATAACTCACCATGCTCCTCAATCTGTGAGATTTTCCAGGCAAGAACACTGGAGTGGGCTGTCATGCCTTCTTCCAGGAAATCTTCCTTACTCAGGGATTGAACCTGCATCTCTTACATTTTCTGCATTGGCAGGCATGTTCTTTACCACTAGGACCACTTGGAAAGCCACTCACTAAAAGTTATAATTGGGAAAGAGAAAAACATCTTATGTATTTTTTTTTTTTTTACAGCAGAAACTGAGGACAAACATTTTATGCATGAAAATTACTAGCTGTCTTGCAAAAACTGATGTTTTAGGGAATTTGATTTGTATTATTTTTCTGAATATTGTATTTCTGATTTCAGTTAGAACAGAGAAAAAAGGCAATTATATTAGTTTCAACAGATAATTTGTACATGAAATGATTTAGTAAACATTTCTAATCATCATCTTACTTGTTTATTGAAAGCATTATTTTCTAAGTATAATAAACTTATTTTCTAGAAAGTAAGAACACCTGCACATGACAGTGGTCTTAGGAATGACTGGAGAAAGAATGGTCATTTGGCAAAATTTCCCTACGGAATAGTTATGCCAGCATTTGCAGCTGAAATCCAAATGTTCAACAGATGGCAAGCTGAATAAGGTGCAACTAAAGCTAAAATGCATAGTTTGAGGGGAAAATGTATATGCTGATGAGAAAAAAGATAATACCAAGGAGGAATATTAGCAAGATATCTTGAAACAATAGAGGAAGAAGGTCAATCTAAGTCATATTATTAAAGTTTCATGCTAAGAAAAAGTAATGGGACCCTGCTGAACTAATTTCAGCTTTAATTTATGACATGACCTTTGGGCCAAAATGTAACAATGTAATAAAGATACATCTTTATTCTAAGATAGCTTTAGTTCTGTAGTAACAGTAATTAGTTTCACAATAGATCTGCATGAATATTGTACTTTAATGCATGCATTCATATAAACTCAAGCCATCAAGACACACTATTTCCATTTACTTATTCTGTGATACTGCTTTATACAAAATTTGATTCATATTTTTTGGAAACTGATTTACTACAAATGTAAATACTTCAACAACTTACAAATATTATCAGAGCTTATGTAAATTATTTTCTGAAGATTAGCACTCTGCTTCCATGTTTGTATATGGCTTTCATTACCTACAAGGGATTTCTTGAAAATAATTTTTACATTCCAGTTCTCCCAATATTCATACCAACAGTTTTTCATTGTTGACATTTTCCAGTTAATAAATTTGTCTCTACTTTTCCAAAGCAATAGTGACATCTTTAATATAACCATTACTGCAGCAACTCAAACTTGAAGCCAATTATGATGGCCAGCATGATTTTGAATGAAATGGTAGATTGTGTGAGCTAGTCTGTGAATAGTACCAATCTGTTAGGACTTAATTTATCTGTATTTATTCTGAATTGTTTCTAAACACAAACATACTAACTATTTTTATAATTTATGACAAAGTTAATTCAACACTTTATCATTAATGGACCATATTAAAAGAAGCCAATAAGAAAATTGTTCTGTTCAAGTTTAAAATTAATTTTTCTGAGATATTCATTTTTCTGAGATATTTTCTGAGATATTCATTTTCAGAGATATGGGTACAGTGAAATTTAACAACTAGGTTGTTGCAATGACCAAAGGAAAAGCTTTTTAACAATCGTGATAAGGTTCAGTTTAATAAACTAGTGAAATTGGTCTTTCTCTTATATTCAGCATTGTACAAAATATGAATGCTTTTGTTTTCAGATGACATCATAGTTGTTTAGAGCTTAGTTTCTGGAGAAAGATTGTTATATCTTTTCTTCAATCAATGCATAAATTGTAGGTAACACATTCAACTTCCCCATACCTCAGTTTCTTCATGTGTAACATACCTTACTTCCACTGGGAACCCTCAGACACACCCTGGCAAGATGTGGGAGACAAGAAGGTATGATAATCAGGAAGCAGGGCTCATTGTGGGACATCTTGGATGCTGGTTACAGCATCTTCTTCTTAAAAGAACTTTTTCTCACCCAATATAGTTGTCTGTTATCAAGCAGATATATCTTCACCACTTCTTCATATATTCCCAGTGACTGCTGTGCAATTTTTCTTAATTATTATGATGATTTTGTACTGTACTCTCTAGAGTAGTTACCTGGCCATAAGAAGGAGTTCATATTTTGCTACTTCATTAAACATATAGTACATAGTGTTAGTAGTCATGTAATTATGGGAAGTATTTTATATTTGGCATGTTTTATTATGTAAAGTAAAAATGTCAGTGGGGAATTTCTAGTTTATCTGTTTGTTACTTATGTCAGTCCAATTTTAATGTTCACATTATAATTTAATCCACTTTGATACTCGATTATAAATAGCTAGTTGCCATATGCAACAAATTCAAGTTTTGCTTTTGGAAATTTCTGGAATGTTTTTAAAATACATTTTGTTCCACAAGTGGATGAACCTGCTAATGAACTGCGACTATGAAATACTGACTATATTCAGCTGCAAACGTGTGGTATCCTTCAAGAAAAGGAAAGGATGGCTTTGAGAGAGGTTCAGAAACCAACAGGGTCACTATTGTTACCAATGACAAGGTCGTCACCAAGGGCTGACGAGTTGAGGCTGCTCCCCATTTTCGCCATAGCACAGAACATAAAGTCACCTAGCTTTGTCTCAGGCCTTAAGATCTAATGCAATTTTCCCTGCTGAATTCTGAATTTCAACTTACTTTGTATTGGTAATCAGTTTTACTCTTTTTTCCCTTTTAACTTCTCCATTCTGGAATGGAATGCCTAATGTTTGCCTAGGCAATATTGTATTTTAGAAGCAAATTACTTGTTTTCTAAGTTTCACAGGTTCACAGATAGAGAGAAATTTGTCTCAGTTGGAAAATACTCAGTCTCACCCATATCTTATTTTTTAAATTTATTTATTTTAATTGGAGGCTAATTACTTTACAATATTGTAGTGATTTTTGCCATACATTGACACAATTCAGTTAATGGGTGTACATGTGTTCCCCATCCGGAACCCCTCCCACCTCCCTCCCCACCCCATCCCTCAGGGTCATCCTNATATCTTATTTTTTAAATTTATTTATTTTAATTGGAGGCTAATTACTTTACAATATTGTAGTGATTTTTGCCATACATTGACACAATTCAGTTAATGGGTGTACATGTGTTCCCCATCCGGAACCCCTCCCACCTCCCTCCCCACCCCATCCCTCAGGGTCATCCTGGGGAACCAGCCCTGAGCACCCTGTCTCATGCATTGAACCTGGACTGGCAATCTGTTTCACATCTAGTAATATACATGTTTCAATGCTTTCTCTCAAATCATCTCACCCTCACCTTCTCCCTCAGAATCTAAAAGTCTGTTCTTTACATCTATATCTCTTTTGCTATGTCACATTTAGGGTCATCATCATCATGTTTCTAAATTCCATGTTTGTGTTAATATGCTATATAGGTGTTTTTCTTTCTGACTTACTTCACTCTGTATAATAGGTTCCCATTTCATCCACCTCATTAGAACTGATTTAAATGCATTCTTTTTAATAGCCAAGTAATATGCTATTGTGTATATGTATCACAGTTTTCTTATCCATTGATCTGCCAGTAGACATCTAGGTTGCTTCCATGTCCTGGTTATTGTAAACAGTGCTGCAATAAACATTGGGGTACACATGTCTCTTTCAATCAATTCTGTTTTCCTCAGTGTGAACGCCCAGCAGTGGGGTTGCTGGGTATATGGAGAACAGTGTGGAGATTCCTTAGAAAACTGGAATTAGAACCCATATCTTATTTAGATGATGTTGAAGATGTTAATCAGGATATTTTGAGTTAATCATGTGTATATGAATTTTTGTAGTTTTATGCTGTAATGTGTTAAGACTTTGGGTGATATTTGGATGGGTTGAATGTATTTTGCATCAGGAAAGTCTTGGTTTTTGGACTAATCGTTGAATTGTGTCATGTTATTGTGATTCTATTTAAAAATGGGATCATTCATAAATGTAATTCTATTGCAGTGAGGTCAGTCTGGGATAGGGCTTCCCTGGTGGCCCAGATAGCAATGGATCCATCTGCAATGCAGAAGACCTGGATTTAATCCCTGGGTTGGGAAGATCTCCTGGAAAAGGGAATGGCTACCCACTCCAGGACTCTTGCCTGGAGAATTCTATGTACTGAGAAGCCTGGTGGGCTATAGTCCATGGGGTCACATAGGGTCAGACCTACTGAGCTATTAACACACTTTCACTTTCATTCTGGGATAGGGTGAACCCTAATCCAACATACTAATGTCCTTATAAGAACAGGAAAAAAGCAAAGATAAAGGAGGAGGATGAGACATGATAATAGAGGAGATTAGAGTTATATGGCCACAGGTCAAGGAACAGTAAGTATTGCCAACAACTGTCAGAGTCTAAGGAAAAGGTCTGAACAGATTATCTATCTAAGCCCCTGTGTAGTCACCAACCCTGCCAACATTTTAATTTCAGACTTATGCAGTCCATAACTGTGAGACAATATAATCCTGTTGTTTTAAGTCACCTCAGCTGTGGTACTTTTTATAGCAGCCTTAGGAAATTAACACAAATGCATAGAAACTTATTGGTAAACATAAAATTTCATAAGGTGATCTCCCATCAAGAGCTCAGTTATGATACATAATTGAATATCATAAAATCATGAATAGTCAATTGAGAATCCCAGAACAGAGTTTTAGGCTCTTACATGTCAGGATACAGACAACGAGCAGAGGCTGACTGGCATAATGTAATGAGAAAAAGAACTAAAGACTTTATATTTGCCTTCAATTTTTCTTTCTACATTTTTAACCAGATAGGTAGATATGAATTATGATCCATTTGTGGAGGAATGGTCCCTTCTCTTGTTTAGAAATTGACTAGTTTTCATGCAGAGACTGACAAAATATTTTCCATATCTGTATATGACAAAATACTGAAATATATGTATATATATAATTTGACTTACAGATTTAATATCCTGTGTATAAAATTCTTGAGAGGAAAAAGAGTGGAATTTGTACAGTAAACTCAAAACAAATATCAAATAATAACAACAAAATTTCCTTATCTGTCCCTGAAAATCCTGTATGTGGGTCAAGAAAAAACCATTAAAATCTGACATGAAATAACAAGCTGATTCAAAATTTGGAAAGGAGAACTTCAAGGTTGTATTTAATATTCCCTACTTATTTAACTTACATACAGAGTAGGTCATGTGAAAAGCCAGGCTGGATGAATCACAAGCTTGAACCAAGTTTTCCAGGAGAAATATCAATAACCTCAGATGATATTACTCTAACGGCAGAAAGTAAACAGGAACCTGTTGATGAGGGTGAAAGAGGATACTAAAAAAGCTGGCTTAAAACTCAACATTCAGAAAACCAAAATCATTGCATCTGGTCAAATTACTTCATAGGAAATAGAAGGGGAAAAAGTGGAAACAGAGACAGATTTTATTTTCTTGGGCTCCAAAATCACTGTGGAGGGGAACTGCAGCCATGAAATTAAAAGATACTTCCTACTTGGAAGAAAAGTTATGACAAACCCTGAAGTTATGACAGTGCCTGAAGAACTATGGATGAAAGTTTGTGACATTGTACAGGAGTCAGTGATCAAGATGATCCCCCCAAAAAAGAAATTCAAAAAGGCAAACTGGTTTTCTGAAGAAACCTTACAAAGAGCTGAGAAAAGAAGAGAAATTAAGGTAAAGGAGAAAAGGAAAGATATATCCTTCTGAGTGAAGACTTTCAAAGAATAGCAAGGAGAGATAAGAAAGCCTTCCTCAGTGATCAATGCAAAGAAATAGAGGAAAACAATAGAATGGGAAAGACTAGAGATCTCATCGAGAAGATTAGAGATACCAAGGAAATATTTCACTCAAAGATGATCACAATAAAGGGCAGAAATCGTATGGACCTAACAGAAGCAAAAGATATTAAGAAGAGGTGTTAAGGATACATAGNGCCTTCCTCAGTGATCAATGCAAAGAAATAGAGGAAAACAATAGAATGGGAAAGACTAGAGATCTCATCGAGAAGATTAGAGATACCAAGGAAATATTTCACTCAAAGATGATCACAATAAAGGGCAGAAATCGTATGGACCTAACAGAAGCAAAAGATATTAAGAAGAGGTGTTAAGGATACATAGAAGAACTATACAAAAAATATCTTACTGATCCAGATAATCACGATGGTGTGATCACTCATTTAGAGACAGATATCCTAGAATGTGAAGTCAAGTGAGCCTTAGGAAGCATCACTACTAACAAAGCTAGTGGATGTGATGGAATTCCAGTTGAGCTGTTTAAAATCCTAAAGGATGACGCTGTGAAAGTGCTGCACTCAATATTCTAGCAAATATGAAAAATTCAGCAGTGGCCACAGCACTGGAAAAAGTCGGTTTTCATTCTAATTTCAAAGAAACTCAATGCCAAAGAATGTTCAAACTACCACTCAGTTGCACTCATCTCACACACTAGCAAAGTAATGCTCAAAGTTATCCAAGCCAGGGTTCAATAATACATGAACCAGAAACCAGAGATAAAATTGCCAACATCTGCTGGATCATAGAAAAAGCCAGAGAGTTCCAGAAAAACATATTTCTCCTTTTTTGACTATTCCAAAGCCTTTGGCTGTTTGGATCACAATAAACTGGAAAACTCTCAAAGAGATGTGTATGTCAGACCATCTTACCTGCCTCCTGAGAAATCTGTATGCAGGTCAAGAAGCAACAGTTAGAACTGGACATAAAACAGCAGACTGATTTTAAATTGAGAAAGGAGTATGTCGAGGGTGTATATTGTAACTCTGCTTATTTAACTTATACACAGATTACATCATGCAAAATGCCAGGCTGGATGAAGGACAAGCCAGAATCAAGATTGCCAGGAGAAATATCAATAACCTCAGATACACAGATGATGCCATCCTTATTGTAGAAAGTGAAGAACTGAAGAGCCTCTTGAAAGAAAAAGAGTGAAAAAGTTGGCTTAAATGTCAAAACATTCAAAAAATGAAGATCATGGCATCCAGTGCCATCACTTCATGGCAAATAGATAGGGAAACAATGGAAACAGTGGCAGACTTTAGTTTTGGGGCTCAAAAATCACTGTAAATGGTGACTTCAGCCATGAAATTAGAAGACGTTTGCTCCATGGAAGAAAAGCTATGATCAACCTAGACAGCATATTAAAAATCAGAGACATTATTTTGTTGATAGAGGTCCATCTAGTCAAATCTATGGGGTTTTTTACTAGTCACATATGGATGTGAGAGTCAGACAATAAAGAAAGCTGAGTGCTGACAAATGGATGCTTTTTGAACTGTAGTGTTGGAGAAGGCTCTTGAGAGTCTCTTGGGCTACAAGGAGAGCAAGCCAGCCAATTCTAAAGGAAATCAGTCCTGAATATTCATTGGAAGTACTCATGCTGAAGTTGCAATACTTTAGCCACCTGAATTGAAGAACTGACTCATGGGAAAAGAACCTGATGCTGGGAAAGACTGAAGGCAGGAGAAGGAGATGACAGAGGATGAGATGAGTGGATGGCATCACTGACTTGACAGACATGGGTTTGCACAAGTTCCAGGAGTTGGTAATGGACAGGGAAGCCTGGCGTGCTGCAGTCCATGGGGTCAGAAAGAATGGAACACAACTGAGTAGCTGAACTGAAATGAGAGTATATTGAAAAAGAAGTGACATCATTTAGTTGAAAAAGCTCAGTATTTTCAAAGTGTTGGTTTTTCCACTAGTCATGGATGGATGAGATAACTGTATCATAAAGAAGGCTAAACCCTGAACAGCTGATGCTTTTGAACTGTGGTGATAAAAATGAATAAAAGGCAATGGCAACCCACTCCAGTATTCTTGCCTGGAAAATCCCATGGATGGAAGAGCCTGGTAGGCTGCAATCCATGAGGTCGCAAAGAGTCGGGCACGACTTCGCTTTTCACTTTCACGCATTGGAGAAGGAAATGGCAACCCACTCCAGTGTTCTTGCCTGGAAAATCCCAGAGTGGGCTGCCATCTATGGGGTTGCACAGAGTCAGACTTAGCAGCAGCAGCAGCAGCAGCAGGAAATGACTCTTGAGAATCCCTCGGACTGCAAGGAGATCAAATCAGTCAATCTGAAATGAAATCAACCCTGAATATTCATTGGAAAGACTGTTGCTGAAGCTATAATATTTTTGCCACCTGATACAAAGAGCCAACTCATTGGTAAAGACTCTGATGCTGGAAAAGATTGAATGCAAATGGAGAAGGGGGCAGCAGAGTGTGAGATACATAGATATCATCATTGATTCAATGGATGTCTATTTGAGCAAACTCTGGGAGATAGCAGAGGACAGCAAACTCAGGGAGATAGCTATATGCCAGCAGATATCCTGGCATACTGCAGACCATGGGGTCATAAACAGTCAGACATGACTTAATAACTGAACAACAGCATGTACAATTTTTGCAGAAGAAGAAGAGTGGGATTTGTAGAATTTTAAAATCCAAAACAAATATCTGAAAAAGAACAATAATAAATTTCTCCTCTTTGCAAATGTAATTTGTCATTTACTATCTTAATTTTTCAGTTACATCCTGGATATTTCTAAACAATATTCCATCACATATCTGATAGCAAGCAATATTGGTTTAAAAAAATAATTAAATGTGACAACAGTGAAGTGGTCCTTATTCTAAAAAGATAGTATTCCATAGATAAGATCTACTAAATGGAGGCAGCTCAAATATGTTTTTATTCACACTCCAAAATATATAAAAATGTGTAAAATTCTTTGATAACATAAATACATTAATACACTATTTATGAGAACATTATTTATGCATATTTGGTTTGCTCACATTCTGACTTGATCCCTTGCAAGTTCAGAGTTCTTGGCCAAGTTTTAACCTGTCTGTGTCAAGATTTACCATCTTAAAATGGGAAAATGATAGATTCTATATCATGGGTTGATGTGAACAGTAAAGTAGTTAATATGTGTAACACCTAACAAAAGTACTGATACTTTAACAAAAAAAATCAATTCAAAATTTATTAATTCCAAATACTTTAACTTATAGTGATATTTAAAAATTACAAATTTATTATACATTTAATATTCTTAAATATAAATAAAGTGATAATATGTATATAAACACTGAAAATAATGAAACACGACTATGATTTTGTTTGCTAAAAATTATAATTTATTTTGATGCTACTAATGAGAGTGGATTAAACTTCTTTTTAAAAGACACTTAAGAGATGCAAAATATGTTGTATTTATTGGGTTGACAAGTTCCTTTGGGTTTTAAGCAAAAATAAAAGATACATTTTTCATTTTCATCAATAATTTATTGAACAATGTCTTCATCATTTTGTTACATTACCTTCTGCCATTTTCAGGTAACTTTATAATTCCATCACCCCAAATCATTTAATCTTTTTGAGCAAAGAATTGTTTCAGGTGTCTTTTATATTCTCTCAGGAAATTTTTTCCCCTATTAAAGCAAGTTTATAAATTCAAAGAACAAAAATTTAAAAAAAAGGAAATATGAAGGTGCAATGTCTGCTGAATATAGCAGATGACTCAGAACTCCCTAGCCAAGCTGTAACATTTTTTGGCTGGTCATCAAAGAGGCAGACAATCTTGCCTTATCCCAGTGGAAGATGAAGCATTATCTGTTGATTTATTTCAGACATTTTTGTTGAATAGCTGTTTTCTGTTGGTCTACTTGGAGGCAATACTTACTAAAATTAATTATTTGATTTTCTGGAAGGAAAAAAGGACCCCTTCCAATCCCACCATGTACACAGCATCACCTTCTTTAGATGAAGGCCAGCCTTTGGTGTGCTTGGTGGTGGTTCCTTTGGCTTATCCTACAACCTCTTCTGTTCCATAATATTGTACAGTATCCATTTTTTATCACTTATTATAATTTGTTTTAAGAATGAAATATTTTTGTTACATTTAAGTAGAGAATTGAATGTGGAAATACGGTAAATATTTTTTGCTTTACATATGTGGAACCTGAATATTAAAGTGATTGTCATAACCAAGCTGTTACAAACAATTTTATTTTATTTTATTTTATTTTGTATTTATTTATTTATTTACACGAACTCCCAAACATGAACCCCCCTCCCACCTCCCACCCCACATCTTCCCTCCAGATCATCCCCATACACCAGCCCCAAGCATCCTGCATCCTGCATTGAACATAGACTGGCAATTCATTTCTTACATGATAGTATACATATTTCAATGCTATTCTCCCAAATCATCCCTNCTGTCTCTTATACACATCTCCCCATACACCAGCCCCAAGCATCCTGCATCCTGCATTGAACATAGACTGGCAATTCATTTCTTACATGATAGTATACAAATTTCAATGCTATTCTCCCAAATCATCCCACCCTCTCCCTCTCCCTCTCCTTCTCCCTCAGAGTCCATAAGTCCACTCTACACATCTGTATCTCTTTTGCTGTCTTGCATACAGGGTCCTCATTACTATCTTTCTAAATTCCATATATATGTGTTAGTATACTGTATTGGTGTTTTTCTTTCTGGCTTACTTCACTCTGTATAATTGGTTCCAGTTTCATCCATCTTATTAGAACTGATTCAAATGTATTATTTTTAATGGCTGAGTAATACTCCATTGTGTATATATACCACAGCTTTCTTATCCATTCATCCACTGATGGACATCTTGATTTGGATACTCTGAGTATGTTGAATATCTCTCACATGGTATAGCATCAGTTGTCCTCAATTAATGTTTCTGATTGCTCTCAGCTTCAACTGGTCTACCAGACTGTGAAGCATCATCTAAGGAGAAATCTCCAGCAGGAAATTTTGCAAACCACTTTTGACAAGTTCAATCAGTCACAGAACCTTCTCCATACACTGCATCAATCTTTTTCTGTGTTTCAATTGTTTTTACCTTTCTTGAAATAATAAAGCATAGTATACCAAACATGTTTTTCTTCCTTTTCAATATTAAAACGGTTACACAAAAATTAATCAATTTTGTGTAAATTGATGAGTAAGTTTTTTTTTGTACCCTTATATAGCAGTTATAACAATAACAAAATTGTTTTGAGTGAAGTTAAAGACAATTAAGTGCTGCTAGAGCCATCTTAGCAGTAGTAGTAATTGCTCAGTCATATACAACTTTTTGGAACCCAATGAATTGTAGCTCACTAGGCTTCTCTGTCCATGGAACTTTCCAAGTGAGAATACCAGAGTGGGAAGCCACTACATTTTGCAGGGGATCTTCCTGACCCTGGTATCAAACCCAGGTCTCCTGCATTGGCAGGCAGATTATTTACCATCTGAGCCACCAAGGAAGCTCATTTACAGAGGGGGTGGGGTGGGATGGGGAAATGAACAAATATTTTGTTCAACCCAGTGTTTATCCTTTGCATACACCTTGCTTTAATTCAGACTGTATGTTTTTATCAAAGATTTCTATTTCCAATAAAATTGTAAAAATATCAGAAAATATAATGGAAGTATTAGGGAAAATATAAGGTATTAAATTGGGCAGTATAACAGGGCATAGAAACATTAAAAAAAAATTCACAAGTGTTGTGATTTTGCTAAATTAACATTTGTTAAGTAGAGCCACAGAATATCCAGTGGTGAGTCATTGTTCAACAAAAGACTTCAAGGGACAACAGACTTCAACAGAGAAGCAGGTCACTGAAGTAATACAAGACACTCTGGAAGAACCAAGTGGAGTAGTCAAGACAGGGTGAAGACAAATGGCATAGCAGGACATGAGTACATGCCTCTGTTAGAGTTGGTGGGGGCAGTGTTCTGAGTTTCCTGGCTAAGGCTAACATGGTGAAATCAGACCAAAAAGAGTGGGATTTTGGTAAATTCTTTATCTTATAGGCACATAGGTGGAAGACCCTGGGAGGCAAGGAAGAGCACTTATCCCAAGGGCTTTTAGGGGCATCATATCAGGAGCTTATATTTACCTGTGAGTGTTTCCTAGGGCACGTGTTGGCAGGAAGGGTGGTTTCTGTTCAAGGCCTCTTCAGGCTGCTTGGCCAAACAAATGGCTGCCTTCCTGCCAAGGGAGCAATGCTGTGGAGTAGTTTACTTAAACCCCAATGACAAGCCACTTAACAGAGTGGATTTAGATTTGGCTGAGGCTTCTCAAGAAGTCTGAAAGTGAAAGTGAAGTCGTTCAGTCATGTCTGACTCTTTGTGACCCCATGGATGGAGCTTACCAGGCTCCTCCACCCACTGGATTTTCCAGGCCCGAGTACTGGAGTGGAGTCCCATTTCCTTCTCCAGAGGATCTTCCCCACCCAGGGATCAAATCCAGGTCTCCTGCATTGTAGACAGAAGCTTTACCGTCAGGGCTCAAAGACGGTGTTACCACAGTGAATTTTGAGATCACTGGGAAAGAATTGGTTCATCACATACGATTTGATATAAACTGATTCGGATGTAATTGTGCCTATGCTGAAATACTTTATGAAAACACTTAAATGGATGTCAAAGTGTCTGTTCTTTTCAATTTATTCAGTTCATTTCAGTTTAGTCACTCAGTAGTGTCTGACTCTTTGCAACCCCATGAACCGCAGCATGCCAGGCCTCCCTGTCCATCACCAACTCCCAGAGTCCATCCAAACCCATGTCCATTGATTTGGTGATGTCATCCAATCATCTCATCCTCTGTCGTCCTCTTCTCCTCCTGTCCTCAATCTTTCCCAGCATCAGGATCTTTTCCAATGAGTCAGCTCTTCGCATCAGGTGCCAAAGTATTGGAGTTTCAGCTTCAACATGAGTCCTTCCAGTGAACTACCACTTAATTTATATGAATATGTAGTAAAATAATCAAGGCATAGTTATACAATTGGAAAAAAAAAAACATCTTTTAAGAATGCCTGTTCTCCCATTAGCTCAAGGATTGAATTAAAGGATAGTGTATAAAGTCACTTAGTGGCAAATTATAAATTCTCAGTAAATAGATAACAATTTTTTATATCAGTCTTTCTTTCTACCTGAAATTATGAAATCTTAATTGATTAAACTACATTTTATAAATTCTAATCTTAAATGCTGTAATAAATAATTCTTATTTATCTTATTATTGTACTTATTTAAAAAACCTTATTTCATCAACACTTACAAGGAATAAGAAACTATGGCTTATGCATAAGATATAATACTCATTAGATATAAATGAGTATATACTCATTAGATATAAATTAGTATATACAGAATAATCCCTTTTATATAAATACAAATCATTTTTATTTATCATAAAAGTAAAAAAAGTACAAAACTAATTCAGTCTATTGGAAGTCAGGATAATAGTTGCTCTTGTGAGTAATACAGTGCATTTAAGATTCTAATAATTTTGTTTCTTAACCTGTATGATATTTACCTAGATTTGATCATTCTGTGATCACTCACCTAGAGCCATACATCCTGGAAATGTGAAGTCAAATGGGCCTTAGGAAGCATCACTATGAACAAAGATAGAGGAGGTGATGGAATTTGAGTTGAGCTATTTCGAATCCTAAAATATGATGCTGTTAAAATGCTGCAGTCAATATTCCAGTAAATGTGGAAAACTCAGCAGTGGCCACAGGACTGGAAAATATAAGTTTTCATTCCAGTCCCAAAGAAAGTCAATGCCAAACAATGTTCAAACTACCACTCAATTGCACTCATCTCACATGCTAGTAGGGCAAAAGAAATGGCAACCTATTCTAGTATTCTTGCCTAGAGAATCCCGTGGACAGAGGATCCTTTTGGGATGCTGTCCATAAGGTTGCACAGAGTCAGACATGGCTGAAGCAACTTAGCATGCATACATGCATTGGAGAAAGAAATGGCAACCCATTCCAGCATTCTTTCCTGGAGAACCCCAGGGACAGAGGAGCCTGATGGGCTGCCATCTATGGGACTGCAAAGAGTCAGACACGACTGAAGCAACTTAGCAGTAGCAGCAGTAAACACTAGTAAGGGAAGCCCCCTTGTGGTTCAGACAGTAAACAGTCTGCCAACAATGCAGACCTGGGTTCAATTCCTGAGTTGGGAAGATCCCCTGGAGAAGGAAATGGCAACCCACTCCAGTAATCTTGCCTGGAAATCCCATGGATGGAGGAGCCTGGCAGGTACAGTTCATGGGGTTGCAAAGAGTCTAACAGGACTGAGCGACTTCACTTTCACTTTTCTTTCACACTAGCAAAGTAATGCTCAAAATTCTCCAAGCCAGGCTTCAATAGTACATGAAACTTGAACTTTCAGATGTTCAAACTGGATTTAGAAAAGGAGGAACCAGAAGTCAAATTGCCAACATCTGTTGGATCATAGAAAAAGCAGGAGAATTCCAGGAAAACATGTACTTCTCCTTTACTGACTAAGCCAAACCTTTGGCTGTGTGGATCACAATAAACTGCAGGAAATTCTTTAAGAGATGTGAATACCAGACCACCTTACCTGCCTCCTGAGAAATCTGTATGCAGATCAAGAAGTAATAGTTAGAACCAGAAATGGAACAACAGACTGATTCCAAATTGGGGAAAGAGTACGTCAAGGCTGTATGTTGTCACCCTGATTATTTTGTTTCTATGCAGAGTACATCATGTGAAATGCCAGGCTGGATGAAGGACAAGCTGAAATCAAGATTGCCAGGAGAAATAGCAATAGCCTCAGATACACAGATGACACCACCCTTAGGATAGAAAGTGAAGAACTAAAGAGCCTCTTGATGAAAGTGAAAGAGGAGAGTGAAAAAGTTGGCTTAAAACTGAACATTCCAATTGAAATAAATTTATATACATATATAAAAACCTCAACATTCAGAAAACTAGGATCATGGCATCTGGTCCCATCACTTCATGGCAAATAGATGGGGAAACAATGGGAACAGTGACAGACTTTATTTGGGCTCCAAAACCACTACAGATGGTAACTGCAGCCATGAAATTAAAAGACACTTGCTCCTTGGAAGAAAAGTTATAACCAACCTAGACAGCATATTAAAAAGCAAAAACATTACTTTGCTGACAAACATCCATCTAGTCAAAGCTCTGGTTTTTCCAGTAGTCATGTATGGATGTGAGAGTTGGACTATAAAGAAAACTGAGCTCTGATGAATGGATGCCTTTGAACTGGAGTGTTATAGAAGACTCTTGAGGGTCCCTTGGAATGTAAGGAGATCAGTCAATCTTAAAGGAAATCAGTCTTGAACATCCATTCCAAAGGACTAATGCTGAAGCTGAAGCTCCAATATTTTGGCCACCTGATGTGAAGAACTGACTCATTGGAAAAGTCCCTGATGCTGAGAAAAATTGAAAGCAGGAGGAGAAGGGGATCACAGAGGATGAGATGGTTGGATAGCATTACTGACTCAAAGGACATGAGTTTGAGCAAGCTCCAAGAGTTGGTGATGAGTGGAAGCCTGGCATGCTGTAGCCCATGGGATCACAAAGACTGGGACACAACTTAGTGACTTAAATGAACTGATCATTTTATGAATATGATTGAGCTGTACACTTAAAATTTGCACATATTTCTCTTTGTAAGTTGTTTAGTATTTAAACATTGACATGAAACATGAACTTTATAAAATTGTACTACTGCTAGAAAGTAAGCTCAGAGTAAAAATAAATACAGAATCTATAAGAAAATGGGTTAAATACATTTCAATGGAGTGTTAATTGCAATTTTTCAATAGCAGGCTGATGCAATTTTATTCTAATATACCCATCTATCAGTGTGTCCATACATTTTAAAATGATCATATCTTTATCAGTATATTAACTTCTATAACAACATAAGTTGAATAAGAATTCTTCCTGCTATATCTATATACAAAGGGTGTTTCTGCCACCAACCCAGCAGCCACTACATTACAGCAACCCCTAAGGGTGCATCCTGAGGAAATTTGTGATGGAAAGCAATAGGATACTGGCCCTAGATAATTGAAGTACATTTCAAAGGAATGATTTCAGTGAGCCCAGACCTTTGAATATCCCCATACATAGAAAAGCACTAAATTCATTAGCTTGAGATGTCTGGTTTTCTTAACAGTAATCCTTTGTAACTTTCAACTTTTACGTTGTGCTTTTTTTTTTTTTTTCACATTTCTCTAAAAAGTTAAGTCTTCTCAAACCATCACTAATCCGTTAATGAGGAAGATAATATGCTTAGAATTCTCTTTATTGTTATACCATGGAAATAGCATTTTTTGTTGTTGTTGTGCCATACGCTCCTGTGTACTCATGAATTTTCTCAGCTAGTTCATGAAGATCCTTAATTTTATTATTTTCCTGAGATAGTCTGTTGAGATAACTTATCTTAACATTTCTGTCCTGAAATATCAAATCTTGCCAAAATATGCTCAAGTCACCTATCAGCTGCTGGGATGTTGTCATAAAACCACCAAAGCATGATGCCCTTCAATGCTTTTTTTCTTGGCTTCAGTCATAGGCTGATTTACTCCATGCTTATAAAATGTGTAATGTTCCTAATTCAATATTCTTACTCCAAGAGCAGATTGAAAATGGAAGAGGCCTTTTTTTTTCTTACCTGCTTCTACTGCATAGTTTAAAAATGTGTTTATTATGCTCACAACGTGCTATGGAGACTTAGTAGAGCAATGCTTTTGGTTATCTTTGTTCTTCATGTGATTCCTAGTCTCTGAAGTCATGACATGAAATCAGGAGCTGGGTCGTTATTTCTTATTGGGAGTTCACACACTGTATCAATCATTATAGGCTGAAAGCATTGATCATGTTGCTACTGTATAAAGTAGTTTTGTTTAATATCACTTCCCATATAATTAATTTTCTCTGTGCTTCTTAGGTTGTACCATTTGCCAAGTCTCTCTCTCTCTCTTTTTCTTTTTTATTTGAATCTTGATAAATTGAATTAACCTACATTTCAGTTGTCTTCTCAGAGTACCCATCCCATTTGCATTCTCTTTCTTTTTTCTTAACTCTACAATTTTTCAGGCACCTTTAGTGACTCTATATCTCAGTTGCCTCATCTATAATTGAAAGATAAAAAGTGTATTATCCATTATATCTGTAAACCTACCATATCTGTATTTCTAATTATAGAAAGTCTGGTTGTAACTTCGATATAATTAATAAATGTCTTAAGGCAATGACTGGTATATAATAAATAGTAAATAATAGGTAGTACATTTAAACAGTACTGTGAATGAAAGTAAGGCATGTGAATTCAAATGTACCTCTTTCCAATGAAATCTGTACAATTGAACATTATGATATGGTACAATTAAATGCATTTGTTGCTAAAAAATTAACATTACTTCAGTAGGCTTCAAAATTATCTGACCATTTGTCTGTCACACAGTTTTGACAACAGACTTTCTTTAACTCTATAATAACATGTCTCCTGGCATTTTCCATTATTCCTGCACAGATATGACAGTCAGGATAACATAGATATGAAGAGCTTTATTATCATATGCTTTTGGAAATAGGTTTATATAGTATTTGTAGTTATAGCAACTATATATATAATATTTTTCATTATATCAACTATCTCTGTGCATGCATGCTAAGTTGCTTCAGTTCAGTTCAGTTCAGTCACTCAG